>CM018576.1:10431334-11031334 GCA_009078335.1 Salix brachista
TACTCTTTGATAGGTATCCAAAAAAATTGATCAAACACCTCTAAATTATGTCTGATTAGTGTCTTCAAGGTAAAATTGACAAATATTAAAGAGACAAAAATGTGATTGATTAGAGAGATAATGATACAGATGTAAAAATAAATTTATCTGCGTGACATTTTTGGAGTGATTTTTTATCTTTTCAAAATAAGGAACATTTCCTTTATATCCCAAAATAATAGTCAAATACTACCCTATGGATATATGTAACTCTCTTATTACCTAGTGTTTCTAGGTTGTCATCTGTCTAGGAGATGAAAAGAATGGAAAAAAAATTGTTTCTTGTTCAACATTCCATAAACAATGTTATTAATAAAGTTTTTTAATTTTTTTAAAAAAATAGGCTTTTCCACGTCTTATTATGAGGCTTTAAAGATTGTGAATGAAGATCCTAACCAATAATACATGAAATCATATAAACAAATTCTTTATTTAATGTAGGGGACCTTTTATGCTGAAATTAATGAGTATGTATGAGGAATGCAACCTTAAAGTTGTGTATTTTATGTTGCATATATAGCAAATAAAGATGATAAATATATGAAAAATTGACATTTATATATCTAATAAAATAATGATTGTGCCACCTATTAGGGAAGAGATGTGGGCATTGTATACCAAGTTTATATACCGATGAATCACTGTAACTTGCATGAATAAAAAGATAAATATTGAAAAAATTATATATTTTATTTTATGGGTAATTATATCAAACAATAGTCTCTAATGGTGAGTGGTTACACTATTGAATGTAAAATGATATGGATATGTTAACTAGACCCTAGGTATGTGCATGTTTTAACATCATTCTATGGACTTCAAAGTCATTTTAAGGACTTAGTGATGGTAAGTAGATCAATTTGTAATAAATACTAAAAGTTCATTTAGGATTATAATAGCAATTATTTTTCAAAGTGTTTTTTATTTAGAAATGCATCAAAATAATATTTTAATTATTTTTTAAAAAAATGACATAAGTTTATCAGAATGATATGAAAATACAAAAAAATAATCTGAAGCAAAGAAAAAAACAAATTAATAAAAAAAATTTCAAAGACGTTTTTAAAATACAAAAACATATGAGCTTTAAGTATCAAACTTGTAAAAGGTTGGAAATATAGTGGAGTTTGATCATTTTTTAGAGTCATGTTTTTAGTGTAAAAACTAGTAATTTAATCTATTTTATATGGAAAAATTATGTAAATACAAACTCAAAAACCTTAGAATTTAATCAAAATACACCCAAACTGGCTGTCCCGGTTTGAAAAAATGTCAGATTCAATTAATAAAGCATTCTAATAGAAGTTAATTATTGACCCCAACCGCAACTGTACTACTACTAGCAAGCACATTATTAATTTACAAGGGACGAGTTTGAATAATTTAGAGAAACATGGGGGCAAAATGGTATGTTATGCCATTTCTCTTCAGCGTACATTTTTTTTCCGTAGCTTTTCTGCCACCATAGCCTTTTCCACATGCTCACCAATTTTATTCCGATGGCTCATCTTCCCTACCTATCGTTGACCTGATGGCACACCACCATTGACGTCTTCTTCAAATAATTAGATGGAGTAAAAATCGATGAGCCCATATATATATATATATATATATATATATATATATATATATATATATATATATATATATATAGTAGTAACAAAATATTGTCAAAACATGCAATTGTGCCAGCGGATTTGTTGTCAAAGTATCAAACCCGCGTGCATTTTGAGTTTCAACAGAGCTAGATTATTCACTTGCCAATAGTGCCCTTAATTTTTCAACATCAAAGCTAATATGTAAAAAGACATTATAAATTAAGGCAGCTAATATACGAATAGGGTCCGCAAAAACATGAGAAACTAATTTAATTTATGCTCGAGTAAATAAATTAAAATAACTAATACAAATGTCCTTCGATTTTGAATCCATGAAGTTATTATTGAATTTATTTTTTAAAGTATTTTCTGTTTATATAAATATTAAAATGATTTTTTTATTTTTAATAAAATATTTTTAGTAAAAATAATTTAAAAATATTAAAAAAATAAGCTATAAAAAATAAAATTACGAAAAATACTTTAAGAACGCGATGTGAAACAGTGCAGTAGAACTGAATACTTAAAAAATCTATTATATTATCCTTGCTGCTTCTTAAGAAATAAAAAATAAAATAAAATCTTGTCGCTTGGTAGTTGAAAAGGGCAGTTATTTATAGTGAAGTGAATTAGTCGCAAATTAAGAAAGTAAAAGAACTTTACCAAATAAAAAAGAAAGTAAAAGAAAAATGAGGTGATGATCTAAACTGATATTTATTTGCTCAGCCCAAAAAAATAGTATTGTCCTAAAAGTAGTGATTAACAAATCCACCTAATCATGAAGTGATGTCTCCACCTTCCTCCCCCCTTTCTCTCATCTCTGTCTTAGGTTTACAAGCAGCTGCAGCAGACACAGTAATCAACTAACAAATTCATTCTTCAATCCGAAGAAATCCCTCGTCCTTCTTTTCAAATAAATAAATTAATTAATTAATTAAAGAAAGAAAGAAAAAGGACCTTAACAAGCTTTGAAACAAACACCTCTCCATCTCCTCTCACAAATCTCTCCCGCTTTCTCTCTCCAGCCACCACAGTAGAGATAGAGAAAGCCATAAAAATGAAACTCTCTATGCTACAGCAGAGCTACATGAACCGCCGAAGCGCGAGTTTTAGAGCATCATCAGCACCCTTAGATTCATCTACAGACAACACAATCAAATCACCAGCTGCGATTTTTTGGGTCCTTTTACATGGCCTCTGCTGTCTCATCAGTCTTGTCCTCGGCTTTCGCTTCTCTCGTCTCGTTTTCTTCTTCATCTTCTCCACCTCCACCACTACAACTCTCTACATAACGACACCGTTCCCTCCTCTCGCCAAAACGAGTAATAACATCAATGATCTCCCCCTCGAAATCCCGGTTATCAACAAAACGCTGGGTTCGAGTTCCAGAGTTGTGGTAGGGCGACACGGGATCCGGATCCGGCCATGGCCGCACCCGCGGCCGAGTGAAGTAATGAAGGCGCACCAGATAATAGAGAGTGTTCAGAGAGAGCAAAGGATTCAATCCGGTGTGAAGAGTCCTATGACTGTTATTGTAGTCACGCCTACTTATGTACGGACTTTCCAAACTTTACATTTGACTGGTGTTATGCATTCTCTGATGTTAGTCCCCTACCACGTCGTCTGGATCGTGGTGGAGGCAGGTGGTGCCACCAATGAAACCGCTTCCATTATCGCCAAATCGGGTATCAAGACTCTTCACATTGGATTTGCTCAGAAAATGCCGAATTCTTGGGAAGGAAGGCACAGATTGGAGACTAAAATGCGACTTCGAGCTTTGAGGTTAATTTTCTTTTTTTCTTTTTAAAGAATTTCTAGTTTAGTTTAGTTTGCAGTCAAATTTGAATTGAGATTCAGATTAAAAAAAATTATTATTAGTGGTATTAATGTAAATTATGTTGGCGTGGAGCAGAGCTGTGAGGGAGAAGATGATGGATGGAATAGTGATGTTTGCGGATGATAGCAACATGCATAGTATGGAGCTATTTGATGAGATACAAAATGTGAAATGGTTTGGTGCGGTTTCGGTTGGGATTCTGGCTCATTCTGGTGAGTCGTCTTCAGCTGTGGCTGAGAAGGATGTGGAACCAAATTTGTCTAACCCAGCAATGCCTGTTCAGGGCCCAGCTTGTAATGCTTCTAATAAGTTGGTTGGTTGGCATACGTTTAATTCATTGCCGTATGAGGGGAAGAGTGCCGTTTATATTGATGATAGAGCTACAGTGTTGCCCAGGAATCTTGAGTGGGCTGGGTTTGTGTTGAATTCAAGGTTAGTTTGGAAGGAAGCTCAGGATAAACCTGAATGGGTTAAGGATTTTGATTTGGTTGCTGAGAATATAGAGAGTCCTTTAGCTTTGCTGAAGGATCCTTCTATGGTAGAGCCACTTGGGAGCTGTGGGCGACAAGTTTTGCTTTGGTGGCTCCGTGTTGAAGCTCGTGCTGATAGCAAATTCCCTCCAGGGTGAGTTTCTCTTTTTATCCCTTGTATTGCTAAATTTCCAGTTTTGCATCTTGATTCGGATAATATCTATTGGAGTAAGTTTTCAGTATCATTAGCATTGCCTATCATTTTAATTGTAGGACCATATAGATAAGAATTCTTGTGTGAACTACTATCGTACTGCTCCCGTGTACTTTTGAGGCAACAGTTAGTTATCAAGTTAATATCCACTTTTCACAATTTAGCTAATTCAATGCTCTCTTCATCCCACAAATAGTGTCCATCTTACTTTTTTTAGTTGTCCCAACATGCATATGTAGCCAGTGAATTAAAGGGTGTAACCGTTAAAGTTCTATATAGAGCAACTGTTTCTTATTGAGAGAATTAAGGGGTAGTAGTGGAAAATCTGAGCTGGCGCCTTATTAATTGAGTTTTCTTGAACTGTCCGAAAAGTCAAATTGGACACTATGAGACAGAGAATAGTAGTTAGCTTTTGGGTGAGAAAATAGACTCAAGCCTGCTGAAAAATGTGAACAGCTACTAGATTTCTGGAGTATAAGCTTTGGAATGACCGTGTTGTTACATGTTGATGAAATGGATGGGGTGCATCTCTTATTGCTACTGAAGGAGATTGGTGGTCCCAAAGCTCACTAAGAGGTCAATAGTAGTTGGTGCAGACTTGGGAAACACTGAAAGAATTGACCTTTTCTTCATTGTAATGATAGATTCTTGAGAAGCCCGATGGTCACCTTTCTTTCTTCATTAAGGACCCCAGAGGATCAGAGATGTCAAACTTTGTTGCATATGTTGTTGATGCAAATTCCATTATCTTAAGAATTTCAGGAGCTGAAGGGCCTGCCTCATTTATTTTGTAGACAGGCTTTCACAATTAGTAAGGGAATTTCATCATGATACTTTGACCCTCATGATTTGTGCCTGTCTGGCTGGGCGTTGCTCAAGATGGTCTTAGACTCTTAATGAGAATTGGCTGGGCATTGCATTGCAATTTTCCTTGCTTAGGCCATCAAGTCATGGTCCTTTATACTCCAAAATCAAGTTAATATGCTTCATACGTCAAGTTTATTTTACTAGTTTTCAAGCATGCTCAACATTCCAGATTGATTGAACTTAGTGGTCACAAACTTATATGGATCTAACTTTGTGTATGCTACCCAACAAATATTGTGAAATCGACTATATTCCTGCCTGTATATTTTTTTTGCTAAAAGCCTATAATTGATGTCATTGTATTACTATGGGGGCAGTTTTGTAATTATCCCCTTAAGAACACCATGGGAGCAGATTTAGTTTTGATTGGTGTTCAGGCTGGTCTGATTTTAGATTCGATTGCTTGCAATATATGTTCCACATCATGATTTGTCCACAAAACTCAGGTATTGACAAATACCTGTTTGGGAGTATGGTTAAGATTACTTTTCAAATTGCTTTTTGTTTAGAAATACATAAAATGATGTTTTTTTATTTTAAAAAAAATTATTTCTGATATCAGTATATCAAAATAATCTAAAACTACTAAAAAAAATTAAAACAAAAATAAATTTTTTTTTTTTTTTTTCAAAAGTGTTTTTGAAACACAATGTCAAACTGGCACTAACTGGGTTCACCATGAATTATATTAGGAACTCAACTACCCTTGTTCTACAACTGTTTATTTCTTTAATATTGCTGAATATTTTGCTGGAAGCATTTGTTTCATTGTAAAACAAAGGCTTAATCATGAACCTTATTCTCAACTCATTTCACATTGAAGGCCCACATAAAACATCAGTGTTATTTCTTTATGTGATGATTCCTAAGTTCTCTAGTACTGGTGCTCTCATAATAATAGAATATCTTTTCATGATTATTGTACCACTGGTTGTAATCTATTTATTTGTATTAAAAAAAAAAAGAATGCCCATTTATCTCAAGACTAGCTTGTCCCCAACTCCCAATTTTCACTGGAGTGGTTTGGATGAGCCCAGCCCATTCCATGAGGATGCTGCTGCTAGGCTGCTAGAAGAAGAGTCACAATTAAGTAGTCCTTTCTTTGTACTAATTTGTAGCTTTATAGCTATACCACCTTTTTGTAGTTTTTGCTAAATCTCCAGAAGTCAACAGTTTCATGCTGCTAGAGCTTCTGTATCTAGGTATTAGTGCTCACTAGTTTGCTCCTTTCTAATAGTGGAAGGTAATCTTACGATGTTAAATAGCTTCTTTCCCTCAATTGATACCTAGATATGAATTATTACAAGTCACATTATTTGTATTGAGATCTTCATTCAAAGTGTCTTTTAGCTCTATAAATGTCTTCTAGGTTTATGCATATAACTATAAAAGATGTATTCATCTTTTAAGTCTCTTGAGTTATCCTAGACTAGTATAAGTATGTGTTCAGAGTACTGTAAGTCTAAGTCCAGGTCTGTAGGGGCTTCCTCTCTAGGAGAGTAATGTAATGTAAGATTTTCCTTCCCCCCTGCTTAATCCTAACATGGTATCAAAGTTAATTCGATCTAGTGGAGTGAGAGTAGATGGACAAGTGATTTAAAAAAAATAAAAATTGAAGGTGTAAGATTATAGTGTCCAATAAGAGAATTGGGACATTGCATCAAAAGGGATAGAAGAAGCCTAAGAAAAAGGTTAAGGGCAATCCAACAACTTCTTACTACACAAGAGAAAGTGTGATACTAAGGAGATCACACTAGTAAAAAAGAAAGAGAGAGCTCTTTCTAAAGGAGGTGGGAAATGACCAAGAAGCCATGACCTAGCCGTCAACCTAATGAATAATGAGCCAAAATAGAATGGCCACTTGAAGAGCCAAATCTTGAAAAGAAGTGTTTGGCTAGAATATGGTGGCAGGCACAAGAGGAGAAAAATAGCTAGAGTAGCCATGTTCAGACAGACAATTCTTAAGGAAAGGAAGATTGAAGAGATGGCTTTGAGATGCCATTAGCAAGTCATGACAAGATTTTCAATCAAAATTCAAATTTCTAGAATTGTGAGACTTCCAAAATTAAGAGGGAGTGTTGGAATTAATTTTGAAGTTTTCATTCAAAGTGTCTTTTAGCTCCTAGGTGCCTCCTAGGTACATGCCTACAACTATTAAAGATGTATTTGTCTTTTAAGTCTCCTGAATTATCCTAGACTAATATAAGTGTGTTAATGGTACTGTAAGTCTAAGTCCAAGTCTATAGGGACTTGCTCTCTTAGGAGAGTAAGGTAATGTAAGAGTTCCCTTCCTTTTTCCCTATTTATTTTCAACATGGTATTTTCAACAAGAATATGTTGTGTTCCTTTGTGCTGTAGACAGATGGTTATTATCTTCTCTTGCCAATTTGACAACTGGGTTAATTTCCAGAAAGCTTATTTCTACCATGTCTTCTTACAGATGGATGATTGACCAGCCGTTGGAAATTACCATGCCATCAAAACGAACACCATGGCCAGATGCTCCTCCTGAACTCCCTTCAAACAATAAGATAACTCCTGAACTCCCTTCCAGCAAAAAGATAACAATTAACCAAGAGCAGGCTGTTAAGCGTTCTCCAAAGACAAGATCACCCAGATCAAAACACAGTTCGAGAAGTAAGAGAAAGCATGAAGCAAAGTTGGTGGAGACACAGGTTTCTACAAGGAATTCTGAACAAAACTGAAACGGTAGCTTAAGGACAAGTCAGAGATGCTGCCTTGTGAATTTGAGACTGCTGGCCTTCAGCATGAAGAGATTTCATTGATAAAGCATAAGGCAGATGATCTTAATTACAAAGTGGGTGGCAGTTACATCTGAAAAGAAGTTCATTAGAGCTATACCAGTTGAAAATCTTCGTCTGAGTTTGAGTCCACCATTAACATTGTTTTGCTTCTTTTTTTATTTTATTTTTTTGTTATTGTTGCCGTCCTACATGTTGGAGCTGATTGGTTGATATTCTGTGGGAAAGGTATGTCATCATAGGATCCATACCTCTGCTGCCAAGAAATGCCAGGATCTTGTATCTGATATGTGTCAAATTATATATACAAATCGTCAAAATAGGAATATAGAATCTGTTTAGCTGTTGGATTCAGCAGAAATGAAACCCCTGTAATGAATTTCTTTTCATTGCTTGCAAAGATGATAACGGTGATGTACTTCGCCAATTTTGAATACACAAAATAATGGAGGCATGAACGCCAAGATTTTGGCCAAGTCGGAAATTGGTTTGCAGAGTATGACAAGAAATAGGATTCCATCAATGGAGTGCACTCATTGTGTTTAAATTTACAGTATCTTTCTTGCAAGGAAAATTTGAATGAAGAACAATTTGACTTGGTGCCTAGTGGAATGCGGCTATGGTTAAGACTGAGCAGCGCCAGGATTGATTGTTAGGTGGTATGGACCGTTAGCTGCACCAACAATACAGAAGAGATGATAAAATTTAGTGTCTTGTATCATACACTTGAAATCTGTGGCTGAAGAAACAAGAACCTTGAATAGATCGAGCACCCTCTTCATCTTCTTCTTCTGTCAATGGATGAAGGAGGTTTTTTCGGCGTATATGACAAGATGAATAGAATTTAGGTTAATTGTCCCAGGCAAGTGGATGTGATGTATCTACCAAATTCATGATGGGAGCCTTCTCTTATTAACTTGGAATAATAATTATTGGAGGTTGCCGTTGCGCACAGTACTTCCGAGTTTGACTGTCTGGTAGAGAGAATCCATGCCTCTAAGCAACCTCCGAAGATGGCAAGTAGCACTTTCTCCCTCCATATTTTTAAGGTAGAGAGAATTACTCCTGTGATTTCTACGTGTCAAGCCCTCCTTTTTCCTCACAAGACCACGTGTACGTCCAGTTTTACTTTCAATGCACACACACTTGGGTTATCATGATCAAATTGCCTTTATAAGACCCCCCGAACTCTCTCCTCCTCTCCACAGCTACTCTTTTCATTCACCATCGTTCTCTTCTCGAACCAGTATTCTGTTTCAGTAACACCAAGCATGGCACTCGCCATATCAGCCCTTCTCTTCCTTTTCTTCACCATGTCATCTGCCCTGGACAAGTCAATCCTTAGCTACGGTGACAGTCCTCTAAACCAGGATCGATCAAGCTGGAGAAGCGATGATGAGGTGATGATTATATACAAATGGTGGCTTGCGAAGCACGGTAAAGCAGACAACGGGCTCGGAGAGAAAGAAGAGAGGTTGGAAGTGTTCAAGAATAATCTGAGGTTCATTGATGAACATAACTCCCAAAACCATACGTACAAAGTTGGGTTGACCAAGTTTGCAGATCTTACCAATGAAGAGTACCGGGCCATGTTTCTTGGCACGAGGAGTGATGCTAAGCGTAGATTGATGAAGTCCAAGAACCCGAGTGAAAGATATGCTTATAAGGATGGTGACAAGCTGCCAGAATCCGTGGATTGGAGAGCAGAGGGAGCAGTTAACCCGATCAAAGATCAAGGAAGTTGTGGTAACAATTCATCTCCTTTTGTTTTCTGAAACAATCTAATTGCTTTTTAATTCCCTTGGGCTGGGTGGAAGGTCAACAAATAAACAACAACTGGGCTAGCTTTTCTTTGTACTAAATATCATTTATCTCAGTACAGGGGAGTGTCATGGGCTATTTGCAATTACAACACACCCATGAAGCCAAGTATTTTATTGTCTCGACTCTCAAGATTTGGATTAAAGATGTTATGATATATGTTATTTTAATTGTTCATAAGAAAGACAATAGTGTTTTTATCTACCCTCAAGGTTAGGCAATAGTGTTTTTGAATTAGAAGGAGTTGGTTGGGAGCAGATCAAAATGGTAGACTTTTGGATAGCAAAGGGCGTTTCGTTTCCTTTCATATATGTAAGTGTCGTCACTGAATAATAGACACACCACATGCAACGGGCCGTCTATCCTTATCACAGCCCAGATAATATCTATAAAATTAGAGTTATGGCCCATTTTCGAGGCAAAGTCAGCTAGTTTGCCACTCGCCTCCACTCTTGTTAGAGTCCGGCTGGGCCTGAAACTCAATAACCTGGATAGCTAACTAACTGATATTGCCGATGCAGGTAGTTGCTGGGCTTTTTCAACAGTTGCTGCTGTGGAAGGGATAAACCAGATAGCAACCGGGGAGTTAATCTCTCTATCAGAGCAAGAACTTGTAGACTGTGACAGGACCTATAACGCAGGCTGCAATGGAGGCCTCATGGACTATGCATTCCAATTCATTATCAGCAATGGTGGCCTGGACACCGAAAAGGACTATCCGTACGTAGGAGATGATGATAAATGTGACAGCGACAAGGTCAGTATCATTTGCACATTTCAATTATAATCAACACCAGATTATTGGGTTTTGTTTTGTTTGTGGTCAACGCTTTTGGGGTTCCGCAGATGAAAACTAAGGCGGTTAGCATTGATGGGTTTGAGGATGTTATGCCGTACGATGAGAAAGCATTGCAGAAAGCGGTGGCTCATCAGCCAGTTAGTGTCGCCATTGAAGCCAGTGGCATGGCCTTACAATTCTACCATTCTGTAAGTTGACTCGCTCTTTAATCTCCGTGCTTCGTCCTGCTCTTAACACGTTGATTTGGAACACTTGTGATTCGGGAACTCGTTCGTTCTCTTTTGATTTACTCAGGGAGTGTTCACCGGAGAATGTGGGACGGCCCTGGACCATGGTGTGGTTGTTGTTGGATATGGCACGGAGAGAGGCTTGGATTATTGGCTCGTTAGGAACTCGTGGGGCACAGAATGGGGTGAGCATGGATACATGAAGATTCAGCGTAACGTCCGCGACACATACACTGGGAGATGTGGAATTGCAATGGAATCTTCCTACCCAGTCAAGAATGGCCAGAACCCTTACTTGGATAATGAAAGCGCAGGTGAGAAGATCTACAGTGCTTGAAGCATCTGCTCTGTGCCGAGCAAAACAAAAGGGAAAAGGTGATTAAAGGTGTATTAATGGTGAGATTGCGTGTTGATTCATCGAGCTGAATAGACGCTTATCCAATGAGGCCAGCTGTTCATGTTCGTTTCTAATTCCAGCATCATCATCGTTTTATTGTGTACGTAGTTTTTCACTGGTCTTGCTCACCGGAACTTGCTACGATCCTGACTTTTTTTATTAAAAAAAAAAATTATTCACCTGCTGGAAGTATATTTAAAAAAAAAAAAAAACATATACGAGATGAGTCATCCATCTGAATTGGTGAAAGAAACTGATTTTGTTTAAAAACAGATAGAAACGACACTAAATGGATTAAGCTTAAAAAGAAAAATGATTAGGATAAATTAGAGAAAAAAATTAGTACAGACAATATATTTCAATTTACAATCCATTAAAGGGGTGTTTGATAATGTGTTTTAAAAGTGTTTTTTAAAAAGTATAGAAAAAAAAAATTATTTCTTGTTTTAAATTAAGTTTTTTTTTTTTTGTATTTTCATATTGTTTTGATATGTTGATATCAAAAATATCTTTTTTTAAAAAAAATGATATATTATCGAACAAAAAATATTTTAAAAAATATCTACAACATTTTAAATAAATCTTAAATAAACCTGAGCTAGCATAACAACATGTGACCTGATAATCAGGGTCAAGCTATTAAACCCCAAACTCTTATTATAATAAGAATAATATGATATAAACATTGGTTTTTTTAGGGGCTAAATTACAAAGAAAAAAAAGAGAGAAAGGGAACCAAAATTTTTAAGGAAAGGGGGATTAGAAATGAATGAAAGGGAAATAATTTAAAATGGGGAATATAATTAACTTGAGAAATTCATGAGGTGGATTAATAAAAAGAAAAAAAAAATGGCATTTCTTAGTAAAGAGAAGGTCATCATTTAGAATTAAATGGAGAAACGAGGAGAACTATTTTGTAACTTAAAAAAAAACATATCAATTAACATAACATAAAAAGAATTCAAAAAAAGAAAAAGCAAATTCAAGGAAATTAAAGAAAATAAGAGAAAATGAGAGATTGATAAGAAAACATTCGATCTTTTATAAAATAAAGTTTTCAGCATTCAAATCTAGCTACAACGACGACTTCAAATACCGCAATAATAGAAACTAATGAGCCTTGAATTGTACAAATGATATTTATCTTATAATTATGCAAAACCATGTGATTGATTCTTATTATTGTTTATAGAAACAATTGCTAAAATTTAGCCTAGGAATGATCGTGACAGTTTGTATAAATATGACAGATATTGTATCAAATAATAGAGTGAGAATGAAGTTATTCATCGAATCCTCATTGCAATGTTTTGCTTTCTTCTTTATGGTATTAGAGCATTCAATCTCAAACGAGCAAACGACCCAAAACACAATCATGTCATCTCTCTTAGAATAAAATTAAAATTTCAATCTTAACCCTAACCCCTATCAACAATTGACAAACCCATTATCGCCCTCGACATTACTACTCAAATTAATGATAAGCTAACTTCATCCACCTTTCATCAATGGCATGCTCAATTTGAAGCAATACTTATTGGATATGACTTGTTTGATTATGCAAATGGCATTGCTTTGTGCCTTCCTCCTGAATGCACGTCCACTATTATTTATACAAAACCCATTGGGTTTGACAGAACAAGTTAATTCTAATTATTATTCAAGCATCTACATCTTCCACTATAACCCCTCTCATAGCAACAGCAAAGAATTCTCGTGAAACCTAGAAAAAACTCCGCCTTTTTTGTGTCAAGCGCTTACGGACACAAGCAATGCAATTAAAGGAAGAACGCACCTTAATCCAACAAGGAACTCGTTCCATCTTTGATTATTGTTATTGATCATCTAATTTTGGGTGATTATCTCACCTTTTATGTCCTAAATGAGTTGGGATCAGATTTGAGGGAAATAGCTGCCCCAATCCATGTATGAGAGAGCTTTTTGGCATTTGAAGAGCTACATGATCTCCTGTTCGATCATGAGGCCTATCTTCAGTGTTTGAAAGTTTTCTCACAACAACAGATCCTCACCGCAAATTACACAAACAAGATGAGAACTAATTCTCATATAAGTCAATTTGCAAAAAAAAAGCAAAATAATATAATGGGTTACATAGGTTTCACAACAGCCCAGTTCAATCACTATCTTAGTCTCTAAAAGACAGTTATTGGAATAATAATAGTTTTGGTTGACTCAACAAATCTCATAGGTAATATCAGCTTAACTGTCAGCTTTGTGATCAAATGGGTCACACTGTCAAAATTTATTCACAACTAAACAAGGTCACCTTCCTTTCCAGACAAAGGGCTCTTAGACTTAAGTGTTTCTCCCAATATCACAGGAGATCATACACACATATTTGTTCACTCTGAATATGATGATATTGATGAAATTCTTCTTAGTAATGGTTCAAGTTTGGTTATCTCTCATATTGGTTTTTTGGATTTACCTTTTTCTAAATAAGAACATTCAAAATACATGAAACTCTTTATGCTCTCAATCTTAAGAAAAAATATTTTTTCATAGTTTTACCAAGCAAAAAAAAATATTTGTTCACTCTGAATATGATGGTACTAATGAGATTCTTCTTGGTGATTGTTCAGGTTTAATTATCTCTCAAATTAGTTCTTTGACTTTACCTTAACCAAAGACAAATTCCATAATGCATGAAACTCTTTAAGTTCTCAATCTTAAGAAAAATATTTGTCCTCATTGTACCAAGAAAAATAATATGTTTGTAGGACTTTATCCTTTTCATTTTCTTGTGACGGACATGCTCAAAAAGGAGACCCTACTAATAGGAGAATGTTACAATGGTTTGCACATCCTTCCCAAATCAATGATGGCTTCCTTCTTAAATAAAATGGCTTGTATACATTAACAAACTTCCTTTGATAGGTGACATAAATGTCTTGGTCATCCATCTTTAAAATTATTCATCATCTTGTCAAAACAATTTCTCTTCCAATCACGTCCCACCAAGTTTCATTATTATATAGTTCTTGGTCATTGAATAAAGCACAGCAATTGCCTTTTTGAGTCACTAGTTTTCAAAATACTACCCCTCATGATTTTATTTACATAGGTGTTTGGGGACCAGGTGCATATACTTTTATTGATTAGTACATGAAATTTATGTAGTAATATCCAAAGATACGCAAATCCAGAGTCTCTAATATCTTTTTTTTCACAGTTTAAAAAAAATGTTGAGAAAAGGTATGAAACAAAAATTAAAAATCTTTATTTTGATAATAGTGGTGAGCATGTTGCCCTAAAAAACATTTATCCCTTCATTTCATCAGTCATTAAGTGCTACTCCTCATATTTCATGATAAAATGGCATCTCTAAACATTAACATTGTCACCTTATTGAAACTAATATAACCTTTCTCCACGATGCCTCATTTGATCCCTTATAATGGACGCATGTTTTTAGCATTGTTACCTCTCTTTCTAATAGGTAGTCTATACCCTTTCTTGAAAACAAAACACCCTTTGAAGTTTTTTTAGACAAAAATCAAATTATCTTAAACAAAAAAAGTGGTTGTTTGTGTTAACCTCTCGCTCTAACCTATAACTCTAATAAAATATAGCCTAAATCCACCCCAATTCTTGGATATTATCAAGCTCAAATTGCTTATAAGAGTTTAGATACCACATTAGCAAATTATAACTTTCTTACTATGTCTTTTTTTATGAAATTCAAAATTCATCACAATTGCTGTATTCCTTAAGACATCGTTCCTCTTTCATTTTTCTGCCCTTGTCTTTGATACGCAACATAGTCCAACAGCAATGTCATCATAGTTGTTTCATGTTCTAGACACCAAGTCAGATTTTGAGAAAAGCATTTTTATCATTGTTCCATTCACCTCAGATAACTCTACTACCCCTCAACATTTTAGTCTATGGCATCCCTAGAAAATCATTATTTTGTTCCCCACGCATCTTATTCATTAGGTGTATCTCAATCTCTTCTATTGCTACACTCCGCTGCATCATTTCATCCTATACCATTATATTCATTGACACATCAATCCATTCTTGCTCCTAGACTTCATCTCATGTGCATATGGTCTATGAATCAAATTTTTAAACCACAACAAGTGTTTTCAATTACTAGATATCTCATTCCTTTTCCCATTGAATCAACTCGTGTAAGGTAGTTAATATCTCTACCTCATTAGCAGGAAGTTATGCCTAGTGAACTCACTGCCCTTATGAAACATGCCACATGGGAATTGACAATTCCTCCTTCAAACAGCAATCTAGTCAGTTGCAAATGGGGTTTTAAAGTCAAATAGAAGTTAGATGGGTTTATGGATAGATTTAAAGCTCAGCTGGATGCCAAGGGCTACAATTAAATATCGAGTCTTGATTGCAAAGAAACATTTAGCTTTGTAGTCAAACCTGCAACAGTTAGAACTATTCTAACTATTATTTTTTTGAATAGATGGCCACTAAGACAAATCGATGTCGATAATGCTTTTTTAAATCGTATATTAACCCATGAAGTTTATATGATGCAGCCTCCAAGTTTTAAAGATGGTTCTCATCCTCATCATGTTTGCAAATTGAGCAAAACAATTTATGGTCTCAGATAAGCTTTTAGAACTTGGTATAGTACTCTAAACATTGTCATTTTATAACTTGGTTCTCAGCATTCAAGAGCACGTCCATCAATTTTCATTTACCAACGAGATCATGTTACTTGTTTTCTATTAGTCTAAGTTGATGACCCTATCATTAAAGGCAATTAGTCAACTTTTGTTCTTTCAATCATTCATATTTGAGCATGCATTTTTCACTTAAAGATATGTGTCAGCTACATTTCCTCTTAGGAATTGTAGTTGTGCATAATCCAGCAGGTTTGTTCTTGTCTCAACATTAATACATTTGTGAACTATATTATCCACCACTAACATGAGTGTTGCAAATGATATTTTTACCCTCTAGTAACTAGCTAAAATCTAAAGTTGGATGATGGTGGTGTTTTTATGGACAACACTGAATTTACATAATAATTGGAAGTCTTCAATACCTCTTTTTGACCCATCTAAATATTTCTTTTTACTGAACATACTCTTCTAATTTATGCACCGGACAACATAAAATCCCCGGGTAGTAACTAAAAGGCTTAATCACCATTTAAAATTGATCATCTCGCATGGGATTCAAGTTGTTAACAATGGTGCTCTTGTTTTACAGACCTTTTCTTATGCAAATTGGGCAAGAAATATTGATGATCGCTCCTTCACATCTACATATATCAGCTTTCTAAGGTCAACTTTTATATCATGGTGCTCAACACCTAGGCTCATGTGTGACAACCCAGTGCAACCCATCTCAGCTTCAATCTAGTAAATCATTCTCGCATGAAACATATCCAAATAGATCTTTATTTTGTTTGAGATTTAGTGCAAAGGGGCATTTTACATGTTCACCATGTTCACCTAAAAGATCAGCTAATTGATTTACTGACCCAACCATCATCTAGGCAGTGTACAAAGTCTTTGAGAACAAGATTGGTCTAAATGATGGAAGTTCAATCTTGTAGAGGTGTGTAAAGGAAAGTTTTTAGCATTCAAATTTAGCTACAACAACGGCTTCAAATCCCGCAATAATAAAAACTAGCCTCGAAATGTGTAGAGGATATTTATCCTATAATTGTGCAAGACCATGTGATTGATTCTTATTGTTGTTTATAGAAACAATATGTAAAATTTAGCCTAAAAATGGTCCTGACAAAGTGTATAAATATGACAAATATTGCATCAAATAACATGATAAGAGTAAAGTGATTCATTGAATCCTCATTGCACTGTTTTGATTTCTTCATGTTCAAGACTTTTGATGAGGTGTCTTCACATACTTAATATGATATTTATCCTATTTATTCTTTTTTATTACTATTATTCATGACTTTTACGTGTTTGCTCCTTTTTAATAAACTTGCAATGCTGAAAATACCAGAGAAGTTTTCAGCTTCACTGACATATTTAATCTCAAGCATCATGTCCAGAAGACAATCTAATGAAATCCATAACTTGTGAAAAATTTAGGCTACCACCTACTAGACCATTCCTTTAAAATGGACACGACAGTAATGCATTTCCGTCATAACTCTGGATGTTTGTTGAGAGGTTATCATAGAAGCATCCAGCTTCAAAAGTACGATTCTAATTGTGAAATTGCCTTCAACTTAGTATATTAGTTGAAAGATAAATTTCCGCATAATTGTAATGTAAACAATAATGAAAAACACTTTATGTTATATTTCAATGAAAAAACTCAATGATTTATGAAGAATACGTAGATCTAGCAGGATGCCAATGTGTTTGATATCATGAGACCAATAATCATGGAGTATATAGAACATTTATTATTGTCTAAAATGAACATCATGCAACACCTTGATGTGAAAGAATTAGGGCATGTTAATTCTTGTAATCGGTTATTGTACTTGTAATGAAGTTGTATCCATTGAGAGCAAGGTTGTTAATACCATTTCGTTGGTGGTTTGTTCTTTCAATTGGAACTGAATGTTTTGGTTTTGGAACGTTTCAGCATGTCGTTCTGGGGTTTTATGTTTATATATATATAATTAAATATATTAATTCAAAAAAAATTAGTTCAAATCCAAAAATAAAATTATTTAGAATTAGTAAAATAAAGATAAAATAATTTTTTTCGAACAAATGAATATGAAGCTACAAACATCCTAATTAATCTCGCATCAAGGTCATTACATTCTCTGATTACTCTAAAATTTAAACATAATATATATAAATATGTCAAAAGACTCCTTGTAAATTTTATTTCAATCTAACGGTCGGATTAAGAGATGATTGATATTGTAAAATTATTTATTATTTAAAAAAACCACTATTTGGACAAAATAGAACGGGCAAAACAAAACCAGAATGTTTCGACTGATATTTGACAGAAAAATCCAGAACAAACCAGAATTTAAACCGAGGTAAAAACGACGTCGTTTTGTCTTGTTTTTTTAACTAATACGAAACGTTTCGGCCGAAACGGAACGAATCAAACAACCATGATTGAGAGAACTACATCTGCACCACCAATCATTCCAAACACAGATGGTTAATCAGAGTACCAAGTAAGATAGAAGCCTGACAGTCTTGTCTAATATCGCTTTAACATCTATTTAGCAATGAAAAAGGCTACATTTGTCAAAGGTTTGAGCACAAATGAAATCACAAAGCACTGTGCTCAATTCAAGCTCTGCCATGTATCCAGCCAAGAGTTATTCACGCCGAAAACTTCCATGATAAACTAGGCAACTTCCATGATAAATTGGGCATTATTCTTTAGCAATGTGTTATACTGTGTTCTCAATCTGCATCTCTAAAAGTACCTGAACATGAAACCACCTGCCAAAACTCGGAACTTTGTGCATGTTCAAACCACTGACAGCATCAACTCCAGTCCTAATACAAGGACTTTGCAAGGTCCGTTGAAACTGGTATAAACATGCACCCTTGCAGCATCATTAGTGTAGAAAGGTAGGATTCAGAAGAACATGAACAATAGCTATTATCTCAGGTAAAAAGGCATCAATGGGTGAAAATTGGCATTTGCAATTGATGAGAAACAAACAATTTGTAACTAGACTAAGCATAATCCTAATGCACTGCTTGAGTGGCATTTCCCTAAGTAAACTACAAGTAAGTAAAGTAATAAATTAGCAAAAGAAATGCGGCATGCCCACGTCTATCCCACTTCTATACAAAAGTAATCCTTATGAAAAAAGAGCATCATGAACCACTTGACTTTCCACAGGCAAGCTAGCTGAGTAATATATGGGAAGTCTTGGTAAGAAGAAACACTCATTGAACGAACCAGAATTGGTCTTCAAAACAGTTCTTCAACCACCATGTCTTCAAAACACTCCGCCTTTCAACATAAAATCACCAAAAGCAATCAGACTGCGTGTCCTCAGACAACTTCAACAAAACAAATAACAAACATGCACACATTAGTTTCAGACTACCTATTAAATTCATTCCTTAGGAAGATCAGCAGTTTTGGTGGAAGGTCCCTTCTTTCCATCATATCGCTGTTAAACAAGAGCAAAAACACAGAATTAAAACCACAATCACAGCCGCAAACAAAAATAAAATTTAGAAAAAGGGTGTCTGGTAAAATGATACCTGTTTACCAGTAGAGAATGGAACATATCTATACTTGATCATATGAGAAATCTGTCTCCTCATAGTAAGAAGGAATAGCATGACCCAGTAGATGAGCAATATCGGCCAAAACACCGGCACATCAAACACAAAGAAAAATGTCATTACAAAGGCGATACAAAACGCCTTCGTAATTGAATACCTGCATTCATAATTCCAGTCAAATTCAGTAATCCCGTCCCACATGAACCCTCCGCTTTCGTTATACAGTAGCCGAAAAAAATAAATTATCCACTTATTTAACAGTTCTCATCAAATATATATATATATATATATATATATATATATATATATACAAGGCAATTTCACTGCAAATCAAGGAAGGTCAAAATGAAAAAGTCAAAACAAATAACAAATCGGATGCTGCCTCACCAGAACTTGAATTCGGGCAACCGGCGAACAAAGGGACGAAACTCATCGGATCCGCGAGTCGGAAGAGTGGGCCCGTCATGGATCTCAGGGTCAATTTGGGGAGACAAAAATCCAATCAAGAGACTAAGCAAGTAAATACCAAGACCGTACGTGATTATGTAGAAGCCTTGAACAAGGTAAACTCGGATTGCATAGATCAATACAACGATTAAGCAGGAGAGCCAACGGTAGAGGACGTGAGGGACCGTTTGGTCAAGAAAGTGTTGGTAACGCCGTGAGACAGCGTAGGAGCACCGTGAGATGGTGGTTGCTGGGGTAGATGACAGAGAGGAGAGATCGTTTCCTGAGAGAGTCCCGCTTGGCTGACCGGTTTCCATTTCTATAAGTTCAGTCCTGTTTCGCCTCGCCTCTGATTTCGGTTAATATCTCAATCTCTGGATAAATTTCTGGTTCCATTTTTGGTTTGTTTTCGGGTTAACTCTACCACTCAACTTGGTAAGGGGCAATCAGTGGGGTCAACCAGTTCAGCTGACTCAATCGGGTCACCTAGATTGAGTTGACTCAGTGTTATGGGTTTGTTTGTTTGGTCTCTTATTTTGTGTTGACTTTTTGGGCTTAATAGTGTGTTTGGGAAACACTCCTTTAAGCATGTTTAAGTAGTTTTGTTTTTGAGTAAAAAATAGTTTTGTCAAACAAAGCCTTGCAATAAAATGAAAAATATGGTTATATAAATATCTTTTTATGTCTTGCATATAGTCAAATATGAAATATCTCAAAAATAAATTCATGTTTTAATCAAAAGTTAGTTTTTGGGGTTTTTGTATGCATCTTGGTATTTTAATAAAAACTTTATTAAATCCCTATGAATTTAGCTAATATTTAAAAAAATCAATCAATCAATCTTAATTCATGAGAAATAATGATAAAATATCATTACGTGAATATTGGATTTACGAGTAGGTTGGTGTTTTAAACATAATAAATTTATCCAAAAATTCTCAAAGTTTCCTAAGTATTCATTAATTTTAATTGGGAGTATTTCATCACAGTAAACAAAAAATAATTCTTTATCCAATAGGTGAATTCTGTCAGAGCTCCTACATAGATTTTCTCAGATAGAAATTTATTTGGGTATATGAGCATATAACACATACAAAAAAACACATTAAAACCCCTAGTAAGGCGTGCTATGTGTGCCAATAACTTCTATGACCGCAATTAGTTGATTACCCTTTAAACTTTTGAGAAAGACCTGAACAATTGGGTTTCTTAATAACCCTAATCAAATAACTAGATAATGACTTTCAAAACCCTTAGACATCATCGCACGAACATAGGTTCACTAGTATTCTTGCTTGCAAATCTCATGGCACACATGATTGGTTGAATTCGTATGTAGGTTCATGCAAGAATCCTTTTTTATTTATCTAGTTACAAATCTTTAAATTATTGGTTTTAGAATTCAATTTTTATTTTTCATGTGTCAGACTGAATTAGTAGAGAAATTCACAATAGATACCATATGGAACAAGTGTCATTATGTTTGGGGGTGCTTTTCATAAGCGTTTTTGAAAAAAATTGAAAATTTTTAATTTTTATTTTTCAGTTTAAATTAACAAAATTTAGTGTTTTTAGATCATTTTGATGTGCTGATGTCAAAAATGATTTAAAAAAAACATAATTTTAATGCATTTTTTAACAAAAAAAGCAATTTCAAAAGCAACCGCAATCATACTCTCAAATAGGCACTAAAGTGGAGTGGTGACATATTCATTATGTAACAAACTAAAAATCATGAAAGGCCCATTATGGGTGATAAGGCAATATAAAGAAGCTTAGGGGGTGTTTGAGAGTGCTTTTAGAAAGCATTTTTGAAAAATTTTGAAAAAAAATTTATTTTATTTTTTACTTTAAATTAAAAAATAATTGGTGTTTTTAGATCATTTTGATGTGTTGATGTCAAAAATAATTTAAAAAAAAACATCATTTTGATGTATTTCTAAATGAAAAACACTTTCAAAAGCAACCGTAATCACACTCTCAAACAGACAGTAAGTGCCTTTCATGACCGATTAAACGAGAAAAGAGTAAAGAAGAAGAATAAAACAAGAAAAATGACCGATTAAATCTCATATGAGAGTAGGAGAGAAAATAAGATACTAGAAGAGAAATAAGAGAGGAAGGAAAGTAAACAAAACAATTTGGTGATAGAAACAAAAAAAAATCCTAAAAAACCAAGAAATAAAAGTTCAGTTCTAGTGAAATGTGAAGAGTCCATAATATTTTTTTCCACTTTACTATAAGATTGATTTGTGCTACAATGTGAGTCAGGTTTTAATGTTTTTATAAATATTAAAAACAACATTCAAATCTTACTAATATTTTTTTTAATGGAAAAAAATTTATATCATATGAGAGTTAACCCGATGTAATTCAATTGACTTTGAGTTTAAAAACAACTTATACGACCCATCAAAATATAGTTTAACTAAGAAGAATTTATGATATTTTTTAATATTAAGATAATAACATATTGGATTAGCTTAGATCTACCTCAGTTAATATGTCAAAGTCGTGAGCCAGATTATAACATTATGATAACCTCATATAAATCAAATCAAAATAAATTATAAAGTTTAATTCTAATCAACCTAATGTTGAAGGATAATATCAAAAAAATAAAACAAATTATGAATTATAATTCTCAATTAGCTAAATACTAAATGATGAGATTAAAAAAATAAACTAAAAAACATAAGAAAAAATAACTTGAGTCAATTTGTCAAACTCAAGAACTAGGTCATCAAACCAAGATAACATCATAGGAAAAAAAATATCATGATTTAACTCGAGTTAACCTGTCAAATCCTTGACTTTGATCATAAAACTGAGATAATCTCATAGAGAGTAAATCAAAATAAATTATGAAGCTCAATTCTGAATCGCCTATATTGGACCCAAAATTGAATGAAAAAATTTATAAAAAAAAAATAATATAAAAAAATCAAGTCTATTCGAGTTAACTCATTAAGTAGTATCTCTAGGTCATGAGACCTGTATAACCTAATAAAAAGCAGGCCAAAACAAATCATGAACCCTAATTTCCAATCAAACACAATATTAAATAATGAATTTGGGAAAAAAAAGAAAAAAGAAATCAAATGAATTAACCCATCAATCTCACAATCTGGGTCATGAGATGAAGACAATCCAATAAAAGTAAAATTCATTATTGAATGATCAATAATTTGGATCGTGAGATGGAGATAACCCTTATAAAAAAATAAAAAACAACTTGATTTAACAAGGGTTAAAATATCAAAACTCACAATTTTGATCGTGAGATGAAGATATCCCAATGGAAAGAAAATCAAAATATATTATGAAATGTAATTCTCAATCGACCCAATATTGAATGATAAAATTTTAAAAAAATAACACAAAAAACAACTCGATTCAACTTGGGCTAACCCATTAAGCATTATTCTAGGATTATAATGTCAAATAAAATAATAGAAAGTAAACAAAACAATGCATAAAATTTAATTCTCAATTAATTCAAAATTAAAGAATGAATATTTAAAAAATAATAATAAACTAGTTAACTCATCATACTTGAGTGACTTTGGTGTCATGAAAGTATCATAACTCATAAAAAAACAAATATAATATTAAAAAGAAAAAACCACTATTAGTAAAACCCTCCTCAGTTAATTAATGTTTGCTTGATTGATTTAATTTGTAAATGTAATTGTACTAATTAAAGCACGTTTTGTTTTGGGAGGGGAGGGGAGGGTGAGGGTGAGGGTGAGGCGTGGGGGGGTTTGGATGTGAAGTCCAGTCATTTATTCAAGGCGTCAAAATTTTCGTATTTGATATTTTATTTTTTTGGCAACAATTTGGCAGTACTGTTTGAGAGAGAGAGAGAGAGAGCTGGATTCCATAAACTCTCAAAATTGAAAGAAGGAATTATCAGTTATTTAAGCATTCATCAGCAAAACCCTCGTAACAATAATTGAATCGCTGATAAAATTTCAGATTAAGTGAAGTATTTTCATAGACAACATGTATCTGAAATCTATGCCAGCGATCAACATTTAGTTCAATCCTAGGTCAAAGACGTTAGAAAATCTAATAACTCAGCAGGATTCCAATTTGTGAAACTTTCTATGAGCAGATTCAACTGCCCAGAAGAAGAAGAAGAAGAAGATGAAGCTCCTGCCACCTTCGACTCGATTGACTGAACCATTTTTGGACCGTATCAGTGGTCTTGTGGCGTTTCCGTTTTCGTTTTCCTGTCCACTTTTGAACACGAACTAGTGAGAATTGGGCTTTCTTTCCTTTTTAAGAATTTGATGGCATGTGGTCAGGCCCAAGTTAAAGTTGCAGAGGGCTCCATTGATGTGGGTGAATGAAGTAATATAGGCTTCGTAATTGTGTAAACGAACACCAATGGAGTGGATGTCCCACTACCACCACCCTCACAATGATGCTAGACTTTTTCAAATTCATGCCTGTGGTGTGCCTTTTATCTCAAGATAAGTCAAAGCCATGGATGCCATGATTGGTAAAGATTTTTATTGTTTCGAATAAATGTTTGTGTTGCTGGAGTGGATGGCAAAGTAAAACATTGGCATGGCGTGTGTTTTTGTTATTGATTCTGCATCGTGAAAATAACAGGAAAGTAATTACTGATCATCACAACATTTTCAGGTAACTTCGACAGTAATGGTGTTTCAGCATTAGCTATATACTGAGCAATCCATGCATGCGATATGTCTGGTAAGAACGTAAACACTAGGTTGAGATTGTAGGATCCGAGGATTGTATATATAGATCACTTCAAAGTGGAAGAGCAAGCTATTTAGTTTAATGAATGAATATGACTTGCAATATAATGAAATCATGAACGTAATTTGCTGCTGGTGTTAGTTTCTAGGAATTCAAGAAAAGAGAAAAGGCGTCTTAAGAAAAAGCACAGTAAATAAAACTGCAGTGACCAACTTTGTTCTGTTTTTAGTTGAAAGTTGGTATTCGCTGGATTACACTCCTCCTTTGCATCCAACTTCCATTGATTCCCTGCATCTCTCTCTCTCTCTCTTTCTCTCTCTACCTCGCAGCTCGAGCCATGAAAGTGAGAAAAGAGAAAGGGGGCACGAAAATAATTGGTCGCGTGCAGTCTCTTAAGAGAGCCTTGCATGAATCTCTTTGGCTTGCAGGAAACAAGTTCTTACTGTTTCTTGATGTAGTGGCTGGCAAACATGGTCAATTTGAGAGAGAGAGGAGAGAGAGAGGTTCTTTTTTAGTCCAGGCAGGCAGGCTCCCATGAATACTAAAGGCATTGGAAACGACGGAAAGTGTAGAAATAATCTCTCTTTAATCTGAAAAGCGATGATTACACTATAACGCAAAATTAAATACAGAAAAGAAAAATAGTTCTAGCTTTTGCTTTTTTTTTCACTTCTATGCAGGATTCAAGATACCTTCTGTAGATTATCAGATTGCCAACAAGTAAACTTGAGTCGTAATCAATGTGTCTTATTGAAGATAAAATGGCTATATAAATAGCTTTACACTGTAACCAATTATCAGAAAAAACAGCTAAATAATAGCAACAGACTCTTGACTTCATCAGCTCAGCAATAACAGGCTTGCTGACTTGTTCTTACTTAACAGCTGTAGTTCACAGCTGTAACTCCTAGTCAATAGGATTTATTAACATGAAAACAGACAAGTTAAATTCAAAACAATCTTTAACATTCTCCCTTAAACTGTATGCTTGAAAGCATTCAGTTTATTTCCACAATCGAACACATCCCAAGCAATGCTCTCAGCTTCACGAACGAATCAGCCTTCAAAGGCTTAGTTAAAATGTCTGCAATTTGCTCAGCACTTCTGCAGTGAACCAATTCCACTTTGCCTTCTTTGGTGAGATCGCGAAGGAAGTGAAATCTCACATCAATATGTTTGCTCCTTCCATGCAAGACTGGATTTTTGGACAGCTTAATTGTCGAATTATTGTCACAGAACAACACAATTGGACCTTGCTGTGCATGCTTCACTTCTTCCAGAATTCTGTTCAGCCAAATGCCTTGACAGGCGCATGATGCAGCAGCTATAAACTCTGCTTCAGTTGTAGATAAAGTAACAACAGGTTGCTTTTTTGAAGACCGTGAAATTGCAGCTCCACTTAAGAGAAATACATATCCAGATGTGCTTTTACGATCTTCCGCGTCCCCAGCATAGTCACTGTCACTAAAGCCGATCAGTTCACATTTTCCACTCTTCTGCGTCTTGTAGAACAGACCATAGTCAAGTGTTCCTTTTAAATACCGAAGTATCTTTCTAACAGCCTGATGATGTAATTCCGTTGGTGCTTCCATAAATCTGCTAATGAGGCTTACGGCATATGTTAAATCTGGTCGAGTGGCTGTCATATACATCAAGCATCCAACCATTTGCTTGTAATATGTACTGTCAATTTTTGCTCCTTCATCATCACGAGTCAGCTTGGTTCCAGGAATTATAGGAATTTGGACTGAATTGCAATCATCCATTCCAAACCTTACAAGAACTTCCCGAGCAAACTTCCTTTGACAGATAAATATACCACCTGCAGATTGAGTCACTTCTATACCAAGAAAGAATTTCATCTTTCCCAAATCAGTCATCTCAAATTCCTTCATCATGGATTGTTTGAAGGCTTTAAACATGTCTTCATCATTGCCAGTAAATATTAGGTCATCCACATATAAACATACAATCAAAAGATTACCTCTCCCTCCAGTTTTGATGTAGAGTGTATGCTCATAGGGACACTTGTGAAAGCCTGCCTTGTTGAAGTAATCGTCAATGCGATTATACCAAGCTCTTGGGGCTTGCTTCAACCCATAAAGAGCCTTTTTCAGTTTGTATACCAGACCCTTGCTTCCCTTCTTTATATAGCCTGGTGGTTGATCTACGAATACTTGTTCCACAAGTTCTCCATGCAAAAACGCAGATTTTACGTCCAGTTGAAAGACCTTCCACTCATTCATGGCAGCCAACGAAATAATCATTCTAATTGTGTCATGTCTGGCTACTGGTGCAAACACTTCAGAATAATCAATTCCATATCTTTGTGTATATCCTTTAGCAACTAAGCGAGCTTTGAACTTGTCAACTTCCCCTCTTTCATTTAGCTTTGTTCTGTAAATCCACTTAACTCCCACTGTTTTTTCTCCTTCAGGTAGTTCGGCTAGTTCCCATGTGTGGTTTCTTTCAATAGCTTCAATTTCTGCATCCATAGCCTTTCGCCATTTTGAATCTTTAATTGCTTCATCAAAGGTGATCGGGTCACTTTCTGCAAATAAGGCAAGCTGAGCCAAGTCTTCATCAACAAGTTCTTCTCCACTTGTGTAGTCATTCATCCAAATTGGTTTTCTTCTTGATCTATGCATGCTGCTTTGTCTAGGAGTTTCAAATGTCTCAGGTAGTAATGTCTCGGTAATTTGATCCATACTACCTAATTCACCTGATTCACATTCTCCCTCACCACCGTGTGCATCATCTTCACCACCGTGTGCATCTTCTTCAGCCTCACCACTGTGTGCATCTTCTTCAGCGTCAATTTGTCCATTGTCTGCCAATTCAAGAGCCATTGAATTTCCTTTGTCAATGTTTTCCCAATCATAGCTGCTGAGTTCATCAAACACAACATCTCTAGAAATACAAATCCTTTTGGTTATAGGATTATAAAGACGGTATGCCTTGGATTCTTCACTCACCCCAAGTAGCACACATTTTTCTCCCTTAGCATCAAGTTTCAGTCTCTTTGGATCTGGAATGTGTGCATATGCCACACATCCAAAGATTCTGAAATGACTAACAGTTGGTTTATGACCTGACCAAGCTTCTTCTGGCAGGACATTTTTCACAGAAAATGTTAGACATCGATTTAGAACATATACACTCCATTTGACTGCCTCGAGCCAGAAGGCTTTAGGCATGTTCTTGCTTGCTAGCAAACTTCTTACCATATTCATAATGGTTCTATTTCTCCTTTCCGATACACCATTCTGCTGCGGTGTGTACGCAGCAGTTAGTTGTCTTTTGATTCCACTTCTTTCACATACATCTACAAACTCATTGGATGTATACTCTCCACCGCGATCTGTTCGAAAGCATTGGATGAATTTTTCACTCTCCTTTTCAACCTTTTCTTTGAACCTCTTAAAAACTTCAATGGTTTCTGATTTTTCTACTAGAAAGTACACCCACGTTTTTCTGCTAAAGTCATCAGTGAAGGTTATGAAGTACCTTTTGTGGCTGTTTGAAGGTGGATTCAGTGGACCACAGATGTCTGAGTGCACCAGCTGTAGAATACGATTGGCTCTCCAAGTGCTCTCCTTTGGAAATGACTCTCTATGTTGTTTTGCAATCACACATTCTTCACATACTTTAGAGGGATCATTGATCTCAGGAAGCCCTCTTACCATCTCTTTCCTCTGCAGAGTCTTAAGCCCACTGAAATTCAAGTGGCCGAACCTGTAATGCCACAGCCAAGATAAGTCTTGGCTAGATGTCTGGAAACAAGTTTGATCACCAGTAACTTCTGTTTTCAGCTGAAACATTCGATTTCCAGACATCTTGATATTAGCCACTAACTCCCCGTTTGAATCATGGATTTGGCACCTTCCTTTCTGTAGCAAAATTGAGCAGCCTACTTCTTGCAGTTGTCCTAGGCTGATCAAATTGCTTTTGAGTTCTGGAATATAAAATACATCATCTAAGTTATGTATTTTGTTGTTTACCAGCATTTGAATACTTCCTTTTCCCATAACATTCATGCTTGAATCATTTCCAAGCTTGACCCTTTCTCGGAAAGCTTCATCCAAGACACAAAAGAGCCTTTTGTTTCCTGTCATGTGATTGCTGCATCCAGAGTCAAGATACCACATTGCTCCTTTTTTAGCTGGTATGGCTTCTGTGTAGGCCATTAATAGTATCTCTGTCGTAGCTCCATGATGCTCCACCTTTGTCATGAACCGGTCGACCGCTTGGGTTACCAAGTGAACCGGTCGACCGCTTGAAAGACAAGCTCCAATTTCATTGATCTCTGTGTAGATGATCAATTGCATGTCTTCTTCTCCAATAGAGCTTGCCACTGCTCCATTATTCTCCGTGTAGCCCATCATTAGCATTTCACCTTGTTTTTCAACAAAATTCGTCATTTCATAATTCCCAGCTGGCTTGTTCTCTGTGTAAGCCATCAACAGCATCTGTTCTTCTTCTTCTTCTATCTCAGCAAAATTTGCTTTTTCTTCCCTTTTATGGGGACACTCCCATTGAAAGTGACCTGTCTTATGGCAATTGTAGCATTCAACGAATGCTTTTCCAAAGTTTCCTTCTCTGGTCCCACGACTTCGTCCACGTCCTCTCCCTCTGAAACTTCCACGTACTCTGCCTCCTCCAAAAGGTCTCACAGCATAAGTCACATTAAGAGCTTGTTCTTGCTCAATGTGTTTAGTCATGCGCTGCTCATGCATGACTAAAGAGCTTTGCAACTCATCTACTGACATGGTATCAATGTCATTACATTCTTCTATTGAGCATACCACATAATCAAACCGAGAGTTCATAGAGCGGAGAATTTTCTCTATGATTGTCACATCTTCTAACTTCTCACCATGCATTTTCATTTGATTTGCAGTAGTCAGTATTCTTGCAAAATACTCATTAACTGATTCTCCACCTTTCATTTGCAGCATCTCGAACTCTTGCGAAGAGCCTGCAGCTGGGCACGTTTAACTCTACTGGTGCCTTGATATTTCTTCTTCAAAGAGTCCCATATGTCTTTAGAGGTGTCCTTCTTGAGAAGAGTCTCAAGAACAGTGCGATCTATTGCTTGAAACAAGAAATTCTTTGCCTTCAAATCCTTCAGCTTCAGGTCTGATATCACCTTTGACTGTGCCTCAGTCAGAATTGTGCCTTCTTTTACTTCAGGAATTTCGTCCTCAATGAGAACCCAATACTCCTTTGATCTGAGAAAGTTCTCCATCAGCATGCTCCAATGGTTATAAAAACCATCAAGCCTTGGAATTGCTGGTTGTACATATCCACTCGTGTTTCCCTCAGATGCCATTTTGGTGTTTGTAGAAGACTGCTGCTTCAGATGATAAGGCCCCGTTTACAAGCTCTGATACCAAATGTAGATTATCAGATTGCCAACAAGTAAACTTGAGCCGTAATCAATGTGTCGTATTGAAGATAAAATGGCTATATAAATAGCTTTACACTGTAACCAATTATCAGAAAAAACAGCTAAATAATAGCAACAGACTCTTGACTTCATCAGCTCAGCAATAACAGGCTTGCTGACTTGTTCTTACTTAACAGCTGTAGTTCACAGCTGTAACTCCTAGTCAATAGGATTTATTAACATGAAAACAGACAAGTTAAATTCAAAACAATCTTTAACACCTTCGAAGGCCCAGTGAGAGTCTGATGAGGTGACCCTTTTTTTGTTGCTTTTGTTTGAATTAATGGTGATGATGCAACAATTTTAACTGATGTTTAATTTTGTGACATGGGAGCTCATTTTGTTTCATTAATGACTGTACTTGAAATTAATAACTATATAATTCTTCAATAATTATTATATTAATAACCTTTTAAATAAACGGGTGGGTTATGATTATCCTCTTGAATTGAAACCATGTGGTCAATTACTAGATTATTTACCCCCATTGCAGTGCTGGTATTATAAAATATATATATATATATATATATATATATATATATATATATATATATATATATATATCAAAATCATTATTAATGTTTTTTCAAGAAGAAAAAAAACAATGTATAAATTAATTCAATAGGTGGTGGTCAACTTGACAAGTTAAATAATAAAACAAAAAAACTAGAGTGTAACTAAAAAACTTATTTTTATTAGAAAATATATTTTAATTATAAAATATCGGATTAACTCAAGTCAATTCATGGTATGTAAAATTCACTATCTAAATTGTTAATATTAACTAAATACTAAGCATGAAGTTAAAAAAAAACCGAATTAAAATATATAATCATGTGGATAAAATAGCACTTTATTTTTTTAATTATATGGCATAACAACAATAATTTAAATCTCTTTGTAACTGAATAATTTGTTAGTAAAAGTATTATTTTCTTGTTAATATCTTTAATATAAACTGGAAAAAGGACATAATATTTTTTTTGTGTAAGACCCTACTAATTTAATGCGGGTGTAAGAAAAAATTAAAAAATAATACAACGTTTGTCTCATCGTGGGAAACTCTTTGAAAGTATCCTCAAAACTCATTTTAATTGGTCAACTAAAATCTTCCAATCTAAATCCTTGCCCACCCTAGGGTTCAAATTAAAATATGTGTTTGACCTGACATAACTAAATTGATTTAACAAGTTAAAAGACAATAAGAAAAACAGATAAGAAACATGATTTGACTAAAAAAATTATTTAGAATGGCATAGTTTTTAAAAGTATCAAGGTAATGATATAGTAGAGTGATTTGGATAAAGTCATCAAACTTTTAACTACCATTTCTTTTCATGAAATTATTTGTATATAATTATATAATAAAAAAAAATGATCATAATAAATAAATCTTAAGAAAATGATTATGATGGTTTGTGCAAAAAATATTTGCTAATATTATATTAAAAAATTATAATCTTATTTGAGAAAAAAATTAATAAAATAATATGTAAAATTCATTTAGTTAATTTACACATATATAGATATAGATCAAATTGCTTATTTTTTAATTAATTAAATATAAATGGTAAAAAATAGGCAAGGGTTAAGTGTGTCGACCTAGACTCCTAGAGTAGAGCATGCTTGGGTCGTTAAAAATAAGCTCATGTGCGTGGAGTTGTCAGCCTAGATCTGCGCCCATAGACCTTTTTATTTATTTTTAAATTAGATGGACGACGAGTCATCAATTTTTTTGAAAAAAACGGATAATGCATCATTAACATCCCTCATTTATAGTTATTGAAAAGGTGGTCGAGAAATTCAATGGAGTAGCTTTTAAACTTAGGGTGTGTTTGATATTACGGTTATTGTTGTGGTTGAGGTTGAAAAAAACAGTTTAAAAAAAGCATTTTTAGTGCATGTTTGGCATTGTGGTGCGATCCACGATTGTCAGATCGCACCACAATTTGCTGTTTGGATAATAGGTAAAAGCAGTTTTATTGTGTGGGACCCACACCAAATTCTCTCCAAAACGCCGATTCATGGAAAGCTGGAAATTGATGCTTTTTTATCTGCGATTCGTGCTTATTGAAACGACGATACACATTTGAAATAAATAACCGTTGAAAAAAAACCCCTACGAAGAAGATGACAGTGCATGCATGCACTGTCATCTTCTTCGTAGGGTTTTTTTTTTCTTCACATGCCAAACGGCCACTAGGAAGCTTCGACTCTGCATAAAGGTGAGTCTCTCTCTCTCTCTCTCTCTCTGCCCAAAACAGAACAGTCATGGAAGCCGAGAGCTTTAATCGTTGACTCTGGCCACCACAGGCCACCATTTACGATGAAACCACCACAGTAAGAACCACATCGGCCTCCTCTACCCATCGGTATCGTCCGTTGAAGCTCTCGTGGTGGTCGGTGAACAGTACCGCCACCTTCCAACGCTGCCTTCGGCCACCACAGGCCACCATTTCAGACTCCACCACCACAGGAAGAACCACGTCGGCCTCCTCTACACGTCAGTATCGTCCATTGAAGCTATCTTGGTGGTCGGTCAGAAGCTACTGTGCACGTGAAATATTTCACGTGCACAGGTGCGCTGCACTGTCACGCGAAGAAGACGTGCACAGTGCAGCGCACCGTTTCACTTCTCTTCTTCTGCGTGTGTTAGCTGGGGCTGGGCTGGGCTGGGCTGCTCTCGGCCCAGCCCAAGTCCAGCTAAGCTGGGCCGGCCCATTTAGCTGGGTGAGGCCCAGTCCGAATTTTAAAAAATATATATTTTAAAAATAACAAAAAAAAATGTATTTTTCTGATGAAAACAAATGACGCGTGACTTCGTTGCACTCCACAACCCTGTTATTTTTTGATTGATGGGAGAATAAAAAATAATATTTGTTTTTTCATGAATTATTAATTACATTATATTATTATAATTATTAAATTTACAATATTTAAAAAAATTATATATATATATATATATATATATATACCCTTTAAAGTAATTTCACAAGTTAAAAGCAATATGAAAAACTTGGTAACCAAACACCCAAAACTGCTTTTTTTTCAACCTCCAACTCAACCACTGTTTTAACCAAACACTTCACTGCTTATTTTGAACCACAGTAAAAGCGCTTTTTTTGAAACTGCTTTTTTTCAACCTCAATCGCAAAAGCAAAAGCAATGTCAAACACACTCTTAGTGCGGTTCAAAATAAGCAGTTAAGTGTTTGGTTAAAACTGTGGTTGAGTTTGAAGTTAAAAAAAAGCAGTTTTATGCGTTTGGTTACCAAGCTTTTCATATTGCTTTTAACTTATGAAATTACTGTAAAGAGCATAGAGTAATATACTAATTATTTTTTAAAAATATGTTTTTGTTTAATAATATATTAAAAACATTTTTTAAATGTTTCGTCTTTATATCCAAATTATTAAAAAACACTAAGAAATATTAATTTAATATATATATATATATAAATATAAATATATTTTCAAAAATACTTTTAAAATGCATTAGCTGGGTGAGTTTCGTGTTATTCTAACTCCAACGCTCGGATTGCTAGAAAATTCGGGGCATCTATCTACAATTTTTTTTTATTTTTTGTAATAATTTTTTAAATTAAAAACAAATTCAAACTGGGTCTGACCCAAATAAATGGGTCGGCCCAGACAAGTTGGGCCAACAGGCCCAACTCTGCTGGACTTGGGCTGGGCCGAGATAGGCCCAGCCCAAGTCCAGCAACACGCCGTGCAAGTGAAACGGTGCGTTTCATTTTTCATGTCTTCTTCAGACGTGAACAGTAGCGTGAAGTACTGTTCACCGACCACGACGAGAGCTTCAACGGCCGATGCTGATGGGTAGAGGAGGCCGAGATGGTTCTTCCTGTGATGGTGACGTCGAAAATGGTGGCCTGTGGTGGCCGGAGACAGCGTTGAAATGTTGCAGTACTGTTCACCGACCACGACAAGAGCTTCAACGGCCGATGCCGATAGGTAGAGGAGACCGAGGTGGTTCTTCTTGTGGTGGTGGCGTTGAATATGGTGGCTTGTGGTGGCCGGGAGGAGCATCGGAAGCTGTGCTGTGGAGGGGGAGAGAGAGCTGTGGAGGGAGAGAGAGAGTTGACGCTGTGGAGAGAGAGATTGGTGTCATGGCTGTCGTTGTGGAGAGAGAGAGAGAGTTGTCAGCTGCCATCGTCGTTGTCGTGGCTGTCGTCGAAGGGCATAGCTGCATGCATCAACATGCCGGTTCCCACGGGCTTATGTCGAAGGATTTTATGCACTCATGTTGGCAACAAAGCAGGCAAACACAGGAAACGCATGCAAAAAAAGATAGGCAATCACACCCGAAAAGCTACAAATTCATGCTTCAGCAAAACCGTGGGTTGAATCGTGATTTTGGTGGGTCCCATGCAGTATAAACTGCGATTTACGGGTTACCAAACGGGTGCAAACTGTGTTTTCCTTGAAACGCAGTTTGCACCGCATTACCAAGCATGCACTTAATTGATGGCCACAATAAAAAAGATAAAAGACCAAAAAATAATTTTTAAAATAAAGAATGGTCATTTTATCTTACTTTCAATTTTGATCCCCTTATTTTTTATGTTTTACAAACAATCAAACCTGATTTCTTTTTGTAAAATGACCTAATTCAATGACAAGAATTTTTTTAGACCACGACAACCTCCTAAACAAAGCAACACAAAAACATAGCATCAATTCTATTTCTTAATTAATGAAGGATAAAATAGATTAAAAAATGATAAATAGTGTAAGAACAATTAAAGAAAAATAAACACTGTTCAAATTCCCAGACACGGTTTCTTGAGACATTGTATTTTGGCTATTTTCATGATTCCTTTGTTTTTTTAATTGAACTTAATTTAAATGTTAATGTTAATGATAAGCACAAAAATACCATTATAAAAATAATTTAAATATGGATAAGTCATGATGACATTGCAGCTAGGAATGAGATTGCAAACTCTCATTTTTATATGAATAAGCAATATAGGTATATTTTGTAGACTTACATAAATGAATAAAATTCTAGTTGTTTTATATTTTTACAAGGAATGATTATTTTAATTCAAACTCGAGACTTGTTGTGTATATCATAAACTCTCACCCCCTTGAAAACAATAAGAGTGCATGCGTTAACCTAATTAAGCAATTAAGTTTGTTTTATTTATTGATTTTTTTAAAAAAAAAAAGGTGTTGATATTTAGTTAAAATTATTTTATTATATTTAAATTATTATATTATATTTTTAAATTAATTAAATGTGTTGATATTAAAAAAATTGAATATTAATAATGAACAAGGAGCCAAGGCAAGTATTGCAGATGCAAACATAATTAGCATTCTTGGAATACTAAATACCTGTAGTGATGTGGCTCATGGAGGATGAGTCGTGACGTGCACAGAAGCAGCTAAGTGGCCGTTTGGCTCCGCGGTTCAGTTGTGTTGCGTTTGAACCGCGAAGCCAAATTAAATTCTAACCAAACGGGACCCCAGTTTTTAACTGTGGGTCCCACACCAAAACTAATGGTTGCGCCGCAGATGCAAAAGCATCTGAGAGATGCTTTTGCATCTGCGGCACAAAATTAACCACACAACATCTCTCCTCACCTCTGTCACGGGACCCCTCACCTCTGTCTTCTTCCTCCCTCAAAATTTTTCAGCTATGTTGCTCAAATCTTCTCTCATCTTCGAAAGTAGAAATGGAAGAAGAAGCGCCAAATCCTGGCCATGGAAACAAACAATTAGCAGAAACTTACGCGTGCTCTTGGTTTCGATAGTATGAGTTTTTGATTCCCAAAACACATTGGTTACTATCTTCAACGATGCTAAGCCAAAATCTTGGAGATGTATAAATAACTCGTCGTCATCTCTGTGCTTGTCTAGCAGCAGCAGAGGTGATGTTTCTTCTATTTGTGAACTGAAGTCAGGCACCTGGGAATGGGTGATTTGGTTTATGGTTCTGAATCTTCTCATATTTGACGAACACTGTAAAAATAAACACAGTGTTTAGAGTTATTTTTTAAATTGTGTTTTAGTTATAATTATTTTTTAAACAAAGCTTTGTGAGTTTTGATAAAAAAAAACTAATATGATAAAAACAAACGACACAAAGTGAAGATTGAGGTTGCATCAATGACACTGCATAACTATATTAGAAGACGATCACAAGGTAATATTATTTTTGCCGAATATGATCGCAATTCTAATTTTGATCCTGAAGATATTTTACCAGATGTTGTTCCTCGATCAAATAGTCAGGAATCGCAGACGAGTTCACGTATGGATTTAGTTCGTGATGGAATTGAAAGTAGTTTGACGAGAGAATAATAACAAGTGTTTAATTTACTTCAATTATTTCAAACATTTTGTTATTATAATTATTAATAAATATACGAAATTATCCCAACAAAATATTTATATATATGTGTGTGTGTATACATTTGTATTTTTAATTAATTTCATAAGTTGAAAGTAATATGAAAAACATGGTAACCAAACACACAAAACTGTTTTTCATTAAACTCAACATCAACAACAGTTTTAACCAAACACAAATTTCAGTTATGAACCGCAGCTAAAAGCGCTTTTCAGAAACCAGCTTTTTTTCAACCTCAACCACAACAGCAACAGCTGCAACAGCTGTGCCAAACAGGCCCTAAGTGTATAAACTATGACAATTATTTTGCCATTAATGGAAAATATTGGAGAAATAAATTGAGTAGGAATGGGAGACACCGAAGGAAGCGTACGGCGGGCGTTCCTGGCAGACAAGACGGCAACAATTATGATAGGTTGACAAGAGATGACAGAGATGGAGAGGTTCTATCTTGGGCTGTGGCTGTTTTCAATGCAAACCTTCTTCTTCTCCATCTCTTTTTTTTTTTTTTCTCTCCTTTCCAACGCAAAACAAATACTAGAAAAATAAACATCTCTCCTTCGAGTTGTCCCTGTTCTCCTCACTGCCCCTTCGACTGGCCTGGCATGGCTGTCAATTTAAGACTCAGTTGACTGAGAGATGGATCGGCTTGTATTAAAAAGAAAAGGAAATAGAATAATAAAAAAAACTTGATCCCTTGTATGTGTTTTGAGTACATTAGAGATTGTTTTTTTAAAATATTTCTATTTAAAGAATATATAATTAGCAGGGAGTATTCTTGGAATACTAAATACTTGTAGTATTAGTATTCCTAGTAGTTCAGTCATTTGGATTCACAGAAAAATGGGGTGGGGTTCTACTGCTAAGATGTAAATCTCCCCAGTCCCCACCCATCATTTCATGCAATACATTTACCCAGCGCGAGTACTGTTTCTGAGCGTCGGAAAAAACTGGTAATTACGACGAAAATTCCCAGTCCATGTTTATGTATAAAAGTAATTTTTTTTATCGCGCTTTTGATGGGATGCTTGCCTTTTGATTTAAAAATAGGAGTAATTAAAATAACTTTGTTTTATTTTTTTCAAATTTATATAGCATATATAGAATATTAAAATATAAATATTTGATTACTTACAATAAAAAAAGAAAGAAAGATATACAAGTGTAAAAGAAAAACAATACTGTATCATATATTTATATAGCTTATTTTATAAAATGTAGTATAATATAGATATTTTAAATATAATATTATAGATATATAACCTTGTTAAATAAATGCGTGCAACAATTATTTTTATGGGATGTCCTTTTTTTTGTAAAGAAAGGGATTTTTTACAGATGAATAAATTTCATCAATGTTCTTGTTTATATTTGCTAATTTTATGATAGTGACTATATGGGAATTTTTTATTTGAAAAAAAATGTACTGGGATATTCTTATAATAATAATAAAAATAAAAATAAAAGCATTCCAGAGCACGAGCGTGATTTTTCAAGTCTAAATTTAAGATAATTAATGCTTCAGATTAGATTGTGGAAATGAGAAAATCACCAAACATATTTGAAGAATTATATAAATTTTATATTAGGTATCGTATAATAATTTAAACTATTAAGTTGAATTTATTATTTAACAATTTTTCACTTAAAAAATATATTAAAAAGTTATATAAATTATATCATAAAAACTTATTTAATAATTTAAATTTTTAAACTGAGATCATTGTTCGTGCCTACAAGGGAGAGAACCTATTTTTTGCCAACTAGAAATGATTGTGACCGTATAGGATTGAAACTCAAATCAAGGAAGTGATAATCAAATCTAAAATTACAAGCAAACCACTGAGTTAAAACTTGTACCGGGCCACCAACTCGAATTTTCAACTTAATTAATTGGACAGATGGTAGCATTGACAGTTCTTCATCCAACTCATTTCTTCTTGTCTTATCCATCCATGCTGTCATTTCACCGAATATTGTTTTGCTTAGCATGTGGAAGATACCGAGAAATTTCTCAGGGCACTTCCCTGGCTAATCCCTAAAAAGTTGCGATTACTTCCGTTGCACTTACTTTTCAAAAAACAAAATTATTTTAGATTATCATTTTTATATTTTTATATCATTTTCAAAAAACAAACATTCCCTTAATTTTTGTATAATATTTTTCTTTAAAAAATATAAAGAAAAAAAGAAAAAATATATAAAACAATGATGAAAAAATTATAAATAGGTGAGTGTAGATTAGTAAAAAATAATTTTTTTTCAAAAACAATTTGAAAAAAAAAACTAAAAGAAATAAAGATAAGAAGAAATTATAGTGATTGATATGTTGGGTTTAAAATGATAAAAATATTAGGTATAACTAGAAAAAAAAATTATAGTTTTATAATTACTATAATGGTAAAAAATATCTTAAGAAAATAATTATGACATATCTATATTAAAATAAACAATCATCACGAGAATTAAAATCATTACACAAAGGAAGTCCGAATAATTTTGCTTTAAGCATCAGTGCTCTTTGAAGAGAGAAATACAGAGAGAAAAGGATTATTATACGCGTAGTGAAAAAATTATTAAATCACTTTTTAATTTTTATGCCTCCCATGAGTTAATTATAACTAAGCAATCCGAGGGGTTTTTTCGCACGTGATGAACATTAATCAAATCATTAATTAGTTAGAATGTTAGATTTCATAAATAGAGGGATTGATATTTATTTCTCATAAAACCAGAAGGACTAATTTATAGCTTACATTCTGCCCTATTCTGACATATTTTATTGTACTTGAGCAACTACTAATAGTTACTTTACTAGTTAATTGTATGTATTACGTTGTGGACCGAGCAAATATCTTTATTTTACTAGTTAAAAATAAAATAAAATATCTATACATGCAAGATTTTATATAATAAAACACATCAACAAACTTTATTATAACAACAACAACATTGAAGGCTTAACATCTAAAAATATTATTACTATTATTACTAAAACAATAAAAATTATTAAATTACTCCAAGAAAAAAAAACTCAAAAATATTAACAAAAGAGGAAGTAAGAAAAAAAACTAAAATTATTATTATTATTATTATTGCGTGAATAATGGGAAAATAAATTCAATAAAAGAATAAAAAAAGCCAAAAAATTTAATAAAAGAGCAAACAAAAAAAATGAAAAATAAAATTAGCTAAAAAAATCATTTTTTCAAAGGAAATAATAAACGAATAAAAAAACAAAAGAAAGAACAAAGAACAAAAAAGAAATATCAATATTCAAATGATCATAAACACAAATTAAAATTTAATAACATAATTTTTGAAAAAAATGCTATCTCTATAAAAGAGAAAATTAAAAAAAAAAAACTAAGAGAACAAATATAAGAACATGAACAAAAATAGGAACTATTTAATAAATATAAAAAAAATAAAAGAATTAAAATTAAAAGTATAAGGACGAAATCAAAACCAAATATATTATCAATTTCAATCAAAGGACAAAATTGAAAAAATTAAATCTTATGTACCGAAAATATTAAGGGATTTAAAAACAATCTGAAAATTAAAAGAATAAGGACCGAAATGAAAATGGAATATATAATCAATTTCAATTAAAGGACACAATTAAAACAAATCAAAACTTACATAACAGAAATAAGGACCACACAGCACAATTAAAAGCGCAGTGACTGAAATGAAAAATCCATAAAATAGGGGGTTGCAGTGTAGTTTAGGGTGAAGGAGAGAGAAAAAGGGAAAAAAATGTTCAACCGCCCATCATCTCGTCTCCAGCCACCTTTTGATTGCACGCGCCACACCATGAGAAAGAGGATACGGCGGTGCCTCCACGGAGATGCCGGATGCATATTTTCCACTATCAGACTACGCCGCATGTGTCGCCCGAAGAGGGCGTGAGGTCGATTATCGTCGTTTGCGTGTGCCACACATGCCCATAGTAACCAGAAATAAATAATAAAAAAATACGATCAATTACCGGGACACCCCTATAACCAACTCTTCATGTTTGTCTTATTAGAGGGCATATCAATATTTAGCTATTTTCAAAAAATGAGAAATTCTCGTGGCACCCCTCCCGACTAGATCTGATTTTTGTCTTTTTGGAGGGACATAATGCTTATTTTACCGTGCAAAGAAATATAAAAAATAAAAAACCAGTGACCCGAACCAAACTGAAAATGTGCAATTATCGTGGCACCCCTAGCGACAGGGGCTGTATTTTTTCTTTTTCGAGGGACATAATGGTTATTTTATTATGCAAAAATAGAAAATTGGTAAATCGGCGAATTGACCGACCCAAAAACTGAGCAATACTATTGTAATCCACAATGATTCTCATCACATGCTACAGTAATCGAACATGAGCTCTTTTAGTATATTAGATAATATGCGATAAATATACATAAAAAAATATTTATGACCCTACATGTACATGTTCAAGTCAAATTAGATAAAATTAATACCCTATTTGGTATTGCATTTTCAAAAGCATTTCAAAAATATTTTTGAAAAAAAATTGAAAATTATTTATTTTTATTTTTTCTTTTAAATTATTTTCTTGGTAATTTTAGATTATTTTCATGTACTGATATCAACAATGATATTTTTTTGAAAAATATATTGTTTTTATATATTTCTGAACTAAAAGATATTTTTAAAGCAAGTTCAGTCATATTCTCAAACAAGCACTAAATGTGAGTGTATTTATCTATTATATTCAAATTTAATTTAACATTTCTTGTTTCATTAAAAGTTCATCTGTTTTGTTTGAATGAATCCATGAAATAATTAGAGTATCTTAAGATTTACATGCTCTTAAGCATCAACAGGGATTGAGCTAAGAACGTGAAGTTAGAAGGAAAAAAATAATAAAACTCACATGTCAATTATTTACGGGTCCTGAAAAAAAATAGTCTATTTACTTCAAAGCAATCATTTTGAACATTGGAGTGTAGTTAAATTAAATCTGAATATAATAGATATCAATTTAAATACATTTTTATATATTATCTTAAATAAGGTATAGATATCGTTAAATCTAATCTAAAATTCAACATAAATTATAATATATAGTAGTATTACACCCAGGCATGTATAATCTTATAATTTAATATATGTATATATATTTCAAATATATACACAAACATATATTTTTTAAATAGTAGTAGCAATTAAATAATAAATGTACAAAATCAATGAGTAAATAGTAAAAATTTATATATATTTTTAATAAATAATAAATACAAGTGCAAGTATTTATCTCTACCCAACCTGCCAATAGTTTGAAGATTCGTTGCTCCATGTGCAAATGCTAAATAGAACCACCTAGTTTTCCATCGACCTTATCAATCCAATGCACGTGGCTCATCTAAGGCGGGAAAACACAACACAACTAAGGTGGCGAGGAAGAAAAGTAGTGGAATAATTTGTTTTTTAAAAAATAAAATATATATTTTAATGTATCTCTCAGAAAAAATGTTTTAAAAAACAATTGCTATTTAACTATTTATTGAATGAATCTAAACATTTTTTTTTTAAAAAAAGACAATATTAGTTATTGGATAAGTCAACAATGATGTTAATACTGTTCTTGTATTAGTTCTCTCCTCCTTTTATATTTTACATTTCTTTTAGTGATAAATTTCCACATGCTTACGACAACATGGGATGAGATATGATTAAAAGTGACCCAAAAAATTAAAAACCTGATTAAACTAAATAAAATAAAAAATTATTAATCAAGAAAAATCAAGCTATTAAAAAAATTCAATTAAATCGATTAAAATTTTTAAAAAAAAAACTTCCAGGTTTGGTTTTTGAATTTTTTAGAAAAAAATTAATAAACCAAAATTAAACCAAACTGGTTCAAATTAAAAAATTATAAATCTAAACCTGAAGAATAAAAAAATTATATGTTATAATTTTTTTATTCTTCAGGTTTAGATTAAATTTTTTGGTTTGTTTTCATTTTGATTAAATGAGAAGTGAAAACTTGGTTAAACTAAAAAATATATCTAAAAATCATAATTATTTTTTGGTTTTTTAATTAAAAAATCAAACCGAACTGAAATTGATCGGTTTAAACCGGTTCTGTTTCAGATTTTAAAAAAAAATAGATTTGATTGTTTTTATTAATGAAAATCAAACCTAACCGAAAATAATAAGATGAAAATTATCCACATTTTCACACGACAAAAATAACTTAAAAGTACAGGGACTTAACGGAAAACAGCAGGGGAGTGGATCGAAAAACAGTGCTGTCAAAGGGGTTAATGTCATGTCGTGGACAATCGCAAGCTTTTGTCAAAATCAGTAAAAAGAAAATGACAACACTGCCTCTGTAACAATGGTCACCACGTCCGTAGTAATTTTTATTACTAAAAAGAAAATCACAAAAGCAACCTCGGTGCGTGCACAGTACCGTTACAGAGCCTCCGTTAGAAAACGGTCAACGCTTTCATGAACCTAACATACATTAGCGAGTGTCAAACACATACACTGATCTATGAGAGTTTGTACTACACGCGTTTTCTTGAAAGGCGACGATAGAAATCAGTACTGGTACAGTCATCACTAGTTTGGTCACCGTGATCAATTTTTTTTATATATATAAAACTATTTACATATATAGGCTTTTTAATGTATTTTTGTAGTTTTCAACATTTAATGTACATTTTAAAATGTATGCATATATGCAATCAGAAAAATAAGTAATTATATTTTTTTAATAAATACATAAATAATCATTAGCAATACCTAAAAATAAAACTTGAAAAATCAATAGAAAAATATAGATCAACATTTCTAATATCGCAAGATGACATTTACCTTGTCATGTTTTCTAAATCTTCTTTATTAATTTTTTTTTTAATCAATTGATATTAAAAATAGACAAACATATTAAATTGATTGAATAGAAAAAATAAAAAAATACCATGCATAATATTATTTAAAATAAAGATTGTTTATTTTTAAAAGTATGGTTAATATATATAAAAGATAAAAAAATTAGAAATAAATTAGAAAAACCTCTTTGAAAATAAAATACATAACCAAAAAACTAACATAATTTAAAAGAGGATCTCTAGATAAAATGAAAAAGGAAATGGGTGTTAACATATATATATATTTCAAAAATAAATTATGAAAAAAATGGGTCAGACATTATTGATGTGAAAAAGCCATGCCATTTGGCCCTTTTGCTAGGGGCCAAGCGCAAGTCTATCATAGCAGGCGCTTGTGACTATGCTATTATTTTGTTTTCATAACAATTGTTATTCACCTTATAAAAGAAAAAATTAGATGACATATTGTCTAATTTCATCTACATTTCATCCTCTATGATGATCAAAAAATTAGGTTTTGGTTTTTTGGACCCCAAAACCTGTTTTTCAACTTATTTGACCCAAAACATCTTAATAATAATGATAAACCTATCCATAATCTCAAGTTCATGACTTGGATCATGAGATAACAATAACTTCATGTAAAATAAATAAAAATAAATTATAAAGCTTAATTCTCAATCAATCCGATGTTGAACAATGACATTGAAAAAAAAATTAAAAATCATAAAAAGAAATTTACTTGAATTAACCTGTCAAACTTATAATATAGGTTATGAAATCTAGATGATCTCATCAAAAAAAAAAAAAAAGACTTGAGTCGACCCATATTAATTTGTTAAACTCGTGACCAAAGTCATGAGACAATGATAACTTCATAAAAAGAAAATAAAAATAAATTATGAAGCATAATTTTCAAAGATTAAAATGAAAAATATTCAATGAAAAAATAGGACATGGTAAAATAAAACAATATACTCGGGTTAACTCGCAAAACAAGTGACTCAAGTTATAAGACTAGGATAACCTCGTAGAAATAAATTGTAATAAATTATGAAGTTTAATTAATAATCAATCTAGTGCTAAAAGGTGAAATTGAAAAATATAAATTAAAAAAAAACAAAAAAATTCAATCAATTTGTTAATCTGCCAAACCTACTCAAGTTATGAGATCAAAAGAACCTCATCGAAAGCAAACCAAGATAAAATCATCAAACTTATTTCTCAATCAACCTAATGTTTAGGTATAAAATTAAAAAGAAAAATCAATTAATGAGTACACCATAGTCAACTCACCAAACTCATACAAACTATTATATCAAGCTAACAACATATAAAAAATTCATAATAAATTATAAAAAGTTGACTCTCTTATAAACTAAATAACAAAGTATGAAATTAAGAAAAATAAATATATATTTAGAAGGAAAAGTTAAAATGAATGGCATAACCTCTTTTAGTTTATACTACTAAATTGATATCTACATGATGTCGCAAGTTGGACTATAGTTTTTAAGAAAATTTAAATATTCATGTTAAATCTTGATTACATGTAAATAAAATATATTACATGAGAATTTAATAAAATGATAAAAATAAATGTGGTAACAACAATAACAGATAAATAAAATATATGACATGAGAATTTAATAAAATGATAAAAACAAATGCAGTGACAACAAGAAATAAATAAAATATATTGTATTAGGCAAAGTTAAGCTAACACATGAGACTCATAATATAGACATGAAGTATTTTTATATTACATGTCTATCATACGTTCTAGGCTATGAGATTTGGATAATTTGTTAGAAACATTTTGAATAAAAACCACAAAACCATTTAAAAAAACAATGTTGAAAGACAACATTATAAAACAAATAAGACAAAAAAGATGCCAATCCTTGTTAATTTTTCAAACTCATATCTGAGGTCATCAGACTAGAATAATGATATATGAAAAAATAATAATAGCTTGGCTTCTAGAGAATAAAAATATTAAGGAATTAAATAAAAAAATTACATAAAAATATAAAAAAGTAACAATTGAAAGAATGAGTGTTAGAATCAACAAAATAATAAGTTAAAAGGCAAAAATAAAATTCAATTTAAGAGCAAAATAAAAATAATAATATAAACATTAACAAAACGAAGAAAAATCAAAACAAAGAGAAAAAACAATTCACTACAAACTTGAATTTAAGGGTGAAATTAAAAACAATAAAACTGTTATAAAAGAGCAAAAGAAAAACAATAAAAATTGAAAAGAATAAGGATCAAAGTGCAAGCATCAATACATGATAAAAATAAAAAGAATTGAATGTATAGAATGTTTTAACTCATTTGCTTTACATACAATAATAAAACATATAAAAAAGCATGAATTTTAAAAAATAATTATAAAAACATAAAAGAAAAGAAAAGGCAAAGGCTAGGAGCTTAGATGTAGATACCAGAAACTTACAAAGACATTTAATTAAACAAATCAAGAACATTGTGTAAACAAATAAAAAAAAAGAATACTAAGCAAAGATGCACACATAAATTTTTTTTGAAAATAAATATTTTTATTTTAAAAAATAAATTTAACCTATATAAAACAAAAAATATATACATACCAAACTAACTTCTTCAAAACTTAAACACACTCAATATAATAAAAAACTAATTTCTATTTAAAAGTAATAATTTCTATTGAAAAACTAATTGCTATATAGACATACCTCCTAAAAATAATTTCCTTCTTATAAAGATATATAAAATAAAGTAATTATAAAAAATAAAAGAATGAGATAAAAAGTTGTTGGGCTGGAAGTGAGGCCGAATGCTTGTTCCATCAAGAAAGAGCACGAGTCTTTATTTTTTTAAGTTATTGGCGAAAATGATGTGTTATCCACCTTTTTTTTTAAGTAGACGGTCATCATATGTAGCTCCCAAAAATCTAATCATAGTGATAGTCGAAAAATAAGGTTGTTATTTTAAAACCTAACTCATTTTAATATGTTTTTAACTTAAAACACCTAGAAAACACCATAGATACATGATTAAACAAATCCATGGGCTCTAAAAATGCAAGAAAAAAAAACCCTGTCTTAGAACACAAAATCAAATTGAAATAAAAAATCTTTTCAAGCTTGAATATGTTCAAACACTTTTAAGAAAAAAAAAAAGTCTAATTTGAACTCTCCTCATTATATGAAATATTTTGTCACAAAATAGATTATTTTATTTGTTGAAATCATCATTAATAGTAATTTTCTCTATCTTCATTGATATACGATGAGTTCCTCCCTCTCCTCCCATAAAAAAAAAAAGAGTAGAAAAAAATAAGGAAAATAAAATTTAGAACCAAAATATAATTTTCTAAAATTAAAAGGAATGATTATCTAATAGCTAAAAAATATTGGAGATTAAAATGCACTTTTCTATGAAATTTTAAATCTGCCATCTATTTTGTCCTATTTTCTCATTTAAATTTTGTATTTTATAATATAATTCGCAAATCTACCCTAGATTTTGTATTTTCTGAGAATGGGGTCGGGTAAGGTTTTCTTGGGATTTTATTATACTAACTTTTTAACTTAATTTTGAGGATTTTCATTGTATAAACGTTTTATATTCAATAACGTTAGAGCATAAAATACTTTTTTAATTTTTCTTCTTCTCTCAAATGAATAAATTTAACGAAAATGCAAAAATAAAATAAAAATAATAACAACAAGGTAATAAAGGAGAGCGCAGTGAGAAAAAAGAAAAGAAAAGGGAAAAAAAAGACAGGCGTGAGGAGTTCTCAGATAAAACCCTTCACTTGCTGACTCTATTAGTCTCTCTGCTTCTCAGTAGGGCCTCACAGAGAGAGAAAGATACGCAATATACGCAAAGAGAAGCTTGAGCGATTTTTATCTCCCCTTTTCTTTTTTGATGGTGTTCTATAATGAGAAGAGGATTAAATCTCTTCTTCTCTGAAGAAGATGTCTTTCTCACAACAACAAGAGACTCATAAGCAAAGCCCAGCATTGGCTCTTGATGGGCTATATTGTGAAGAGGAAGGGTTTGGAGAGGATTATTCTTATGGTTTTGAAGATGAATCATGTCAAATTCCTGATCAAAATGTGAAAAAGGAGCAAACTTTATCTTCTGTTTTGCTTGAGCAAGACTTGTTTTGGGAAGATAATGAGTTACAGTCTTTAATCTCCAAAGAGAAAGAGACCCATGTTGGTTCTGAAAGTGTAGGATCTAGAGATGGATCTTTAATGGTGGTTCGTAGAGAGGCTGTTGATTGGTTTTTGAGGGTGAAGGCGCATTATGGGTTCAGTGCTTTGACTGGTGTTCTTGCTGTGAACTACTTTGACAGGTTCATTTCAAGTTCAAATTTTCGAAGGGAGAAGCCATGGATGGGTCAACTTGCTGCTGTGGCTTGTTTGTCTTTGGCTGCTAAAGTGGAGGAAACCTATGTGCCACTTCTTCTAGACTTGCAAGTATGTGCAAAATTTGCAATCTGGGTGTTTGAGAAAATGTCCTCATTGTGTTTATTGAACCAATTATCAATCTTTAATTTTGTGTTTCCTCGAGCTATTAATTATGGGGTTTCGTGTTTTTCTTGGTCTTTTCAGGTGGAGGATGCAAAGTACGTTTTTGAGGCCAAGACCATAAAGAGAATGGAGCTGTGGGTGCTGTCAACTCTTCATTGGAGGATGAATCCTGTAACCTCAATTTCTTTCTTTGACCACATTATAAGGAGACTTGGATTAAAGACCCACTTGCACTGGGAGTTCTTATGGAGGTGTGAGCGCTTGCTTCTTTCTGTCATTTCTGGTAAGCAATTAAAAAGTCCATTGTTTCATTGCTTATCAGTGGATTCACTAGTATCATTCATTTATTGCATCGGATTTGAGTTTTAATTAATCTCCCAGTTTTTTCCAAATTAATGATTTCCAACTCTGGGTTTTTATTTCAGATTCAAGGTCCGTGAGTTATCTTCCTTCCATATTAGCTACTGCGACAATGTTGCATGTTATTAAGGAGGTTGAGCCACGAAATCAACTGGAATACCAAAATCAGCTTATGGCTGTGCTGAAAACCAGTGAGGTTTGTATGCTGTTACCGCGTTTCCTCTGTTACATTGTGATCCTAAATCTACTGCTCTGTGAAGAAATCTTGAACTTGGTGGCCTGTTGGTTAAATTCTGGATGCTAAATCTTAACAGGATGAAGTGAATGAGTGTTACAAGCTCATTTTAGAGCAACCAGGCAGCCAAAGCCAATGCCTCAAGCGCAAGTACCTGTCCACACCCAGCAGCCCAAATGGTGTCATTGACGCGTCGCTCAGCTCTGACAGCTCAAATGATTCGTGGGCTGTGGCATCATCATTCTCATCATCACCAGTGCCTCAATTCAAAAGAAGCAGGGCCCAGGTTCAGCAGATGCGATTGCCTTCACTAAATCGTATGTGCGTGGATGTGCTTAGCAGTCCCCATTAGTCTTTCCCTGTCTTAATGTCTCAAGCTATCATAATTTTCCTGTTTTGCGTATTAATTGCTGTATGTGTAAGAGGTACAGATGTTTTATGTTGCATGAACTAGCAAATACATTTCCGGCCAAATCTTCGAAATTGACTCATTCTTGGTTGAGAAATGAGGTATCTACTCTGCTCTCTCTTTGTTCGAGAGAGGAATGAAGAGATTGTGGTGTTTTTCCAATACGTATGAACATGATGTCTGTATTTCAATCATTGCTCTATTAAATATTACATGATTCACTAGAATAAACCCAAGATTATCCTGTTATTGCTCACTTCAATCACATTAGTTTTGGTAGAAGTTGAACCATAGAAAGAGTTGGACCACTGAAGGCCTGGTTCCTGTTTTTAGAAAAATAGATTGATGGCTTTAGATTTTTAAGTCCTAGTTCTTGGTGGTGGTTCATAAAACAAGACCAATTTCTCAACAAGTATGACTGTTTAAGTGAAAATTGGAGCACACTACGAGGACTGTTGTCTTAGTGAACGGTAGGAGGACCTAAGCTTGGTCCCTGCATATTCGACATCTTGGCATGTTATGTTGTGTGAAGTTTTTGGTGTTTCCAACCAAAAAATCTGGATGGGTCTTATAGTGATTTAACCTAAGCTGATCCATCATTTTGCCGGGCATCCGGCTTACCATCTAGCTGTGTTCATCAGCTGAATTTTGGTGCTTTTAGGAGTGCTGTATGAAGTGTCTCTCAGGTGGTTCAAACTATGCAGAGTAGATGTTAGTTCAGGAGAAGAACTAAATGTGTGAATTACTGCACCACTTGTTTCACCCTAGCAAGGTTCCCGTATTTTGATCATGGGAACTTCAGGAAAGCCTGTATTTCATGAAAGTCTTTTGTTTTTATGTCGGATTTTCTTTCCTCTCACAACCCCAGCAAAGAAGAGAGGGTAAATGAATCAAGTTTCTCAATTTTCCAAATCATATGGATTTCAGTGGCATCCAAATATAATTTTAAACTTGACAAATTGACAATTTTGGCACGCCTTTGTCTGGGATGAGAATGAGAGTAAAATGTTGAATAATGACCGTCATGATGTTAAGTGCAAGTCGAAAATTATTCAATGCCCACGGATCTTGTTAGTGAAATTGTGAGGCAGTGGTAGTGTAGTGATAAGAGGAGGTAGCAGCACCAGTGGCAATGGCAGCAACTGTGAGGGTTGCTGCTCTTGTGGCAGCCTGTGAAGAGGTTTTAGTCTTCATGGTGTCAAAATTTGCTGACTCCTTGAAACTGAGTCGGCTTCAAGACCTACAATTTAATGCCAGTTTGTCCAGACCAACATGTTCTTAAAATTATTAAAGTGAACATCAAATTCCTCAGGCAACAACCAAAATTACCAGATCCCTTGTGAATTAGATTTCAGAAGTCTGAAATAGTGTTTTCTGTAGAAATCTGGCCAACCATTCACTGCTTTGAAGTTCAACAAACCACTGCATCGTCTATATATATATGTAAACAGTTTTCGCCCTTTTGGGAACCGCCGGGCGATAATCTCTAAAAGCAAAATTGAGTAAAACCTATATGATGATTGTGACAACCCAAGAGTCATTGATGATTATGATGAGTGTCTGGCAAGGAGAGGTAAGCTAGTGCAATCTTTTTGCATGAACTGAGGCAAGACATCTTTTTGAGAATGCACGGGCAAGGAAACCAAAATATGATGGATGAGGAAAGATGCCGCTGCCCTCTCCTCCATGACTCCTTCGTCTTCACTTGCCTCAAATTGATAAGCCAAGCTTGGAAAAAGAGTTGTTCTAAGCGGAGGAAAGAAATCAGCACTTTGAAAAACAGCTGGTTAAAAGATGAATATTGACCAGCCTCTCATACCTCTGTGAGCCAGGAAGTAGGTAAGAGACATGAATCATGACAGTGAGAGAACAGTGAAGTTAACATAAACAGTTTGAAATTGTCCTCGAGACCATGCAGGGAGATCCAATGGGTGATAATTGAGTACATACTGAAGATGAATTTAATGTGAAAACTGACTTTGATTACAAGAAAAGCAATGAAAAACTTTTATGGGGAGGAAGTTGTCATGAATTAGTACACCCTTGTTTTCTTCTTTGAAATTGGATGGTGCAGATTGTATTGCCAATGGACGAAACTTCAGCCATTTTGATTTCTACTCCGTACATGTTCCTCCTTTATCAAGGATTTACGAGCAAAAAAAAGGAAAAACTAATCTGCTACAGTCTTCCGACTATTCTCAGCAGCACTATGAAATATGAATATCGCATGAATTGGGGAGTTTAAATTTTTAAAATATTTTTTATTTTATATTGAAATGTATATTTTATTATTTTTTGAAAAATTATTTTTCACAATATTTGCTTATATTTTCGAAATATTTTTGTTTAGTAATATATTAAAACAATATATGTTTTTAATTTTTTTAAATTTGTTTTTAACATCAACCTATAAAAAATGATACAATTTTCAAAATTTAAATAAAAATGAATAGTATTTTATTCGCAGCACCAAACACGACAGAAGGCAGTGCTGCTTTTTTTTAAAACACAAATATTTATTTTGAGAGCTCCTCAAAGTGTTGAGAGGTCTAATCAGGGTGTAGGAATTGGGCATCTCAGGCAGGACCCACTGGATTCAAGGCCTCACCAGCTGTGCTAGAATGTAAATTCAGAGCAGTGAGCTGAAAATAAAACAGGGAGGTACATAAATAAAGGGTTTCACATGAGCAGATGATAGTTGGAATTGATGTACGAACCACCATTACAGCTCGCTCTTCTCAGGAAATAGACGAAACAGGCGGCCAATTCCTAACCCCAAACAGGTGGCCAACATTAAGAGATTGTAATTCAATTTAATTTTTTTTAAATTAGTTAAAATATATACAAATTAATTTAGATATACATGTTAATAATAAAAAGAATGAATAGACGAAACATCCATGATTAAAAAGAGGTACGAGGTGCATGACGTGCAGCCAAAATGCATTCGTTGCCACCAAACACAGTAATTCGGTTCCAATCAAGTCTCACATCGCATCATTTCGAAATTCACAGTGATGATGGCATTAAATATAAAAAAAATACTTTATTAATTAGCGTTGCTTGTCTACCTACATATGAAGCACTTGGTGGTTAGGGCAACGGAGCCCCGTACGCCTGGAACAAATGACTTCACCAAACAAGGCGCGAAGACATTTAACCTGTCATGTTCCAGCAGCAAATCATCAAACCGGACATAAAGTGACTCACCTATAACCATCTCTGAAATTAAATCATTTCAAGGTATTCAACGGGAAATATCGAATTAAATCTTTATTACTGCTAGGCGCAGATCATAAATACTTCATCATTTGTAACAGATGTCAGCCTGGAATAGAATTCTCGAGAAGATCCTTCTAGGGTTCTTGCTGGATCTTTTAGTGCTAGCGGGGAAGATATCATATCTAAGATGATAATCATATATCAATCAAGAATTTCCCATGTCCTTTTGATATGCAGCATTCAAAGTGTGTTTTCAGCATACAAGACGAAGGCTAAAAATGATTCCACGAAGAGGAGATGTTGTGGGGTCATACCCTTCTACTCTTATTTTTGCTCTTTCGTTGTGTTCACAGCCTAGACAGGCCCGTAAGCTGGGCTGGGCCACGGGGGTATTTTTTTTTATATAAAATAATTTAATAAATTTCTTATGTGTAATATGTCCTTGCAATTTGTGGTCGGAAAAAAATAACCGTGGGTATTATAATGTTTATAAAAACAAATATGCATGCATCGACCAAGTAGTAACAATATCTCGCTATTTAAAATTGATCATCAATAATAAAATCAACTAAAAAAGTTGGAAAACAATCGCCCATTTTGTTTTCATTTTTTTTTTGAAAATCATGATTGCCCAACAAAACTAAAAAATATGATGAATTTGAAAAAATATCAACAACAAACATAAAAGTTCTCTTTATTGAAAAATTATCAAGTTTTATTATATATAATATCACCTTTTTCTTTAAAAAGAAAAAGGAAACATGAAAATTAATGGTAAAAACTAACGATATTTTATAGCTATTCAATTAAGCGGTAGCTATTAGACCATCTAAAAAGAAATTTTTATTATTTTATCCATAACCTACATAAAAAATCAAATGAGAACAATGCTTAAAATAACAATCCATAAAACAACATTGATATTTAAATTCTCTAAAACAAAATGATAGTTATAATTATAATATTCATTAGATTGATAAATTAATTTTTAAGTCTCAAATGTAATTTATAAATAAAAAAATAAATATAAACAAGGTAACATCTATTATATTATTTCATGATGTATTCTTACGTTCTGATTAAGTATACATTATTCATTTTAATACTTTCATATATAATCTCTTGATGAAAGGATATTAATTACATTGAGAAATTAGTCATTGAGAGATGAAGCTAAACCACTAATGACTTTTTTAATATTTGCGTGATCATAACATGTTGTTAGACAATGTATTTGATCTTCAAATATAAATTAATTAATTATTGGATTGATAATAAATTAAATTATTTCATTTATTTAATTATGATTATGATTTATATTTGGGTCTACATATTAGGAACCTAACATGCCACATACATTAAGAACTATTAGACAAAAAATAAATTAGAATAATTTAATTAAGTATGACTTCATAAAAATATATTTTAGAAATTAAGAATTAGAATATAATTAATATATGGGTTATATTCTATACCTAGAAAAATCAAGTAGAGACTTCCTTGAGTTAATTTTTACAATTATCTTGAATTAATATATGAATATTATTGAGGGAATAAATTGATATTTTGCCAATTTATAGATTTTTTGTTTATCTAGATCCTCTTATAAATAGTAAGTTATACCTCTTATTTTTTAGTTGTATTTTTTTATACAAAATATCTACGTAAGTCATGGAATAGAGAGCTAACACTACAGACACAACAATCTTTTTCTCCAAATAATGATCTATGATATTTCTCACTAGTTGTTTATGTGAGTTATCATTGGAGGTCGAATATTAGACAACTTGTGATTTCCAACAACCTAGACTTTAAGAAATTATTCAAAACCAAAGAAGATCAAATATTTAGGTATTAAATCCCTAAACAACTTTAGATCTATCTAACAGGATCCTAGAGACTCCTTAATAAATTTGTTTTATTGTTTTTACTATGTTTATGATATTTGGGGACCTAACAATACCTCTATGATGTTAATGTCTAGTTACCGTATGTCACTATTGGACATCTATTCTAATGACTCTAAAATACATTGAAGACTTTTGCAATTATATATGAATTTTCTACAATAACATGATCAACTTAAAATTCACAATGCTTGTAAAAAAAACAAATCTCCAAATTGATTGTAAAAAAAGCTTTGAAGATTGTAGAAAGAAGTGTCATCACAAGCATTCATCTCATCCTCGTAAATTTAAGCTCAAGTACAATAAAAAATAGTGATTTTTAAAAACAAAACCAAGACAATGGAAGCAAAAATCAAATTGATGTTTCATCCATAAGAAGAAAGGTAACTTTGCCAAGTCATGTTCATAACAACAAAACATGAAAAAAATATTCAAAATAATCTTATTTCTTTTTAACATTGATTTGGAAACAAATATCAAATCATTGTTTCAAGAAGAAGATCCATTTTCACTAGAAATTGCTTTTGTAATATGTTATACCGAAGAGATCTAGATGATATTAGTGCTCTCTTATAATCCTCTTGATATTTTTGGAACAAACCTTGCTTATTTGGAAAAAAAATTAAGTTTTCATTGAGAAATATGCTAAGCCTATCTATGTTATTGCATTCTTCAATACCAATGCTATAGCCATTATAGACAAACCCTTCATTCTTCCTTATTACAAAAAACACACCTATATGATATTTCGAGTTGTGAATGATGAACCTTTTTTTCATAACAAAATATCAAAACATGTTCTCATTACATTCTTTCCTGCATACTCAATTACATTTAGACTTATTAGCTCTTATATTCTAGGTAAAATATATTTTTATAGGTTTTTATATCATCTAAAAATTAACAAAGCATATTGGGGTGTATATTCTTTTTTCTATAAAAGCCACATCCTTCCATGGATATCCGTTCATAATTTATTCTTAGTTAAACATTAAAAGCTTTTATTACACAAATTACTCAAATTTCTTGCATATATTCTTACTCATGATTTCTTCAAAAATACCCCTAGCCTCTATAGGCTATCTAGAATTCTTCATCACCCTCATTCAAAATGAATGATGATATCAATACAATAAAGGCTAATCATATAGGAATAACTCTATATCATTAGAACCTTATTGTTTAAAAACTAGTAGAACTCAAAATACAGGGTATCATTGAGGGCACAAACTATGTTGAGCTTTTTATATCACAACAAAGTAGAACAAGTTTGAGGTAAACTGAGGTTTGTAATTGTTGTTCAACAACTGATAAGACTTAAAAAATAGTGTATCGTTAGGGAGACAAACTTCTACTTGGTATGACAAGCTTTTTATGTCAACAACAAAGCAAGACAAGTTTGAGGTAAATAAAGCTTTGACCACAAACCCTTCAATATCTTTCTTATCTATCTCAAATTGCCTCTCACATTAAGATAAGTTTTTCTCTAGTAAATGCCACCATCTTCTCAAAATTTATTTGGAATCTATATTCTAGCAGCTAAGCATCCAACCAGATGATCAATACAATACTATTTTTTATGTACCAAATGATAATTACTATTGGGCATTAAATAATGCCTTTTAGATTAAAAAAAATTATTTTTTTAGGTTGTAAAAAGTAATGACAAATATTTTCCAACAATCCTTCATTTTATAGTCATATACATAGATGGCATATTATTATTCTCATCCTCTTAATAAAAACATAAGGGAAAATGCAAATTGATCATTTTTTATTTGTTTTTTAGGCCTCAACATCAAATATAATGAGATAGTACTCCAACCACACAACTAAAGCTTTGCTAGACTTTCATAACTGTAGTGTTTCTAAAATAAAAGTATAATAGTTTCTAGATATTTTTAACTATATAGCAAGCAACATCGACATGATGGATTCTGCTTATTTTATATTTTCTCTTTTAATTCTACTAGTTAGTTTTAGACCCAATGACTTTTTTGTTTAGAAAAGATGGTTTAAATTTTTGTACTCCATTAAGAACTAATAACATATGATCTCTCAAATAAACAATCATGAGGCTCTAAACTATATTTTTATTTTCTTCCATCTTAACTAGACTTTAATTCCAATTAATGCAATATGATAAATTAGTTATCATGAAACTTCTACATATTCAATTTATGGATGCATAATTACAATTGTGTTTAGACATAATGAATAAAATATAATCAATAACATCATTCAGTTTATCATATGGCTCTACCAAATTAATTGGGCTTTATTACTCTAAATAAACAATTCTTTATTCTAGTACTTACCATAACTTATTATTTTCCATGGAATAAAAAATCATATGAATCATCTCTTTGATCTCTATGATTGAGACAATCCACCATTAGAAGATAATGTTGATGACGACGACGACTTAAGCCCTATAAATTTCTTTTTTAGCCTAGCAGGTAGAATCATATAATCTATTTATATCTCCTCAATGATATAGTATAATCTTTTATCTACCACTACTTTTGTAATCTGTATTTTTCAAATTAGTCTCGCTGTTGTTTTGCTTTGCTTCTTATGCCAATTACGTACCTAGAATGTCCATAATTCATCTACTTTAGTTTGCTTTGTTTTACTTTTATAAAAAATGGTTATACCTCTTGTTGGCCATATGTCGACCCTCATTGTAATATCTATTTTATAAATATAAGCTAAAGCTATTATTCGAGGGCATTTTATGTTAATATATCTCACTTTGCATTATGTACAATCCTAAATTATAGGTCTGCTTATGAATTGCATGATCTATTCGCTTACATCTAAGTTACAAAAGAACTGGAATTATATATGCTTATCTTATGTTAGTAAGGTAGTGTTTCATCACTATCTTAAGACAAAAGAGAATGAGACCATGAAGACTGAAGGAATATGCTCCACTGTAGATGAGGTTTTTTTTGGAATTATTATTATTATTTCATTTTTCTTATTCCATCCTTTAATGATATTTTTATTTATTTATTCAATATTAAGTTTATTGTGAATATGTTTTTGTATTTTTTAGCATGCGATAAAATAATAATAAAATAATTCAATAGAGTTATAGTACATAACTCAAGTTACAAGTTTGATTTTTTTTTTCCATTTAAATCTATCTGTCTAAGAAAACTTTCACATAACTTGATGAAAAACCTGGCTAGTTAAAGAGCTGGGCTGATATTTATTAATTTTGAATAGTTTAATTGGCATGCCAAGACAGTCTTGATTTGGGGTCTTGGAGAATCTTCCCGCAAACTCGAAGGTAATTCTGATTACCTTTAATTTTACCAACAGCATTTAACAAGTGTTAGATCGGACCAATGACGTGATAACTCAGCTTTCGCCTCATCCATGGCTTTGTGATAACGTAACGAGATGGTTTAATTTGTTTTTCGTTGAGATATAGAGAAAACAACTGTTTATTAGTCGTTCATCACATAGGCTAAAACACCAGCACTCAATTTTCTGTAGCACAAGCTATACCATATTAGCTGTGGTGCTAGTTGCTTAGAATCACAGCACCACGTAAAATTCTGATTACATGCATCGTTTGTGAAGAATAAACTCCTTCAATGAGCTAGCTAGCTTCCATGCTTATTTGATCATGCCTGCGAGGAAATATAAACATTAGCGGAGACCTGTTTCAGTGAAAATTAATGGAGCTTTCACGAACTTGCCTTGCTAGAGATATTGCTGGAAAGCCAATCAAGACCTTCATATAGTCCTTGGCCAGAGGTGGCGCAAGCAGCCTGAATGTACCTGACAAGCCAATTCCCAAGTCAGAACAAACTGATAGCTCAATCTGATAAACTAGGTATCATATATTTCTGGTTCCTAGACCAGCTTCACTGGATGTAGCCTCTCTCAATCATATCAGCAGTTGATTGATACATTATGATTCATTAGTCAGGGTTCGGACCTTAAACTCAAGGTTCAGATGATTGGATTAGATTAATGTAAAGTATATACCAACGACGCTGGCGCAAAGAGTGCAAACCAAGCTTATCAGTGATTTCTGAGACACTCATAGCATTCGGAAGGTCTTGCTTATTCGCAAAAATAAGCAGTGTCGCATCACGTAGTTCATCCTGCAATAACAGCATGAAATTAAGGTGCAGTTTTTTTGAGTTTCTGGCTTCTTGTACTGGATTTTCTACAAGTCAAACTGCAAAGCTATTGCTTCAAATTGTTCGGACGATATAACGCACCTCGCTCAGCATTCGGTGAAGCTCATCTCTGGCTTCGGTAACCCTGTCTCTGTCATTGCTATCTATCACAAAAATAAGGCCCTGGGTGTTCTGGAAGTAGTGTCTCCATAATGGTCGAATCTACATCGTCAAGGGTTAGGAAAAAAGAGAGAAAAGGGAAGAAGATTTTTCAATGTGGTACATCATAAAGTAGATGTATACCTCTGATTGATAAATTCTTCCAATTGAAGAAGAAGAAGAAGAAGAAGAAGAAGAAAAAACATTTGGATCATAAGTACATGTGCAGACATGGTTGGCAATTGCATATATCAACACAAGATTTTTGTACCTTATCCTGTCCTCCAACATCCCACACAGTGAAGCTAACGTTTTTGTATTCAACAGTTTCCACATTGAACCCTGGTCACCAAAAACCAGTCAATAAAGCAACACCTTAATTTTCTTGTTAAAATTTTCGTTTTCTGGTCATGTTCTTCATCATTGGCTTCGACTACTCATAAACTCCTTTTCCATCGAAATAATAAAGAACAATATTTTTTTGCAAGGAAGGTATTTATTTGTTGATTAAATCCATTAAATTGAAAATCAAACGCAACTACAAAAAGCAGGAATTGAAATTCTGCTAGTCTACTGTTAGTTTGAGTAAAAGAACAGGATTCTACTCATCAAAGCAGCGGTATGGTTCAAGAAGTGGTACCGCGATGTAATCATTTCCCTTCTTTCTGATTGCTAGAAATGATCCAAGTATGAAAATAACTTGTCGTATGAGTGGATTATCGATTACCTATAGTAGGTATGGTAGTGACAATCTCTCCAAGCTTCAACTTGTAGAGGATAGTTGTTTTCCCTGCAGCATCTAAACCCACCATCAGAATCCTCATTTCTTTCCTTGCAAAGAGAAGCTTCACGAGTCTAGAAATTGCCATCCCCATTGCTTCACCTAGTTCAAAACAACTTGTACAGATGAAAATAGAACAAGAAATTCAGGCTGGAAAAGAAAATGAAGCGTTGGATTTGCTTTACCTTGGATTACAACTCGGAGGAAAAGAAGTGATGCAAATGAGAGCTGCCTGCAAATTATACATGTAAGATGATCTCGGTAAAAAGGGGAAGAGAATAGGATTCTTTGAAGGGAAATAGAAGAATAAAAGGGAAGTAGCTTTGTTTTGCTTTCGGTAGTGGCTAGCTATATTCTCTCATATCTAACATTTGACAATGATTTGAAGCTGTGGGTTTCTGTTTCCAAGTTGTGTAGAAACGTAGACAAACTGGTCCCACGCACGAGAATAGCTTGACCACGATCGTGATTCTGTGTTATCGAAGATGATTCCTTTCATTTTACAGTATTACGGTTTTTTTAGGTATTAACATCGGAATAAATATTATGCAATATCAAATGTGTTTTTTAGTCATGTTGGACGAGCTGTGAGCAGCTCAAATTCTTGCTCAGGTCGATTTGTACACTAATGCCAACATGCTATATCTCAATGCAGGATGGTAAATATACATGTTGGGAATTTGTTCTCTTATTTGTACACCAATGCCTAAAGGACATTCTAAACAGGAAGACCCCTATTAATTTCTTTCCTATTCCAAGTGTGGTTTGCCATTTATTACTTGGTGTTCATGGCACGATAAGTAAGGCTAAGGAGAGGAGGACCCTTGTAGCCTGCTGACCTCCACATTTCATTTTACTATATCACATATCCAAAGTAATTTCAATATTTTCTCAAGAGACCCGTTGATTCTCTTCTAGCAAAGCAATCCTAATGCAGGTTTCAATCAACAAAATTGATTGACAGACCCGGTGGTGATTTGAAAGCATATATGAAATCAATCAACCCAAAATTGCCCACCAGTACAAATCAAGTTACCTTCTTTCGAGCTTGCAATGGCAGACACTTCTTTACCAAGGGGAATCTAAGGATCCCCACAACGTCTAGTCTAAACCAGACGCGCACTCCATGGTAGCAACCTGTAACTAAGAGCAGCCTGATATTGATTCTTCGTTCTCACCACATGAGAACAGAAGGCAACCCAAATGTTGGAAAAGAACACAAGACAGAAAGGGGAAAGAAAAATATGATAGCTATTTCTTTCAAGTCATAACACAAGCAAAACTCATACTCCCAAAACAAGTATAAGCTGATGAACTGATTACTTCCTGAGCTATATATGAAACATCTACATATATAGCATCAGGACTGTATATAAACTAAAAGGGCTGATGAAAATGCAGCAGATTTAGGACTTTAGCTACATACGTTTGAGGATGGAAACAATATGGCAGAAGATAAATTTTAATAATACAGAGTCAAAAATCATTAAGTCATGAGAGGTGACCCACTACAACGGACATCTGTAGCATCAGAAAGCCTTTGCCTTGGTGACAGTGTTGAGATGCCTACAGCATCAACACCAAGATTCACAATGTTCTTTCTCTTTTGAGGATCTGAATTCTCCTTTTCCTCTGTTGATACCTCAGCAATGGGACTCAAGTACTCTGCTTCTTTCTGGTGAAGTGACACCATGGCTTGAGCTTCTGCCAATACTGATGCATCATCGTCAGTAGAATAAAGGATTCTCTTCATCGCTGCAACCACCTGTGCAAAAAATACGACATGACAAATTAGAACTTTGGGAGAATAGTTAGTTAAACAACAGTGTCTGATAGAAAGCAGTACTGGTAGGTTTTCAATCCCAGGGCTCTGACACAAAATCTCGATATCTCTCAGCTTTGCAAAGTAAAAGTCCCTCTCCTTCTCAAGGCTATCCACTGACAACTTCAACTCGGTGATCTGCATATCAGTTTGTATTATTAGATTCTAAATGTTATCAAAGATCCATCCATTCAAATAGTATGTACCTGTGAATCATATGCAGGCACTGGATTAGAAGGTTTAGAAGCCTTCACAGATTGATTTGAAGAGGACACGTCATTCCTTCGAGCATTGTGAGAGGACTGAACTTTGGGAGCAGCTGTGGATCCCTTGCTTGAAGCTTGAGACTGTGGACATTTCTTGCTTGCTTCTTTCCCTCCCCTGCAAGCTTCTCTCCTTTCCAGTGGATTGTAACTAATTACAACAGCAGATACAAGTAAATCATCCCAAAAGCAAAGGGATTGCCCAATTTAAAGAGATTTTACTCTGAATTGTCATTAGAAAAAAAAAGCCTCAAAATAATTTTTAAAACAACTTCTACACCCAACATAGCAGCTCGTTGTAATGCTTACACTCAACCCAGTAAATTCAATGGTTTCATAACCCCAATAACTCATCCAAAGAGCAATAAAAGATTATTAAATGAAAAATATTTACTTGACAAGTCCCCCGTTGACAGAATCACAATATCGCTTCATCCACTGCATAAACTCGAGGTTATCAAGCGGCCTGCCTTTCACCAGCTTACTCACCTCTATATGCTAAAAAAGAAAAAATAATTAAACTACGGAAACATTCAAGATCTGGAAAACAAATAAAATAGTATAGATACATATAATACAAACCTTAGTGATCTTCAGCTTGTTAAACACATCTTGAAGGACCTTATAGTTTTGAATCATTTCGTACTCGTTTTTGGCGTCGAAATTGACTTTGTGCATCGGCACCATTCCTGGACGAACCGAATCCATTAACTGACAGTGAACCGCACCAGAGCAAGCCTACAAAACAAGAAGAAGCAGAAGAAAACAAAGAAAATCAGGGAAAAATTAGAGAAAACCAATAGAATTAATGTGTAAGGATTTAATTACTTCTTCGACTTTGGAGAGATTGAGTTGAAGAGTGGAGTTAATCCAATGGAGGATCTCAGATCTGCCTACGAAATAAGCAGAATCCATCATGCCGATGTTGTTTGCCATCTCTCTCTCTCTCTCAATTTTTGATGCTTTGAGTGAGTGAGTGAGTGAGGTTTGTGTGTGTTTGGAGAGAGAGAAAGAGAGTTTAAAAAGTGAGGAGAGCGGACACCTTTTGGAATTCAAAATACTGAAAGGCTCTGCCAGGAATTAACCGTTAATGTTTGCACTGGGTTTTGTGGATTGTTTTTTTAAATGCCGCTCATTTACATGGGCCTCGAGCTTCAAATGAGCCCAAATACCTATGGACTTTTTTAATGATCCAATTTTTGGTAATTAAATCTTTTTTACGTCTTCATAACTTATTTTATAACTATATATAATAATTTAACTTTTAATTGAATATCATACTATAAAATTTTTATATTAATATGTAAGTCTAAAATAACTTACAAGATTTTTTTTCATATAATGTTTTTTTAAATACCTATTTCTTCACTTATAATTAAATCACTCTTTATAACATGCCTATCATTTTAGGCTCCAATTGTTTTATAATTTTTTTTGAAGAAATATTTTTTATTTATAATTTTAAAATGAAAAAAAAATTCAAATTTTTCTCAAACGCCGGTTGCAACGCACTCCCAAACGGGGTCATAATAGATGAAATACATTTTTAAAAGTTGCAATAAATTCAAAAATCTCATGTTATTTTTTTATTATATAAAATTATTCCTCAATATTTTGATTGTTATTTTTTTTAATCATTCTTTCATTTTATTTTCTTAAATTTGATATGTTATACTTTTATTTAATTTGATTTTTATATCAACTTTAATCTTCGTCCTTTCTATTTTTATAGTTTTTCTCTTATTTTTTTTAATTGATTATTCTTATCGATTATATTTGATTTATATTATTTTAATTGTTAATGTTACATTTGAGATAATTTATGAATTTTTTTTATTTTAATTTCATTTTTTTATCTATTAGATTCAATCTCCATTCCTTTGATTGATATTTGTTTTTATTTAAAATCATCTATGAAATAATGTATTTGTTTTCCAATTTAATCCTCCATTTTTTTATATAAGATTTCATCCTCATTCTTTTAATTTATATTTTTTATTTAAACAATTTATAAAATTATAATTTATTTTTTCAATTTCATATTTCTCCAACTTTTTCATCTATGATTTTTTGCTCTCACTCTTTTAATAAAATTGAAAAACAAATTAATAAGTTATTTTCTTGCTAATTGTCAATGAAATAACCAGATAGTGAAAATTTCAACTTATTTTTCATCATACTGCCAAACATTAAAACTGATTTGCTTTTCAAAAATTCACCTCAAAATCAATTTTCAAACATAAACTACTTTTCAACAAAACAAATAGGCCTTAATCACACTTTATTTTGTTCCGCAACTCTCGTACTATGCTTAAAAACTCAAGTAACATATCTTGATATTATTTCAAACTACTTATGCTAAAAAACTAATTAACTTGATTTTCATCTTTGTGATTATATCTTATATTCTTATCCTAAATATCAAATGTTATTGAAATATAATTCCAATTCATGTTACTAATTTTATGTTTTAAAAATAAAATAAAATAATTAAACTAATATAAAAAATATATTTATATTAACAATATTAAATATTTTAATATTAGATTATTAAAAAAACATCTAGAAAAAGGTGAATTCACTTCACAAAATATTGTTTACTTGAAAAATTATTTGTTTTATTTTTCAATTTTATTATCCAACACTGATGTTGTATATGTGCGGTGTTATGATCAAAGTTGTCCACCTCATTTTTTTTTACATGACACAGAATTGTAATTTGAACTCGGATCGTAAAATCGTAAGTAAAATGTTTTCGTACAAAAATCGTACAATAGCAAGTAAAATCGTTTTGGTAGAAAAATTGTAAAATCATTAGTAAAATATTTCCAAATACAATACAACACAATTATGGCCATAAAACTTCATTAGTTAAGGTTCATATATGATTTAAAATAACTTAAAAATACAATACAAAATAATTATGTCCATAAAATTTCATTACAAACTTAAATTGAACTTCTCTTGAATTCTTATCAATATTTATATCATGCTGCCATCTCACATCATGTTTATTGACACTGGTAGTTTTTTTGGATACCATGTAATCTGTAAATATGTAAAATCAAATTTGAATGCCACATCAACTCGTAAAATCATACGATTTAAAAAATTTTTAATGCTAAATAACACAATTTTAACACAAAAATGCAAATACCAGTAACTTAGTGAAGAATACATAACTAGAAAGATAGCAACTCATACATAAGGTGTTCAACATGTGCTAACATTCTATCAAGGCTTTTATTTGTTACTACAACCAGTTAATATTTAAACCAAGTGGTAGTTTTCTCATCAATTGACCTTTTCTTTTATTTTCTTTTCCTTACCTAAAAGGGTCATGCTGAATAAACTAAGCTCCTCTGTTTTCTTATAACAGTGTGGTGCATTTGTTCAAGCACATGAATTGAAGGATGAAATTCAAGCAGCAAAACAAGGTCATCAATAAATACTCTTCAAACTCTTTTTGTAGATCTAAATGTTATTAGTTATATGGAAAAATAAGGCACAAACAATTTTTATCAGTTTTTATTTTTGAAAAGAACAACACCTCAATTCCTATATTTTTTTGTTAATTTTTCTTTAAGCACATAAATCTTCTTGACCACTTTTACTGGAAATTCCCTTTTCTTGTCGGCACATTCTTCACCATATATCATTCTCCATTTTTGTTCTTTACTTACTTTGCACTTTCTTTTATAAATGAGCCCACTTGTTTAACTAACCTTTGTTTCTTCTTGTTCAAACCAGGAAAGCAACACTATTTGACAATAATCCTTGGTACACTGTTAGGTGTGATATTATTTTCAGTTTGTTTTTTGGTGTTGTTCCTTGATAGATGGAACAAAATCATAAAATAGAAAGAAGAAGCAAAAGTTGTCCTAAAAACCACTCAAATTGTGTTCTCGCTGAAAACCCAAAATCCAAACATCACAATACCCAAAAACCAACCACCAAATCGAGGTACCAATAACCCGAACATCACAATACCCAAAACAAACCCAAAAAATCCAGAGTGCAAATTGCAGATTGACAAGAAAGAGGCAAGAATCATGAAATCCAGCTACATATCGAGAATTGTAGAAGTTAAGGAATTAGAAAAGTAACCTTCGACAAGTGTTCTTGCCGGACACCAACCAAGAATACCCAAAAGATTGTAGCCTAATTAGATTATTATGGAGAAAGACAAGGAGAAAGATTTGTTGAGACTGAGACTAAGAAGAGCGAAGAGGATTTACGGGAAATTAAGTAACGTGCACAGTGCACACAAGATTTTATAGGATTGTAAAATTAAACCGATCTGGTCCAATTTTACGATTCTACCCAATTTTACTGACTTTGGACTGATTTTAATAGGGTTTGATTTTTTAACATGATTTTACCAGTTTTATAGTTTCAACTCGTAAAATCGTATGATTTTACAAGTTGAAACACGAGTTTGATAACCTTGGTTATGATGATCGTTTTCCTGGAATAAGATTTAGGTGTTGTGGGAAGAACAAATAGTTCTTGTCCTTTGATAGTTAAAAATGATTGAAGTTGTCACCTAGTATTTTGGTAATTATAAACCTTAATTAATTTTCAAAGTTTAGATAATAAGATTTTTTATGTATAGAGATGACAATACCACCTCTAGTACCCTCCCGAAGGTGCATTGTTTATTTGTTTGATTTATTACTAAGACAATGTTGTGTTTTTCTAGCAATTGGTCTGTTTATTGGTTAATATATCAATATGAATTAATATATCTGGGCAAAATATACAACGCACCAAGAATAAAAGCATTTTTTTTTATTAAGAACCAAGTACCCTCCCAAAGGTGCATTGTTTATTTGTTTGATTTATTACTAAGACAATGTTGTGTTTTTCTAGCAATTGGTTTGTTTATTGGTTAATATATCAATATGAATTAATATATCTGGGCAAAATATACAACGCACCAAGAATAAAAGCATTTTTTATTTATTAAGAACCAAGAATAAAGAGTAAGAGCAACCTTTGCCCTAAAAGTCTTATTTCTGAATAACTCTAATAGTTGTTCATCTTATAAGCTAAAGAAAGGATTTATGTTTTAAGAAAATAAACACGATTAGAAAATTAGAATGAGATTAAAACCACAATATAAAGTAGTTTATGAATACTTTTAAAAATTAAACTCAAGTCTTAATAAACAAATCCCAATAGTGACTTCTTGACTTTATTGGAATGCCTTCACAATGTCTAATCACCACTAAAGTTTAACCCTAAAGAAAACATGTCCTTTAAAACCTTATAAAAGATCTTCGTCTAATATAATGGTCGAGTTGAAAGTTATGACCATTAATATAAAATAGTACAACTAAGCTATAGTACATGTTAAATAGCCTCATGTCTTGCTCGAGTAATATTGATTAAGACTTGATCCTCATTTGAATTCAACTTCAAGCTTAGTATCGTCGTAGAAGGAATTCTCAAAGTTTGCTCAACCCAAATATCTTGAATCAGTCTATTGAATGCTTCTGTGATAATTTCAGCTTTTGCCGTGTAATTGATCCAATTCACGCACACAGTAGATCTTGTGACATTGCCATATGATTTTCATCATTTTATAATTTATTTTGATTTAGTTTATATAGAGTTATCACGATCTAAAAGAAGATCATGATTTAAAATGTTGCTCAATTTTGTTAAAAACTCAATTTTATTATTTGCAACAGATTAACAATAAGGGATTAAAATTAAAAGTGAAGAGAAGACATCCTAAAAAAATAATTCTTAATTTGTTTTTCAATTTTTTGCCCCCAATATATTCCCTGTATTTGAGACTCAATAAACCAACCAAAAAAATATGAATACCACTGGTGGGCCATATCAATTATAATTGTCTTACTTTCAAAGACAAACTCCTTTATCTCATTAAATTGGGTTAGATAAAGCAGAATCAAAATGTCTAAAATATGAAACGCAAACCCCTTACCAAACCATTCTACTACAAGGAAAAAAGGTGTAATCATGATTTATAAGGGTTTTTGGTATGCTAAAAAATGATCCATCTAGACATCTGGAAAATGACAACATCCCATGGAAATTATCTCAAGACAGTACCCTTCTAAAACATAGATTGTCGAGGATCCTGATGAGTACTATAAGCTCTATAATGAGTTAAGGAATGCTGATGCTAATTATAATGAATTTTACAATGACTCTTGGATATGCTACAAGTTAAAAATGATAAAGATTAAGAGGGAGGTGTTTGTTTATCGTGGCCGTGCCATTAATAACTTGGATAAGAAAAGAGATAGAAGACTGTCATTAATTTATCCAAAAGAGGGTCGAGTTGCTATTCTAAGAGCGAGCAAGCATGCTTCTTGTCTTGCAGTACTGATGATAGTATTCCTGTAATTGGGGAGATTCCAGGGGTGAAGGCTGGTATTTGAGTGTACACATCGTACGTCTCCAAATAAAGATCACTGTTTGTTCTGTATGGTGCACGTTATCTGGAAAAATTGGAGTTTTCAATGGAGTGCAGGCCTGAAATGTCTCAGTCCCCTTAAAAACATGAGAAAATAGGAACCCTTTTCTTGTTCATCAAGATTTCCATGGCAGTCCATCCTCAGTTAATTCCGTTCCACTCTAGTCTGGATCCATTTAAACAACTAGCACTAGTATTAAGCAATAAACCTAACAGGCTCAACATAAATGCAAAAGGTTTCGAGTTGCTTTCCCTGTCGTGGTCTTGTTCATGAGTGCTTCTGCCAATGAATAGTCAATTTTAAGATGGCTGAGTGGTCTTCTCTTTGTTAAGCTTGCTGGTCCATGCGAGTAGGTGACATCTCTGGTCTTAGTTACAGGCCTACCAAGATTGGCAAATTCTAATGTCAGGCCCTGGTGAAGTAGGTCTGAGCCTTACCTCATTACGAAGATAAGAGGCAGGCGTCTTTAATATTTTGGTGGAGTAATCCTGCATAGCTCATCGTGGTAGAGCCGTTGAACAACCTGCAGTGCTGGGATGTGTCGCTGGGGGGCCATTTGATTCAGTGGGTAAGAAAGAATATCTGGATTGAGTTGGAAATCAAAGTTTTACTTGTAACCAGTTCACAGAAGGTGAAAATTGTGGTGGAGCTCACCTACTGAGTAATATAATAAAAAAACAATATTTTGTTTTACTGATACCCAAAAACAGAAAGCAGTGGAGCCAGATTGGAAAAGTGGAATCTATGAGACCTCAGCCGCATATTAAAAGGGAAAATCTTAGCTAGCATGGCAGAACAAGTTAAATTGCAAGACACATTAATGTGACAATACAAAAAACAAAAAGAATCCTTAATTTTATTCTCTGTAGATTGGGATTTTGTTCCTAAATGAGACTATATTCTCTAATAAAGTCTGCCCTCCAAATTCCACAAATCCCAATCTATGGACACAGCTTCAGAACAGAATTCCAAAGCAGAACCACCATGGCATTAAAAAAAAAACACTATCTGGGGAGTCTGGAGACTCGATCCTAAAGAACAAGATGTTAACCCAACCGAATGACCGGGGCTGTATTTCTTATGGTTCGTCTGTGATAAAGTAAAGACCAAGTCAGTGCCTTGTTAGTCACGGGGTTGACTGCATTATTTGAAGCATCAACCCTTTTCATAGTTTCCTCAATTCAATGCAACTCTCTCTCTCTCTCTCTCTCTCTCTCTCTCTCTCTATATATATATATATATATATATATATATATATATTTAATTTTACAATAATCAATTAAAGAAGAGAAGGAAGAAGAAGCACTATTAACTAGTGGCAAAGCACGTGCAATTCCAGACTAGGCACCCGTTTGGCAACGTGGTGCGTTCCACGTTTGCCAAACGGGATGGGGTTTTGGTGTTTGGTTTTGACCAAACACCATTTTATTTTAGTGGGTCCCACCCTATTTTTACACCCGAACGGCGTTTCAAAAAAAGCACCTGTGAGTTGCTTTTGAAACGCCGTTCGAAACTGCGTTCGAAGTCCCGTTTATTCTCAAAAAAAATCAGACCCAAATTTATCATCTTCTCCCTTTCCAGAAATATCATCTTCTCCTCTCATCTTCTCCATTTCCAGAAATCATCTCCATTTCCAGAAATCATCTTCTCCCTTCATCTCTGCACGCCTCTCCCTTCTTCTCTGCACGTCTCTCGTCTCTCCCTTCTTCTCTGCACGTCTCTCCCTTCTTCTCTGCACCCATCTTCTCCCTTTCTATTCTCTGCCAAACGGGTGCCTCATCTTCTCCCTTTTTCTGCACATCCCTCTCTCAAAAAACCCTCACAGCTCACGGGAGAAAATCACCTACCCAAATTCTCTGTGACGACGTGGATGGGTTTCTTACCACATTTTTAACATGGAACAGAGTATAGACTTCCTTGTACATAAAAGATCCAGGCTACGGTTAGGAAATTATTAAAAACAATGTTTCAGTGTGATGTTTTTTTTTTTACTTTTTCATCCAGAATAACTTAACACGAGTTTTCAAGCACCGAATAAGTACAACATTGAACTCTCTTTCCATGGTCTATCATTAAATAAAGCAAGCAGTGACAAATAAGTATTTTTCACGTATTAATTATATAGTAAAATGGTCTAAATATTATTGGAAGAAACAAATTAAACTCAGCGTCAATATATATTTTTATATTTTCATTAAAAAAATCTATTATCATTAAAACCAAGGGACACTATAAAAATAATAAACAGTAAAAGCACTATAAAACAATAAAAATACCCTTTTAAGTAATTTTACAAGTTAAAAGCAGTTTGTAAAGTTTGGAAACCAAACATCAAAACTGTTTTTTCTTCAACCTTCAACTCAACCACAGTTTTAACCAAACACTTAACTGCTTTTTTTGAACCACAGTAAAAAGCGATTTTTTTGAAACTCTATTTTTTCAACCTCAACCGCAACAGCAACCGCAATACCAAACAGGCCCTAGAAAAGCTTAGTTTTTTTTTTTTTTTTTTTTTTTGACGAGATTCAGCTAGCTAATTGTAAATGTAAATGAGTGATAAAAAGTTGGTCATGGTGAGGTGCAATGAATGAGGGAATAGAATGGTTCCCTAAGACAAAAGCACACTCCAATGAGCCACCAAGCTCAGGAAAACACAAGCAACTTTCTACTGTTTACCTTTCTAGCTCATCGTCGTCGAATCTTAATTATCCGAATAATTTAGAACTGCACTTGTTAGTGAAAGTTATTAGGTGCTGTCAATTGCTATTTACAGTGACTGTAAAGGTCTATAACCAGTTGAACAGCAATCATCAACTAGCAGTTAGAATTCTCGTGCCCATGAAGAGAGAGAGGAGGTCAGAGAATAGAAGCTGCTCACTACTTCACTTCAAGCAAGCCCATACATGGAGTTATTGTCTGCATAGATTTTGCAGAGACTTTTGTTCCCCCCCTGATTCTACCTTTCACTAGCTATTTTCGCTGAGGACCGGTTAGTTTTTCTAATATAAAAGCTTTTCAAATATATCTTTTTACAAAAGAAGAATCTAATCATAAAAAATCTGCATAATTCTCAAATACTGCAATGCTCATTATCATGATGGACGGATGGAATCATCACACATGGATAGCACTTGGTGGCGCTCACACCCTTTTCTTTTCTCCCATATATTTAACGATGTCGTGTCAAAATCCTGGTGGTTAGCTTTGGTGATCCAAGTTGAGCCTGCCAGAAAGTTTCCTTCTCCTGGTTATCTTCAGCAAACATGATACATGGGACATCTCTTGACATAAAGAAAAAAGGCAGATGCTTTAAAGCTTTTTCTTACCATATTCATTGTTTTCACTTGCGAAAGAGGGGATTTATTTAAACAACATGAAAAGAGGCTCTATTATTGTACTAGAGATACTGGAAAGAAAGTGAAAGTTTCCTAATCCTGGTCACTTGTGTCAAGTAAAATGGTCCACCGAACACACCGAGCCCCATAGCTTTTGATCTTTGTCTAAATTAATATATTATAGGAGGCTCAACCAATACTCTGTTAGCAAAGCTGCAATATGCTATTTTAAAAGAGTAGCTGAGAAGAAAAAAAGAAGCTAAAAGGATGAGGAAAATGTAGACGGAATTATGATAAATAAGACAGTAGATCCTGTGCAGTCCTGAAAAAGAAGTGTTGGCAATGGACTACATCCATTTCTTTTTTCTTTCTTTTTTTCCTGCACAAGAAGAAACAACAGGAAGCTAAGATGAATACAAGACACAAGAAGGCAATGTTAAGGGACTCTAACATTAAATGGTTATTTCTGGGCTATGGAAATAATTCAAATCTGCAAAATTTGATCGACATTATATATACACTAACGTATTTAAGTGATGAGAGTTGGCTATTGCTGGGCCATGAAAATAATTAGGGTTCTGCAAATTAGAACTTTCCATGTCTGAAAGATCTACCTTTGGTTATCTGCAATCTTCAAGCAGCATTGCAGATACCAAAGAGGGGGAGATTCACATAGCTGCTAGTCGAATTTCAACACGGTGGAGCAATGAATGAAGACTATAAACTTTCAGAAATCCAATAATGACAACGTAATGATGAGACAGTATTAGGAGTTTTTGCCCCCTCTTGGACCACCCCAATAATAAGAGCACCACTGATTATATGGCCACAATACTAGTAAATTAATTAATTTTTCTTTTCTTTTTCTGGAACTTGTGATCACTATTGACCTGATTGCCATTTCTGTATTTTTCCCATCACATTTTCATGTATATTCTCTGATACATCTAAATATATTTCTCTAAAAATAATTTGCATTTAAATATAATACATAATAAAATAAATAGATAAAAGTATATTTTCTATATAAAAAAACAGTTTTGGTATGTATAAATTTTGACATATATACTCAATATTTTAAATTTTAATGGTATATTTTTGTAGGTAAGAGTCTATAATTAAGACGTTTTCTAGTGCTTTATCTAAGTGACAAATTGATCATCAATTGCTTTCAGCAAATCATGGACTTTCTAATGTTGATCGACCAGACCATATATAGCAGTAGATAATTATTAACTATAGATAATTATGAGCATAATACCAAGTCGATTAGATTGCTCACATTGTTCATAAAGTGCAAAATCCTTTGAAGTGCTGATTTATTAACTATAGATATTTTGTTTTTTCTAATTGCATAATCTATGTCCATCCACCCCGAAATGAAGAAGACTTATTTACCTCCATATATACTTTATAGTTATCACCCTTTAATAAACTAAATTAGCATGTTAATGTTGTCTTAACCCTAAAACCAAAAGTACAAAGGGGTAAGAACAAAAGAAGTGAGGCTGAGACATGAAGTTGTGCCATTCTCCAATCTTGCCCAGGAAATTAACGTGAGTCACTGGCCTACTTCACACTAACGTGTTACCAAAAGCAGTAGAACATGGTAATGGACTTAAAAATAATCAGGGCTTTGTAAAGTGAATCTAACAGCACTGCGATCTTTTAACTCCACCTGGATGTCTTTTAGCAAATATGCTATTCTTGTCCCCATTTCTTGCTTCTTAAATGAGAGAGAGAGAGACAGTAGCAATTATTTTATACCTGCAGAGCTGCACCCAAAGCATTTCTGTATCAAAGAAAATTTTGGTTTGGTGAGCTGTGTATCTGTCCACTGGGTACATTTCTTTCTTTATTTCCTTGAGAGCTTCTATACATGCCATCATAAATCTCACTTACGTCCACATCTCTCTCTCTCTCTCTTCTCTCTCGCACAAACACTTGGTTTTTTCATCGGTGGGATGTGGGATCATTTTGAGAAATCATGAGCTTCCTAAGTGTTCAACTCCATCCATGGTGGAGGATTCTTGCACATGGAATTTTACTTCTGGCGGTTCAATCTTTTGGGCTCAACACAGATGGTGTTCTCTTGCTTTCTTTCAAGTACTCTATCCTTAGTGACCCTCTCTCTGTGCTTCAAAGCTGGAACCACCGTGACCAGACTCCATGTTCATGGAACGGGGTCACCTGTGGATCTCCTGGAACAGACAATACTTACTCTCGTGTCACAGGCATCTCTTCCAAATTGTCAGCTTCTTGGAACAATTCCAGCCAATCTAGGCATGATCCAACACCTCCATAATCTTGATCTGTCCAACAATTCTCTTAACGGGTCCTTGCCTGTTTCACTTCTCAATGCAACCCACCTTCGGTTTCTTGATTTGTCTAGTAATATGATCTCTGGTCAGTTGCCAGAGACCATAGGACGGTTACAGAATCTTGAACTTCTTAACCTCTCCGACAATGTCTTAGCGGGAACTTTACCTTCCACCCTCACAGCTCTCCATAAATTAACTGTTGTTTATTTAAAGAAGAATAATTTCTCTGGTGTTCTTCCTGGTGGATTTCAAAACGTTCAGGTTTTAGATCTCTCTTCTAATCTTCTCAATGGGTCTCTACCTCAAGATTTTGGTGGTAACAATCTTCACTACTTAAACATCTCTCGCAACAAGCTCTCTGGTCTAATTCCACAAGAATTTGTCAACGAAATCCCATCTAACACTACTATTGATCTATCATTCAACAATCTGACGGGAGAAATTCCGGAATCTAGTCTTTTCTTGAATCAAGAAAGGAGTGCTTTCGCCGGAAATCCTCATCTTTGCGGCCACCTAACAAGAAATCAATGTCCAATTCCTTCTCCCGTATCTCCACTTCAAGATATATCTGCACCTACATCATCTCCGGCAATTGCTGCAGTTCCAAAAATTGTAGGCTCGAGTCCTACAACTACTCCTCCAGGTGAAACAGCAACAGTGTCTGAAGAATATGAAGGTGGGCTTAGGCCAGGAGCCATTGTAGGCATCATAGTAGGCGACATTGCAGGAGTTGCAGTTCTTGGTATGGTTATCTTCTATGTATACCACTGCTTAAAGAAAAGACTGCATGCTGAAACAAATATCAAGAAAGAAGCCAACGTTGCAAAGGATAGTTGGTCATCTTCATCTTCAGAGTCAGGAGGGTTCACAAGATGGGCATGTTTGCACAAAAGAGGAGAAAATGAAGAGGATTCTGATTCCACAAGCACTGACAATGAAGCAGACCCTCTTGATCACAGTCAAAGGCATGCAGACCACCATGTTCAAAACAAAGAAGGGACATTGGTGACTGTAGATGGAGAAAAGGAGCTTGAGCTTGAAACGCTACTTAAAGCATCAGCTTACATATTAGGCGCTACTGGTTCTAGTATAATGTACAAGGCAGTTCTTGAAGATGGGACTTCATTTGCAGTTCGAAGAATTAGTGAAAACCATGTAGAAAAGTTCAGAGATTTCGAGACCCAGGTCCGTGTCATAGCCAGGCTGGTGCATCCGAATCTTGTTAGAATTCGTGGGTTCTACTGGGGCGTTGATGAGAAGCTCATTATCTACGATTTTGTCCCTAATGGCAGCCTTGCCAATGCTCGTTACAGTAAGTCATCTGTATCCTAATTCTTGAACATTCAACTAAATCCATACCATTCCTTAATTATATCGCCAGCAAAACCTCACCATATCAACAGTTCATTACCAGGATTTTAAGTAATGCTGTTATTCTCTCCATAGTATTCATGTTTATTTATTGGAAGGAGACTCACCACTCTCCAATTTGCTCATTCAATGCATGAGTGCGCACATTGACAGATTGATATGAAGTTTGCTAAGGTGAGCAGTGTTCCAAAAGGTTTGACGGTGGAGTAGGTGTCACATAACTTTTGTTTTTAATGCAGGTTTTTTTTTTTGTTGTTGTTGAAGTCAACTATGAAACTGACTGATAGTAGCCTTGAAACTTGTTCTAATCTGTGGTGTCTTTCGACGTTTTAGGGAAAGCGGGCTCATCGCCTTGTCATCTGCCATGGGAGGCCAGGCTGAGGATTGCAAAAGGAGTGGCCCGTGGGCTCTCATTTCTCCATGACAAGAAGCACGTGCATGGCAATTTGAAGCCGAGTAATATACTCTTGGGCTCTGATATGGAGCCTAGAATCGGAGATTTCGGGCTGGAACGGCTTATGACTGGCGACACCAGCTATAAGGGTGGAGGATCGGCTCGAAATTTTGGAAGCAAGAGGTCTATTGCGTCACGAGATAGCTTTCAAGACTTTGGACCGGCTCCTAGCCCAAGCCAAAGACCAAGCCCGAGCCCGAGCTCGATTGGAGGTTTATCCCCTTATTATGCTCCGGAGTCGCTCCGGAGTCTCAAGCCCAATCCAAAGTGGGATGTTTACGCCTTTGGGGTCATCTTGCTCGAGCTACTAACCGGAAAGGTTGTGGTTGTTGACGAGTTGGACCAAGGAAGTAATGGGCTTTTAGTCGAGGACAAGAACCGGGCAATGAGGATGGCTGACGTGGCGATTCGAGCTGAAGTGGAGGGCAAAGAGGATGCCTTGCTGGCTTGTTTCAAGCTAGGGTATAGCTGTGCCTTCCATGCACCGCAGAAGAGGCCAACAATGAAAGAAGCCTTGCAAGTAATTGAAAAAATCCCATCTTCAACTCCACCATATCCTTATGGTCACTAATAAATGATAAATAAAACTGGAGCACATTGTAAAGAGATGTATCTTCTTCTTTTTTTCTCTTAAGGATAGTAAGAGATGTCAAAGTTTGAGCTGTAATTGGGTGATGGATCAGTGGTAAATAGATCTATATGTGACACTATTTTTTTTAAATCTTTGGGTCTATGAATTGGGATCAATTTACTGTTAGTTTTTCTTCTTGTTTTCTCTCAATTTCTAGCCTCATGATGTGTATCTAGTTTTATATTTAGACCTTCCTGATATGAACTTGGGCTACGGATTGAACCTAAATACATGGAGGTTTTGTAAGGTGTTAGCCCCAACTCCCATGAGCTCGGATATGCACAAGGCCTAATAGCATGTAGAGCTAGGAAGTTCTAGAATCTAACTCTTTGAACTTGACTATACACTAAACTCAATAATAAATAGGCATAACAAGGCACCTGATCTAATTTTATTAAGCTCGGTTACATACTAATTTCAAATACATATAGGTTTGACAAAGTGTCAGGTCCAACTCTTTTAGACTCGACCATATATTGAGTATAATTTTTTATAGGTTTAGCAAGATGTTAACCCTAACTTCATTCGGCTTAGCTATGCACCAAGCCTAAATACATGAAGCCTCTGTAAGATGCCAAACCTAAATCCCTTGAGCTCGGCTACACATTGAGTATAAACGCTTGTGGACGTAGTAAAATGTTAAACCTAACTCTCCTATACTAGGCTGCATAAAAATAAATACAGTTTCTGATCGAAAAGTTGGAGGATTGGATCTAGAAGCTTAGCTCGATGGCAGTAACGCATTATGAGAACACAAACATGAAATCATGAAATGCAACAAAACATTAATTTCTTTCCAAAAGCCACTACCGACATGCTCTTCATTCTCGTGCAAAGCAGGGAGAAGGGGTATGAATCAGGTTCGAATTCTATTGTTAAACTAAAGAGAATTTGGTAAAACTTTCCAGTCACTGTGAATGGTACTCCATAAATTCCTGCTTAGTGGAAAAGATGATTGACCTGTGATGCTCTCCTTTTCTGCCCACCGAAAACTCATTTTCTCATTGCATCAACAACTATAATCCTTACATGTATCGAGTTGCAAGAGTTGATGCATCTATAAGAGATAGAATTACAAAAAATAATGATGATGATGATTTTGAAAATTTGCCCTGACAATGCATCGTCTTTTCCATTTTATCCCTATAATGCAACCTCTTGCTCTCTAAAACCGGCAGCAGTCAAAGGATCTGCTACAGGTCCAGCAACACAAAACATCAAATTCTTAGCTGTTTAAGAGTTTTGAGAATAAGCATGCTTAAAGCAGCAAAACAGGGTCAGGAAAAAAAGAAGAAGATACAGCATGAACAACTTGAAAGCCAGAACACGCATCATTTTAAAATACGAAAGCCTTGTTCACATCTAAAATAAACACATACATATCAATCATAGAGAGCAATAATTGTTCATGATAGAATTGAGAAAAATGTAAAATCAATCATAAATTGAAAGAAACAACTGAATTGAAAAGAGTTCTTAATCGACCAAGATGGTTGAAAGAGTAGTCAACCAAACAAATGAAAAAAGCCATAAAGATCTCTTTCAAGTACAGATAGGGTAATACACACAACCCCATGTACTCAGTTTATCCTTCTTTCAAGTGTCACTGTGATTTACTAACAGTGAGAAAATATTTTCATTTATATTTGCCGAATGTTTTGTCAGTGTAAGCACAATACATACCCACACATTCAGAATAATATAATCAAGTACCGAAGGGCGGGGACACTCCAGAAATAGAGATTCGTATTGATTCAATCGTTTTCATCAAAACTAAAATCTAATCTCCATGATTTGCCAAAACAATGGGCATGAAAGCTTCTTACGTTGGAGAAATCAACTCCACTTTATTAATTTCATTCGACAACTTGCCAGAAACAAGCTTGGAAAAATAGAGCATCTTTTTTTAAAATATAGATGCGGTGAGAATTTTAATATTTTTCATCCCTAATTTTTTAAATTTTGGTTCCTTTTAGTTTGAGATTTTATATTTTTGGTATAAAATTTTATTTTATTCACATTTTTATTCACGAGTTTGAAGGGAGGAGAGATAAAGTATTGGATAAATGAGGGAGAAGAAAGAAATTATTAGTTGTTCATATTTTGACAACAAAGAAACCTAATCTTGGTTTCAATTTAACGAGTTTTATTTAGATATTTTTCCACCTCATTGCTAGATCTATATGTTCGGCCTTTTATGGGCTAAACGTGTTGATCCACCTAGTCCCAATTGCTAGGCCTTTTATTTTTTTTCTTTTATTTTTTAATTATAATTCATTAAAATTATATTTGAGGTTTTCTTAGAGTAAACATTGTTGGATTTTTATTTTGCTTTTAAATAAGATTAAAATATTATTGTATAATATTAACAAGAACTCTTTTTGTACAACCTTTCATGATATGTTTTTTTTCTCAAGTTTTATTCAATGAATATCTTGTGCCTGCCTATTTTTATTAACATATAATTCAATAAAAATATATTTTGAGAAACAAAGTTATTAAATTCAACTCTTTTTGTTCTTATTGCTTTTGCTTTTGCTTTTGCTTTTTATTAAAAAAAGAGCACGTAATATAAAGTTTATATTTTTTTCACTGGAATTAAATTATTAATATTTTTTAAGAAAATAATTTCCTTAAAATTATAGAAAAAGAACTTTTAAAGTCTCCCCGGAATGAAATCAAGTATCTTAATTTGTATTTATTTCTTAGCTTCTTGACTTAATTTCTAAATAACATTAACAAATATTTTTATTTTATTTCATTTCATTAAATATATACAGCAAGTTTTAAATTCATAATTAGTTTTCTTAGGCTAGAAATTACATTGACATCATCCTTTTTTTATTTGTCGTTTTAAAAAAACTCTGACCAAGTAGATGGTTTATTGTGGATTACGTAACGTCTCCGGTCTAAACTGATTGTCCTAATTCAGATTTAAAGCTAGGGGAGAATGACCCCTGACCTAACTGCAGGCCACATAAATGTAGACATAGGGCTCCACCACTTTGACAAAAGCCCATGTTATTGGGCGGCTAAACTCCAGAGTATAATTTTCTGAATGGGTTTTCGTTTGCTTCTTTAAAGTACGTTTACATTGCCTTTTGAAGGACAGACATCACTGGAAATGACTATTTTTGGTAATTCAACATCCATTAATTTATGCCATTTTAAGGAAATGACACGTCCACTGCCGTTTAACTTTTCCAAGGTTTTTTTTTTTTTTTTTTTTTGCTAGTGGGGGCTTCTAATTTGCATGTGGTGCTTGCAAATCATGTGACATTGTTAGCATGGAGCACTTTTCATGTCTTACGGAATATATGTGAATAAATATCATCTTAATTTCTACAGTTTTAGATAAAAAGGAATGTGTCGAATGATTAATTTACATATTGAAGATTATAACCAAGCAATATCAATCATATTCTATACAAGAAAACATGAAATATAATAGTATATTCACTATTTAACTTGTGATTCATCTCAAGCAGTAAATTTTTATATTAAAAAAACTCAAATGTATACGCTATTTTGATATGTTTTCTTATATAAAAACTCAAAATATAAGAAAGAGCAACAAAATGAAAATTACAGTGAGGACTTTATGACTAAGCTTTGTTTTCTTTTTTTTTAATCATTAAAGTGCTTGTTTTGTTTGTAATTTAATTTCCTTTGATTTTCATGCTATTTTTTAAGCCTAACATTTATTCTTTATTCTACTTTTTTTACATTGGATATGGATTCACACCATCTAAGAACACATACCTTTTGTTTTAAATTAGGCAAGGAAGTAGTGATACCTTAATAATCATCAACTTAGATAAAATTCATGAAACTACCAATTCTTCTATGATTGTTAACTCAAATTTGGTTAGTATATTGATTTCACATGGTCATGACCTATGCTTCTAAACACTTTGTACACCTTAAATCAATATTTAGAGAACGATCACTAGTAGAGGGTTACATATTATGATCCACTACTAAACTTATTCATGCATGTAATGGCTTGAACCTTCATTTAAGTTATCTCCATGTATTATTATCATTGCATATTCAATCTACAATGCATCATTACATGTTTACTTATTTTTCTTTGTATGTATGCCAACTCAAATTAAAGGTGAAATATAGCCCCCTATAAAATCCAACTTCCCCTTAAGATCTACAACGCCAAATTAAGAAAGAGATAAATGGATAATAAGGAAAGAACTCAATTAAAGATGAGCTTGTGTGTGTGTGTGTGTGTGTGTCTATATATATATATATATATATATATATATATATATATATATATATATATATATGACATTCTCAAAAGAGAGGTTTTTAAGCTCATTAATCTACTCAAATCAATCTTACAAGCAATCCCGTATAAGAAAGAAATATTTATCCATAAACAAATCCACATTAAAATGTGACTCCTCAAAATATGCAGCCAATACCTTCATCTCAAACATGTCCTTTTATTTTTCATCCTATAGAACCAAGGGGTAAATGGTACCTCCTTTTAATTTTAATATGCAACACATTTCGTTTAAATTCAACTAGCTTCTCAGCCTAAACATCCTAAAAAATAGACTTGACAACTGATGAGTCATAAATGGACAAGATGATGGAGGAGTTTGAGTTTGGTAAGTTATCTACAATTGAAGAAAGGCTTAAATCCATAAAAGATATGGTTTGTATAATTTTATACAAACCTCTAAAATGTTTTAGGTGCCTAATGTTGTCATCTCATTAAAGTTTAAGGTGATTCACTAAGTATACATTAGTTAAACGTATAAGGATTCACTGGAGATTTACTATACTAAGAAAAAAGAAGTAATCAAAAATGACAAATTTCTCATCCATAAAAGTGTTGTTTTAAAATGGTATATGAGCCTAAATATGGATAAAATTAAAAGATAGATGAATCTGGCTAAGCATTTGTGCTTTATATAATTATATAATTTTAACATAAAAAGCACCCAAAAAATATGACATGTAAAATATAGAGAAAAGAGATAATAAGTAAGTTAAAGAATACACTTTAAGATAACATAAGATCGAGGCATAAATTCACCCTCCTTAATGGAGAAATATTTCATCTCTATTTTTCATTAACACTTTTGAATCCTTATACTTTGAATACTTGATTGATAATTATTTAACACATTATATATATTTGATGACTACAATTGAAAGGATTTAACAACCCAAAAATCTGTAAGGATAATTGTGACAAAATTTAGCTCTATGATAAATGACAGACCAAAAGATAGCCAAAAAATTGGGAAACATAATCATGATCACTCTAATTTTTCACTTGAACATCTTGTTCAGACATCTTAGATATCATTGGGTGTTATTGCATCATCAACTACTTAAGTACCTTTGTCAAAAATTGACATACCATTACCACTCAACATTGTTTACTAGTATTTTTAAAATATTAGATATATTGCCCCAATTGAATTCGATCCTATATAACAACCATACCCTAGGTGGTATAATCCAAATGAAAAATATGAGTATCATGATGAGATCCTAAGTCATTCAATTTAAAACTCCAAGACATTCATATATAAAATCTAAGCTTGTAAGTAAAGGGTCAGGTTTAATTTAAAAATGATAATGGTATGTATCACATCATTACCAACTAATTGTCAAAATAATGAGAAATTAACTAGAAGTATGGACGAGACACATGATGAATGTTGATAAGCCATAAATATTTGTTAGAGGGAATTGATATGAAATAAAAGGAATGCTGCAATTGTCAAATATTTTGTAATAAAAATGTGTTATTTTGTATCTTTGTTGAAAAATATCATAATTGTTCTTAAATATGTTTTCTTAAAATATTATCTCTCGTTTCTCAAAATGTGTTTCCCTCTTAAGAAACCATAAAAGAAAAAATTATTTTGCATCCTTTTTTAAACCAAATAATACCCTTTCCAAACTTTGAAAGGAAAATTTTGTTTGAAATACTCTAGTGAAATAGTGTATATTTAAGTCATGATCCCATCATGTTTTCTCCAAGGTTAACTTTATGGTTTTCCTAATTATCAATTATTTTCTTAATAAGACTAAGATTTAGCAACATGGGAAAATTTAGGTTTGAGGTGAAAAAAAGTCATCTTTAATGCTCCTTCCCAAATAAAAAAATATATATTCCTTATTGTCCCTCTTTAAACCTTATATATATATTTCTTAAATGATAGTCCATACTATGATAACCTCTTGTATCGGAGGCATGATTTAAAAGTTTTTTGAAAAATCTATAATGTTCTTCAAGAAAAAAGAGATTGGATAAATGTGAAAGGAGAAAGTTTTACACAAGATAAATAATAAACAATAAAAACCTTTACAGTGTGTAAAATGTCTTTTGTGATGTGCAAAGTCTAGACTTACAGATAAAACATTAATGACAAAACACGAGATACAATTAAGAGAGTTAAGAGTGACATAAAGTCAATCATTAAATTGACAAAGTCAAGGCTAACAAACCTAAAAGACCATTACACAAAATAAGAGATCATTTGTCTCTGAACCCTTAAACACTATTAGATAGATAGATATCCATAAACCTTAGCCTACATTATATGCTTTTAAAAGCTCTTTTTTTTTTTTTTATATCAAAAGCAGTTTGGCTTATGTTGTTAACGTTCAAAACGACAAGAAAGATGTTTTTAAAGCAAAATCATGATTTATATGCATCATATCACTCTTTAGAACATTAAATCTTTAATTTCCACCAATGAATATGGAAATCAATATATAAAAATGCTTTTTACAAGCCAAACCCTTTTTTTGAAACCTGACGTTTTCTTTCCAAAATAAAATCTCCCTACGCCTATCTCATTATGTACCAATAAAGAAATACCCAAAAGTTTTATCTTGGAATTAAATGAGATATTTTTGTTTCTAATCAAAGAAATATAAATGTTATTTGACAAAAACAAAATTAATTTACATCTCAGTGATTTTAGTTCGACCTTGAGATATACAAATACAAAATCAGTAAAATATAAGAATTTATCTCAAAACTCAAAAAAAATGATTTCTTGAAAAAAAATTGAAAAATCCATTATAAAAATAATGATGATACATTTGGATAGCTGCCGAAACATGAAAATATCTAAATTAGCTGGGAACAATTTAGTATTAAAAAACCCATTCTAATAACAATAGCCATACGATGATTTAAGGAACTTTATCATAATTTGTGAATGGTAGAACACATACCCTATGATGCTATTAGTGCACTTTTTACCGAACCAGGTCAAGTTAATCCTTCCTCTATTTGCTCTTCAACTCAGACTAGTTCAGGCCCCGGACCAACCCGTCAAATTAGTTCTGGTTTTGCAAGTAGGATTATTATAATATTATTAATCTTAACACTTAATATAAATTAAAAAAAATATCTAATTATTTTTTAAATATGTAAGTTTAGCAACGATATATATTAAGGGTAAAATATATTATTTTTTCATCATATTTTAATTTGTCTGGTCCATAAAAAACAATTTTATCCCTGTTTTATTTTCTGTTTTGTCTCTTTTGTTTTTATCATCTTTAATATTTTTTTGTCCCTTGATAATAATGAAACTCTACTTAAGAAGTTTATTACGGAGAAATCCACAAGGACGTTACATATATGTTTCTTTCGCCAGAATACCGTTGAAAAAACGCGTTGAAAATATTACGTTGTCTTGCCGACCATCTTTGGGCGACAGAAACTGAGTACAGGTTGGATGGTGGTTGGCTTGATAACGGGGCTAGAAGCCTCCCTTTACACAATCCCCTTTTTTTTATATAAATAGTGAGTGGCCTCTCTCTCTCGCGCACGCCTCACACACACACACACATATATAGATATATATAATTATATATAGTCAGTTGAGGATGGCAGTTTGTAATTACAACACGGCTGACGTTATCCAGCATTATATTATAGCGGAAAATAAAAAAATGGTACTGCTTTTTTTAGTTTGTACAGTTAACACTATATATCATAATCTAGTGAAGGTCACATCTCACCTAACATATTCAAAATGTTCATGATTTAAGAAACAAGTCAATAAACTCAACAGGTAGCGGACCTTTATACAAAAATATCTTTTGTTTCATTCGTGTACATAAAATATGGTAAGCACAGATAAACTAAGCCTGTCCAATCACAAGCATGGCTGGAATGGAGATAGTTCTTGGTAACTCAGTTCTTGTAGTTAATGGTTCGATGTGCTTTATTTTATTTCCTCTTGATAAAGTAATATGCTTCCATTATTCGTAGAATATCTTTTGGTGGATTCCTTCGATTGATGTTGCGGCACTTGTGTATTGCTACAGTGATCGTTCTCCTGCATCGACATCTTCATGATATAGGAGGAAATAATAATAGTAATAGTAATAATAATAATTAGTATAAATAAATAGCCATTATCCTTAATGCTTCCCGTCACTTAAAAAAAGAAAACTAAGCTAGTTCTTGATAAATTAAACATTAGGTTTAATTCACAATTTATTTATTTATTCTGTACAATTTGACTTTTTAATAAAAAAAATATAGATCATTAAATTGATATATAAAAATTTCATAAATTAGAATTTATTTGATAAATGATAATATAACAGTGGTTTTTCTCTAATAAAATGGCATGAATCATTCTTCATGTAAATCCAGCGGTTAAATTTATGACAGGTATCATCCAACCGGCTTGGTTATTCTCTAATAAAATTAAATTGATTTACTTACCATATTTTTATACCTCGCTTGGGATTGACCAGAGATCATTTCCAGGACATAGATCAGTACGGATGATCTAATTCAATCCAGTTTTTTTTAATTTTATAATAAATTAAAAATTAAATTACTTTGAAAAAATTAAAAATTGAGGTTTTCTGAGTTAACTAGATTCCAAATTAAATTGGATTTTTTAATGAATCGATCAATTCTCTTTTAAATTTTGTTAAAACCTAACTTGTTCTAAACCTTGAATAATCTGGATTATGATTTTACAAAAAACAATTAGAAAATATGTACCAATGTATGAAAGATTTACGAATTACAAAAGCATGAATCATGAGATTTTTTAATGTATACTGAAATCTATAAAAAAATTATTTATTTATTGCAAGATTATTATGGTAACACACTACTAAATAAGGGGGGTCTTTGCAACGGAATTTTGGTTAGCAACGGATTTTCCGTTGCTAAACATATTCCGGAAAAAAAAAAAAAAACATGGGTTGCAACGGATTTTCCGTTGCCAATTTAATTTGCAACGAAAAATCCGTTGCAATTTAAAATAAGTTGCAACAGAAATTCCGTTGCAAATTTAATTTAGTTTGCAACCGATTTTCCGTTGCAAATATAAGTTGCAACGGATTTTCCGTTGCTATATAAAAGCATTTGCAACAGCTTTTCCGTTGCAACTTAAATTACTTTGCAACGGAATTTCCGTTGCAAAGTTAATTTCCAACGGAAATTCCGTTGCAATTTAATACGCTTTGCAACGGATTATCCGTTGCAATTTCAGTATACTTTGCAACGGATTATCAGTTGCAAATTAAATTTGCAACGGACTTTCCGTTGCTATCAAAATAATTTGCAACGGATAATCCGTTGCAAATAAAACTGATATTGCAACGGATTTTCCGTTGCAACTTAAATCGTCTTGCAACGGATAATCCGTTGCAACTTAAATCATATTGCAACGGATTATCCGTTGCAAAATGATTTTACGTTTGCAACGGATTATCCGTTGGAAATTGTTTAATTTGCAACGGAAAATCCGTTGCAATATCAGTCTTATATGCAACGGAATTTCCGTTGCAAATCTTTGAAATAGCAACGGAGTTTCCGTTGCAATTGTAAGTTGCAACGGATAATCCGTTGCAAATTACACTGATATTGCAACGGCATTTCCGTTGTAAAATTTAAAATGCAACGGAATTTCCGTTGCAATTATAACTTATCAAAACACGGCGTTTCAAGAAATCAGCAAAACGCGTCGTTTCAAGAAATCAGAACATCATCTTCCTCCCGCGATCTCTCTGCTTCTTCAAAGAAGCATATCTCTCTTCCTCACAAAAAATCAAATTCTCTTCCTCAGAAATTCTCTCTTCCACCCTCGAGCTCTCTTCTTCCTCCGAACTATTCTCTCTTCTTCCCTCGATCCCTTCTCCTCCTCAGAACAAACTCCTCTTCCGCCCTCCATCTCTTCCTTCTCTCTACTTGGCAGTGAACAGTGGCAGTAAATCACGTTCCAGCTCTTGCTCCCGTTCCACCTTGTCGGCGTCGACCTTGAGTTAGACAGTTGAGCCATAACCTCCACAACGCCGATCTCCTTCATATACGGTAAGCATTTCCATTTTTGTTTTTCCTTAGTTTTTTCCAATTTTTTTTTCCTTAGTTTTTTTCCTCAGAACAAACAGTATCTTCATGTTGACGCCATTTCTGTATTTTTTAGCATAAGTTTAGAAATATGAATGCATGTTTTTAGCATATTTGTTAGCATTTTTTAGAAATGGGTCTCTTCCCCGATTCTCGATCCTTATCAGAGCTCTACTTTGCTCAGTCTACTTTGCTCTACCAGAGCTCGTTGATTTTTATGATCTTGAGAAATTTCTGTATAATATCCATAATAAAACGGCACCCCACCATAGAAAACTCTCATGAGAACGGGCTGCCGCACCTATTGGGGTAAATTTCTTCTTTCAATTCACACTCTTTCTTCACACACAGCTAGCTCTGCAGACTCCATGTATTTGAAATTGTGGAAACATTCAAATGGCATCATAAGAATAAATATTGACTTTCCCCGGTAAAAGAAACATGGGAATTTCATGCAGATTTTCTGCAAGAAAAGAACCCCCAAAAATGATGAAAACAAAAGCATACCAGTTAAGCACATGTTGGCATAATGAGTTTTCAAGAGACTTCTCATTGCACCTAAACAAAAACAGTGAATCATAGGAAGTGCTTGACAAATCAAGATATCACAATCACAACAGATTTTTAAGGATAGCTGAAATTAATTATCAATTACTTAATAACTTTCTCCTCGTGCTGTTTACTGGACCAGCTAGAAGAAAATATACAATCTATAGTTGATGGCTGATATTAAATTTATATTGAATGTACTAACAATGTCTCTCTACTCAGGGTTTTAGAAAGGAGAATCAAGCACTGATCAATATACGTTGACTGCAAAGTGTATTAAATTCGCTTCAAAGGTCAGTGTGATATGTTTATTGTTTGTATTTAGTGTTAGTATCGATTAATTGCATATTGTTGTGTATGGGAAAAAGTGTGGTTGTTGCTATTGTGTGTTCAATGTTTTGTTAAGTATCTGTGTTGTTGGTTTTGTCTTCTTTGTCTTGGCCATGAATAATTTGTAAACTAGAGATAGCTATTGAACTGAAGGGAGGCATAGTTGTCCCCTTTGCACCGTAATGATCTTACGCATGAATCTATAGTTGTGAAATAAAAAAAACTTAAATTATGTTTTAATTATTTAATTCATATTATTTTTGATTTGCCAACTGCGTAATACAAAATGAATCAACATTCTAAAATGTTTTTATGTCATAATGTTTACTAGATTAATATGGACGATCGAGAGTGGATGTATCGTCGTATGAGAAGTGCTCGTCTGAATCCTGAATATATTGCGGGTGTTAGAAGATTTATCAATTTTGCATATTCAATTGATAAAAATATATATGAGGGGAACATTAGATGTCCTTGTGTGAGATGCAAAAATCAAAAGTTTCAAAACGAAGATGATGTTTGTAAGCATTTATTGACAAGAGGGTTTTTACCTTATTATGAAAATTGGACTGTACATGGGGAACCTTTTGTCACAGAAATATCGGGTGGACCTTCATCGGGAGGGCTTAGTCGTGTTGTGAATGATATGGAAGATGCAAATCCGTATAGAAATATGGTTATAGATGCGATGGGGAATGATAATACATACTATAATGATAGGGTTTGCAGTACTGTTGTTATAGAGGAACCTCCAAACATAGGGGCATCTAAATTTTGAGTTGTTGAAAGCCGCAGAGGAACCTTTGTGGGAAGGGTGTACCAAGCAATCAAAACTATCGGCTTGTGTACAATTGCTTAATATGAAGTCAAATTTAAATTTAACTCAGAATGCCTTCAATAAATTTACTGAATTTGCTAAGAGTTGTATGCCTGATGATGCAAATTTGGTTTCAAATTTTTATGATGCCAAGAAATTTATGCGGCCACTAGGACTTGGTTATGAGAAATACGACGTGTGCCCGAATTACTGTATGTTGTATTACGGGGTGGATGCAATGAAAATCATTTGTGACTTATGTGGAAGGTCACGATATAAACCTACAAACCCTACTAGTAAAGGCACAAAAAGGAAGGCGGAGAAGCAACTCCGATACTTTCCATTGACCCCAAGACTTCAGAGGCTATTTATGTCTCCACATCATGCTAAAGATATGACATGGCATCACTTTCACAGGTCAGATGATGGAGTAATGGTGCATCCATCAGATGGATATGCATGGAAAGAGTTTAATCGTTTCCATCCTAATTTCGCGGCAGATCCTCGAAATGTGAGATTAGGGTTATGCACGGATGGATTTTGTCCATTTAATATGATGTCAAATGCATATTCTTGTTGGCCAGTAATTGTGACAGTGTATAACTTGCCTCCTTGGAAGTGCATGACAAGACCATTTATGTTTTTATCAATGATCATTCCAGGCCCAAAGAATCCGGGAAAGAAGCTTGATGTTTTTCTAAGACCCTTGATTGATGAATTGAATAAGTTGTGGTCTATGGGTGTTGAAACTTATGATGTATATAGTAAACAAAATTTTCAATTGAAAGCAGCTTTGATGTGGACTATTAGTGATTTTCCTGCATATGCTATGTTATCAGGCTGGAGTATTCATGGGAAATTATCTTGCCCTTATTGCATGGAACATAGCAAGTCTTTTAGATTAAAACATGGTGGGAAAACTTCATTTTTTGACTGTCATCGATGATTCCTACCCATGAACCACCCCTATAGATACCAGGCAGATAAGTTTATGAATGGAGTAATTGAAGAGCTCCCTCCTTTTCCACGTCGAACTGGTTTACAGATGTTAGATGAAGTGACAAAGTTTACTGAGGGACATGTTCATAGCTCTTGTCATAAAATTCCAGGTTTCGGTGTGTATCATAATTGGGTGAAGAAAAGTATTTTTTGGGAGCTTCCATATTGGCATACAAATGTAATTCGTCACAACCTAGATGTCATGCACATAGAGAAAAATTGTTTTGAGAATATCTTCTATACAGTCATGGATTGTCATGATAGAAGCAAAGATAATGTAAAGGCAAGGTTAGATATTGAGTTGTATTGTAGGAGGCCAAGCTTACATTTGCAACAACATGCCAGTGGTCGAGTTTACAAACCAAAAGGTAGTTATTATCTATTCAAGAAACAACAACAAGAAGTGTTGGCATGGATGAAAGAGTTGTCCTTTCCTGATGGGTATGCTTCAAATATATCACGGTGTGTAAAAGAGGCTCAATGTAAGGTTTCGGGTATGAAAAGTCATGATTGTCATGTTTTTATTCAAAGACTTATTCATGTTGCGTTCCGACCTTACTTGCCTAGACCACTATGGGAGGCATTAACAGAATTGTCAGTATTTTTTCGGGACATTTGTGCTACAAATTTAAATGTCAACCACCTAGAGCTGATGCAGAGAAATATAATTGAAATAATATGTAAACTTGAAAAGATTTTCCCTCCATCTTTCTTTGACTCAATGGAACACTTAACCATACATCTTCCGTATGAAGCACAAGCTGGAGGACCCGTTCAATATCGATGGATGTATCCATTTGAACGGTATGCTCTCATACAATGTAATTTTTATTAAATTTCATTTTATATTTTATATCAATTCAAATTAATTAACATAAATGATGTAGGTATATGTTTTATTTGAAGAAGAAAGTAACCAATAAAGCTCACGTTGAGGGTTCTATATGTGAAGCTTACCTGATTGACGAAATTACAAATTTTGCGTCGTATTATTTCGGTGATGACGTTCAAACAATATGGAATAGAGTTCCAAGAAATGATGATGGTGGATCTAACGATCAAGGTGGACAACTTTCTGTTTTTTCCTATCCTGGGAGAAAATTGTCCAAGAAATTTAATAGAAGGCAGTTATCGCACGCAGAATTGAAAATTGCACACAGCTATGTCCTTTTCAATTGTCAAGAATTGAAACCCTATATGGAGTAAGTGTCAAATATATTCAATTCGATCGTCATTTATATTAATTTAATTTCACCTAACAATTACAAATTTAGGCAATGTCGTCAAGAGCTAAAGACACAACAACCACAATTTAGCGATGTTCAAATTGAAAAACTATGTGAGGAGATATTTCCAATTTGGTTGAAAAATCATGTAAGTATTTTCAAGATACACTTTGTTACATTAAATATTTTGTATTAAATAATAATTCATCCATTGTTATTATTATTCTTATGCTAGGTTCAATACAAATCAACTGGAATTGAGAATCACATCTTTGCACTATCTATGGGGCCGTCAAATTCAGTGAAATGTTATAATGGGTATTATGTAAATGGGTTTAAATTTCATACTCAAAGTTATGGACGGTATAAGAAAACAATGAATAGCGGGGTTTGTGTTAAAGGAAGTAGCTACAATGAGAATGAGATTGATTATTATGGAATGCTTGAAGAAGTGATTCAGCTTAAATATTTAGGGAATAAGTGCAAGGTATTTATGTTCAAGTGTCATTGGTACGATACAAAACGTGGTCTTAAATTGCATCGTTCGAATGGTTTGGTTGAAATCAAACATACTTCTAGACTACATGGGAATGAAGATTTTGTCTTAGCGCAACAATGTCAACAAGTGTACTATACATTTCCACCGGATAATAAATCATCTGAATGGTGGGCAGTTATAAAGACATCAGCTAGAAGTCGTTATAACGTTCCTATGGGGGAATTTATTGAGAACACTGACAATGTTAAATCATTTGATGTTGATCAATTGGATGAAATTTCTCATCCACGTTGTGTGCTTCCTGATCTGTCACTTGATGAACAAAATATACTTGCTGACTCATCTTATTATGAAGAAACAAACCAGCATGAGTTGCCTCGGGTACAAGCAAATTGGGGAGAAGATAATGAAATACCTTCGGGTGAGGAAATTGACTATGACAATGATGTCATTGGTGATGGTGATGGTGATGATGCTGATGATGATGTAATTAGGAGTGATGATAATGATGATTAGCTTTATACATGTATTTGTTATTCCCTAATGACAATATTGATGTTGATGGTAATGATGATTAACATTATGCTTGTATTTGTTGTTTTGATTCCCAATATGTATGATGTTGATGGTAATTGATGGTACAATTATGGTTGGATATGTTATTTTGATTGAAATATTGATGTTGATGGTAATGATGAGTAGCATTATGCGTGGACTTGTTATTTTGATTGAAATATTGATGTTGATGGTAATGATGGGTAGCATTATGCTTGGACTTGTTATTTTGATTTAAATATTGATGTTGATGGTAATGATGAGTAGCATTATGTTGTTTGAGAAGGATTTGTTATTTTGTTTGGAATATTGATGTTGTTGGTAATGATGATTAGCATGAGCCCTTATTTTTTTATTGTAATTTTTATTAGTTATTACAAACACTTATTGATAAGAATATAATTGTGTTAGAATGTCGAGACGTGGATCTATATTCGACTCCAGTACTGGTAGGTTTGCATCAAGATCAAAACGAACTCCGTACATGATGAATACGGATGCAACAACTTCTCGCCCAATTGATCGTACTGACTTAGAAGATAATTGCATGTCCGAAGTCCCAAGTTCATTTCCAAATGAACAAGATAATTACATGTTCGGGTATCAACATTTGTTGGCGAGTGATAGTTATATGAGAGGAGATGGTGCTAATGAGGATGAGGAGAACGACATTGACGATCCAATTAATGAAGATGTTAATAACGATCAGAATGAAGATTGTCTCCAAACAGACAATGGTCAAAACTCTTCTGGCAACAATGTTTGCATTAAACGGAAGGGTTTTGACACCGAAATCGATCCAATGACAAAAAAAAAACAACTAAGTTTGTATGGAAGAACAGAGTAAGTTTCATATTTTTTGTACACATTGATTATTTATGTCTGTATTTGTTTCATGAAAGTTTGTTATTATAATATTTCAGGTTTAATAACGCATCATGTGGCCGTGAAATCGGCAACATTTTGAGATGTAATTTCAAGGGGCCATGGCATTCATGGGAAAAAGTACCTTCGATGTATAAGGATGAACTGTTCAAAGAGTTCAAGGTATGAGAAAAAAATGTTGTTGACTTTATTGCTTTTTTTAATATGAATGCACGCAACTATTTTCATATTATGATCATGATTCATTTATGATATATATTTTAATGGAAAACATTTTTGTTGTTGTTTGCAAATTATTTTACTTTACTTATCAAATGTAATGGATAGAAAAAATATGTCTTCCCTGAGGAAGATGAAGAAATTGTTCGGAATATTTGTGAAGATAAAGCTCGGATATCTTTGAACCAACAATTGGCACGAGCTCGCACTAAAGCTCTGTCAAAACTACAAACCACAAATATTATTGACTGCATGAATAATGGTCCCATTTGGATACAAAAGGAAGACTGGAATACCATGATACAGGAAGTTTGGTTAACCGATGGATTCCAAAGACGATCAGAGTCTTCAAAACGCAATCGGTTGAAACAAACAGATGGTAAAATAAGTTCTCATTCTGGTGGGTCAGTTTCATTTGCTGCATATCGAGCAAGTATGGTAAGCATTATTATTGTACACCCGTAATTGTATTTGTTTAATTTTTTATGTTGCTAATTATTTTTTAAAATGTTGATAGCAACAACAAGCCGGGGGAAAAGAACTTCCATGGGATGATGTATTTTCAATGTTGCATCAGAATGTCAATGAAACCGGCACATTCATAGACAACAGGTCCAAAACAGTGGTGGTAAGTACTATTATTTTTTAATAAATAATTACTTGTATATAATTTCATATTCAAACAAATTTGTTTCTACATGTACTTGTATGGTTGCAGGAAAAGTATAGAAATGAGATGATTGCAAAGTATGGACCTGATCGAGATGTTCATCCTTCTTTTGATGGAGAAGCTTGGTGTCAGGCTTCGGGGGGGGGGGGGGGGGGGTAAGCAAGGGTAGAGTGTACGGTGCACCTCGTATGCCAAAATCTAAGGTTAGTGCGAGTGCGTCACAACAATCCTACTCAGTACACTCCACATATCCGAGCACAGTTATTCAGGAGTTGAAAGACGAATTGCAAATAAAAGATGCTGTTATGAAAAATATGCAACGTCAGATTGACACTATTACAAATTATATTGCCAACCAGCATGGAAGTAATATTAGGCCTGAGTTTATGAGTCAAGATATGTCAACACCTGTTGGCACGATGCCATCACGTACAATGGCACCTATGGGTCCAACGTCTTCCACAGTGTATCGACCTCGACCCCATCTCCCAAATAGTGGTTCATCAGCATCTCATCAACAACATCGTAAATCATTTCCACCTTAAACAATGGTTTAAAATATGTATTTTTTTTTGTTTCATGTTGCTAGTGATAAAATTATTTATATCTTTGTTTCATGTTGATGTAAAAATATGTATGTACTTAAAAATATAAATGTAACTGAATCTTTTTTATATTATAAAATTTCTTTTATGTTATTTGAATAGTATTTATTTGCTTATAAAAATTAATAATATTAATCAAATAATTTCATTATAATTATTAAAGAAATTAAATAACCAATTTAATAAACAAATTAATTTTTGTGACAAGGTTTGCAACGGAATGGCCGTTGCTAGGTTGCAATGGAAATTCCGTTGCTAGGTTGCAACGGATTTTCCGTTGCAAGGTTGCAACGGCAATTCCATTGTAAGTTTGCAACGGAAGTTCCGTTGTTAATTTGCAACGGAAAATCCGTTGCAAGTTAAATTGCAACGGAGTTTCCGTTGTTAATTTGCAACGGAGTTTCCGTTGCAATATTCCAACGGATTTTCCGTTGCAAATTAACAACGGCTTTTCCGTTGCAATTTAACTTGCAACGGATTTTCTGTTGCAAATGAATTTGCAGTCGCGACTTTGCAACGGAATTTATCCGTTGCAAAGTCCGTTGCAAATAGACATTTGCAACAGCATCCTTACTGATTTGCAACGGACAAGTCCGTTGCAAACAGCCCTTATTTTTTGTAGTGACATAACTTATAAGTATATTGTCAAGTCGACTTGAATTAATCTAAAATGATCCAATATATTTTTATCTCATATTAAAAAAACAATATCATTTTAAATATTTATTTTGACTCAAAATAAGTTTTCATTTCTCATCTAAGTTGTATTTGGAGAACAAGTCATATCATATCAATTTACACATGGTTTAAAAAAATTACAAAAAATATTAATAATATCTAAATAATTTTTATATAAAAAAAGATTAAACTAATATACAGCATAGCGTGATCATAAATCTAAGTTAACAAAACATTATTTCACTATTATGTGTTTCACCGTAGAAATGACACTTTATTTTATTATTTATTCGAAGTTAAATTAAGTTCTTAGGCCTTGTTTGTTTCAAGGAAACTGAATTCCAGGAATTCAGTTTCCTCACTTTCCAGTGTTTGGAAACACTTTGGAAAGTTAAGTCAACGGAATTGCTTTTCCCCACTTTTCCGGTCAATGCAATTAATTGACCTTATCTCTGGAAAGTGTTTTCCTTTACATAAGTAAAGGAAAACACTTTCCTTTCCCTTTCACTTCTCCTTCCTCGTCATTATCTCCACCACCAGACCGTCTCCTCTCTTTCACTCTCTGTCGCCTAACCTCACCTCTCGCCTGTAACCTCACGTCGTCCCTCGCCTCCTCTGTCCCTCTGTGTCGTCTCTCGCCTCTCTCGGTACCCATCTCATCTCTCACCTGTAACCCATCTCAGCTCTCGCCTCTATCCCTGCAACCCATCTTGTTTCTCGCCTCTGTCCCTCTGTTTCGTCGTCGCCTGTAAACTCTCACCTCCCTCAGTCCTGAAACCTATCTCATCTCTCACCGTTATCCTTGAAACCCAGCTCGTCTCTCTCATCTGTCCCTCTGTTTCCTCTCGTCTCTCGCCTCTCTCAGTCCCTTTCACCAAGCAAAGGTCGCGTCTTCCCTCTCGGAAAAGGTAAGTAATTTGAGCTTTATTAATTGTAATTAATTAAAATTAATTTTTGAGCTTTATGCCTGCATTTGGTTTGGGAGAAAAATGGGATGTTAATGATTTTATTTTATTCTATGCCTGCGGTGATTTTGTGGTTGATAGAAGGTTGTGTTGCTGATGTTTGTATTAGATTGTTATTGAAAATGGATTGTGGGTTTTGATGATGTGAAAAACCTATGTAAAGTGACTGTAAGGTGTGTGTTGTTCTTGATAGAAGTCGTGTTTGGTAATTATAAGGTTGAAGTATGTTATTGAGACTGAAATTTGGGTTTTGATATTTGACTGAGTACTTGTATAGGATTGATGAATTATAGGATTGAGACTGAAAATTGTGATATAATTTTGAGCCTTAGATAGACAAATACATGTGCTGGGATGCCAATTACAGTAGCTGTTTAGGTTGGAATGTAGCCAAATCATTGAAGCAAATTCCTTGGTATGTTAAAAGTACCATTGTTTGTATGATCTTTTGATCACTTTGTGGATTCGGGTGATTTATTAATAGTATGTTACTTCGAAAAGAACTTTAAATAAATTTGTATCAGATGTTTGAGATCAATTAGGTACCATTTATAAACAAAAGAAACTGCCCATAGAAGTACCATTTAGATCTTCAATATTATAGAAATGTTATGTTGAACAGTAGGAATTAAACCTCTATTGATTAGCAACTAGGCAGGTGGGATTTGAATTCTTGATGCTTATTCTTTGTAATTATCGAGAGTAGGTAGCAGAGTGATAAAATTTTCTGAACTTCATGCATAGTTATATTTCAGATTATCCCTAGAAGTGAGTTGCTGCAAAAGTTACAAAACAAAAGCTCCTAAACACTTTTGAGTAGTCGAAGATGATGGTAGAAAGATGACAACTGGAAATATTGCTTCGAAGAAGGAGAGGAAATCAAGGAGGAACAAGCCAGTTTATGAGAATGCTCCCTTATTGCCTAAAAGACAAGAGGATGTTGGTTTTGATGAGTTTAATGGAGCTTCCTTTACTGGGGCCGTGTTCAATTTATCAACTACAATAGTTGGTGCAGGAATCATGGCTTTGCCTGCCATCATGAAAGTTTTAGGCCTTGTTCTTGGGGTTGCCTTGATCATCTTCATGGCTTTCTTGACAGAGGCTTCAATTGAGATGTTGCTAAGGTTTAGCAGGGTAGGGAAGAGTGCTTCTTATGGGGGACTTATGGGGGATGCCTTTGGAAAGACTGGAAGGATTATGTTGCAAGTTGTTGTTTTAATCAATAAAATTGGGTACTTCATGTTTTTTATTTGACAAGTATGTTTACTTGTTTAATTCGGAGAATTCTATATTTAAGTTTGTAATTTGAACTAATATGTATGTCAATGACATCGAAACTTTATATTTATGCATGACTATTTATTTCTTGATGTTAGGTATAAATATTTATTTCTTGATGTTTATTTTATAGATATTAAAGGGATAATTGCCTTTACCCAATTTTTTTTTATCTAAAAGACCCTTCAAAATATTGTTGTATCTATTTATCTTTTCAAAAATACTTCATACCAAAAACAAAAACCCAAACATATAACTCTCAACATAAACTAATTTGGCTTTCTTAATATGAAAAAACAAATTATTTTAAGCTTTTAAAATTAAATAATTTTTACTTACAAAATATTTAACAAACTTATTTCTCTATAATATGATATGACATAAATTGTAATATTTTATAAAATAAGCTATGTATGAATATAAGATATAATATAAAAAATTCATCATTATACTTATTTGATTTCATTTTTTTATTTAAAGTGATTAAATATTTTATATTAAATATTTAATATACATAGGATAAACTTGAAAAAAAAAATTATTAATAAATTATTTTCCAGTTCATTTTCCATAACACAAACAAACACAGGAAAGTGTTTTCCAGTTCATTTTTCATAACACTGCCAAACATCGGAATTCACTTTCCAGGAATTCACTTTCCTCGGAATTCACTTTCCAAAAGGAAACCACTTTCCAGCAAACAAACGGGGCCTTAGAGTTATCTAGAAATATATTAAATCAATTATTTAAAAAAATCTAATAAAAAGATATTAACAGAACCTTAAATATTATTTTATATTTTTAAACAATTAATCTAATCTTCAAAATCTAGTAAATAACTATTTTTATAACCAAAGGACGAAAACACTAATAAAAACAGTTAATGCGTTATTGTTGTCAAAAGTTCTCCATGACGTGGACAACCTTCGCTTATCTCATTGACGGTTCTAAAGGAGACAGCTTCAATAAATTAATTAAAAAAATGTTTTTATTTATTTATTATTAGTATCTTTTATTGATTTCAACGTGAGACAAAAACGACAAAGATGTACTGTAGGAGGAGCCCTGCCCTGCATATTCAGCAGACCTTATGACACGGGAGAATATGAGGACGCGTGTGTCTGAGTCCGAACCATCCATCAATTCTGATATTGACGTGGCACCGTTTATAACTTAACATGTGTTTTGTACAGCTGTCATGTTTGTCCATTGACGTAAGCTGTGCCCAACTACCGCTCGTTTACCACGTGTCTCCAAAAGCTGTTTCAAATAGGAAACAAGAGGAACCACAATTTGACGGTGCCTTGTGATTTTTTCACGTGACGAAACATCGTACAGCCCAAGTGACCTTTCCAATTCAAGATGTTTGGTTTGAAAATATAATAATATAAGTTTTATAGATTTTGTTATTAGTATATTAACATTATAAAAAATTAATTTATTTTTTTAAGAAACTAAAAACTCTTTTAAAAAACATTTAGAAGTTAAACCAAACACCTTTTAATTTCTACATGTATTAAGGCAGCATGGAATTACTTTTGTTGTGCCAAATGTTTTTGACAGTTGTAGGTTGGTACCAGAATAATGTTCTGTTTGTGTTTTAATTTTTTTTTATAAAATTTTTAAAAAAATATATTTTTATTTTATATTTTAAATTAAAAAAATTATGGTTTTAAACTATTTTTATATACTGATATAAAAAATATTATTTTAATATATTTTAAAATAAAAATCAATTTTAAAAATAATTTCAATGAAATTTTCAACAGATTACTATAAGAGAAGCAGCAGAAAGATAACAGTCCAAATTACAATTGAGAGGGGGCGTTATGATCATCAAGGAAGTAGAGGATATAACAGATTACATTTATTAGTTGCAATAATATTTAACAGTTTTTTGCTCTGTAACATCTATCATAATTACATAGTAATTAATTAAATTACAGAAATGATCAGATGATTTCTTAAAGTGTAATAAATAAATCTTCTGAACAATTTATAATTATATACTCGCGCGCGCGCAACAAGTATCTTTTGACTGCAATTATATTGTATTATTAATAACTAGTTAAAACAATTATGGAATAATTAAAGTTAAATTATTATCGTATAATAAATAAATATGTTAAGAATACAGCTGTACATCTGCTGTAATTGCAGGTGTGCAGGTTACCGTTGATTGTTTCTTGTTACTTTATTATTTCCTATCTCATGTAACAAAGTGTTGTAGCCTAGGAAAGTAGAAATATACTAAAAACATTTTATTGGTATATATACTAATACTGTAACACCAGATAATCTATCAAAAATACATTACAATATTTTACAAAATATATTTTTATAGTCACAGTCGCGGGGCGTAGGGTGCCTCGAATAATTGGTTTGTTTCTGAGTATGCGTGCGGGAAAGAAACCTTAGGTATAATCATAAAATTATTATTATTATTTTTAAAATTCATCATTTACTATTAAGTTCATTAGAAAATTTAATGTTATGTGAGAATCTGGATAAGAATATATTTTTAAGAAAAAGACGCACTATCTTAATGTATCATATCTATAATAAGTTGCATTGTTATTTGATTACTTTTATAGATTAAATTTATATTAGTTGGTATTTTATAAGGTTTAAGATAGACTTCTTTTCGTGAGAAAATTTTAGACTTGTTGGATCAAAACTTAACAATTTAAAGGCTTATATTTTATTATTTCATTGTATTTTTAATACCTAAAGATATACTCCACAATGTAGTTTTATACCGCTAAAATACTAAAATCTATAGTTAAGTTCCAATATGTAAAATCAAAAAAATGATGGATGAAAGATTTTGAAATTTCAGACAAACCCTAATCGATAATAGTAATCTGGTTATGACATCATTTGTTAACGCAATTTATTTTTTTATGAAAATATGCTTGGAAGTTGGAATAGTTTAAGGATTTTGGTTGTATGCACCAAAATAACATTTTTTATGTTTTTGGAATAAAGATTTTTTATATTTTTATCTTTTGTAAATTTTAGGGAAAAATTATATATTTTATATTGAGATAGTATCTTATAGTGTAAGTCTATAACCTGATATTAAATAAAATTGGTGGAAAAGCATGCCATGAAATTGAAAATATTTTAGAAATAACCTGTGTAATCTTTTGAAATTCTCTTTTAAAGTTGCTGAGAAAAGTGCATATTTTTAATTCCAGCTTCGTAACTCACAATGTAAATTCATAACTTGATATTACGCAAAATTGTTGGGAATATATTCAAGAAAATCATAATTTTTTTGAAAGAACCTTTTGATTTTTTTTATTTTGTTTTTATTTTTTATCAAAATTATTTACTATACTAATGATGATAACAATAATAATTTATTATAATGATTGTAGTGTTTATGATATTAATAATTATGACTATGATACTAATAGTAACAATAACTCATAAATAATATTAAGAATACCAATAATATTTTTTTATTATTATAATCCAACCAGTTATAATAATTATATTTATAATGATTTTAATACTAATTTTTCTTTGATCCTTTAATTTTGTCCTTTGATTATTTTCAGTTTTTTTCAAATCAAATAATATTTTCTTATGCTAATAATATTTTTTTGGGTTTTGCCTTCAATCATAATTATAATTCAACTAATTTATCATTTGATATTGTATTTATTAAGATTTAAATTACAACTTTTCTATATATAAAATGTTTCAAATATAATATCACAGGTCAATAGTTTAAAAAAATTATGTAACTCCATGTTGTTTTTAAATTTTTTTATCTTATTTTCTTATAATAAAAAATTCAAAAAATTCTGTAACACAAAAAAATGTTTTATAATTAATTTTTTTAATATTATTTAACAAAAAATATGTGCAGATTGATTATTTTATTCAAATATATGATGTTATAAAAAAAATACACTCTTAACATTTTTTAAAAATTTAAAAAAAATGAGTTTTATTGCGGTAAAGCGTGGTGCCAGTGACTTGTGTTAACTAAATCAAAAGGTTCTATTATTTGGCTATTAGGCTCATATAAAGAGTTTTGTCCCTCCATAAAGCTATGCCCAGCACCGACCGGCCAAGTGTATAGTTAAAGAAAACTTACCAACCTAATTAAGAAATAACCTAAAAGAGCTCGGACCGTTCACTGTGCCCTTACACTCAGTGGCACTGTGGACTGGTCTTTTATCAGCCGTGTGTCGCGCGAGTTCGTCCACCCTATTTTTTTTTGTTTTTTCCTGATATGAACAGTGTAATGACGCTCGGACCCCTTATAATACGACAAAAACACGTTTCGGCTGAGGGCTACGGTTGTAATTGCACGCGTACAGACCGGTTCAGTCCGGTCCGGTCCGCCGCAACCTTTTATTTTTTTAATATTTTTCAAACTGTGCTATTACGTCTCTAGCCCCCGAAACGACAAAAACCATTAATTCGTCTCAGGGGTGCTTTAGTAATTGACTGTTCCCTTGCGTCAGCGCCGTCAGCAAGCTGTACGGGCGCGTCGGCGCGTTTTTTGTCCTCCATCGGTTCAGGTGGCGCGTGCGGCGTCGTACGGCGGTTAAAAATTTTCCTCCGCCGGTGAAAACGATTCGCCACCCTTCCCTGAATCTGCTGGAGTGGCGCGTGCTGTCATATGATCTACGTAGAAGCGCATATAGTCGGTTGAACGTTTATGTGCTATTTTCTCTCTCCTCAGCGCCAGATTGAAAATCAGTCCCCCGATTTATTGTCCATGCATTTTAGTCCCTTCGCTTTTGTTTGATTTCTGTAATAGAAGTTTCGATTTCAGTCAATTTCGCCCTTTAATTGGAATTGATTGAATGTCCATTTTTCAATTCGATCCTCTTTCTTTTAATTTCGGAATTGGACTGAAAATGATGAATTTATTCGGTACAGAAGTTTCCATTTTTGCAGATTTGTCCTCGAATTTATAATTTTCATGTCAATGTTTCAGTTCGGTCCTCCTTCTTTTAATTTTCGGATTCGGTTTAAATTATGCAATAAATACAGTACATAAGTTTCGATTTCTTCAATTGGATCCTTTGATTCAAATTGATAATATATTGAATTTTCATTTTGGCCCTTATCGTTTTAATTTTTATTTTTCATCCCTTGATAAATTGATATTTGTGTTTTATTTTCCATTATTAACATAATAATAATAAAAATAAAAAAAATAATAATAATAATAATATGTGTTTTATTTTCCATTATTAACATAATAATAATAATAATATGTGTTTTATTTTCCATTATTAACATAATAATAATAATAATAATAATAATAATAAGAATAATAATAATAATAATAGTAGTAATAATAATAATAATAATAGTAATAGTAATAGTAATAATAATAATAATAATAATAATAATAATAATAATAATAATATGTGTTTTATTTTCCATAATAATAATAATAATAATAATAATAATAATAATAATAATAATAATAATAGTAATAATAATAATAATAATAATAATAATAGTAATAATAATAATAATAATAATAATAATAATAATAATAATAATAATAATAATAATAATAATAATATGTGTTTTATTTTCCATTATTAACATAATAATAATAATAATAATAATAATAATAATAATAATAATAATAATAATAATAATAATAATAATAATAATATATTCTTTTTCTTGCTTACTCTTTTGTTAATGTTTATGAGTGTTTTTTTCTTCGGGATAATTTAATAATTTTAATTGTTTTTGCAATAATAGCAATAGTCATTTTATATGTAATATTACTGGAGATAAAAGACAACTCAAGAACAACAAATAAACAAATTTACTTAGGTTATCTACAATTAAAAAACAATACAAGTCACTTTTGTCTCCATTACACTGTTCCTTTTAAATGGCAAACAAGTCATTATTATATGTTTTAATATTTATTGCATATTATCGCCTAAAAGTATATAAAGAGATAAAAAAATGACCTCGGATTTTTGTGATTAACAAAATTAATATCAGCATTCTTAAATAAATTTAATATAATAATATGATGAAAAAATCTTATAAAAAAAATTTTGACTTTTAATTTGAATTTTGTGCTCTTTTGTTAAGATCTAATATTACCCGAGGAAAAATACAACTCAAAAAAACAAAAGGTAAACAAATTTGCCAAGATTATCTACAATTAAAAAATATACAAGACACTTTCCGTTTCGACTACACTGTTCCTTTTAGACAGCAAATAAGTGATTAGAGCACGTAAAAAATATTATATTTCGTTTCTTAAAAAAAATTACAACATTTTTATTTATGATGTGTCAGATCTAATATTACTGGGGAAAAAAATCAACTCAATTTTTTTTTTTACAAAATTACCTAGGTTATCTACAATTAAAAAATATAAAAATCACTTCCCATTTCGATCACACTATATAGTATGTGAGACTAAGTATATGTGTTTAATATTTTTTTAATATTATCGCCTAAAAATATATAAAGAGAGGAAAAAAATGACATACAATTTCTTGCAAAAAAATATTAATATCAGTATTCTTAAATATATTTAATATAATAATATGATGAATAAATCTGATAAAAAAATTTGGCTTTGAATTTAAATTAATATTTTAGACCCTTTTTTTTTCCCTTTAAGAAACGGTTATGTTTTTTTCACATGTATTTTTGATTTTTTAGTGTCCAAGTTAGTTGTTCTTTTTTAACCGGGTTTTCTTTTTTTCTTTTAAACCAGAGTATCCGTGACAACAAATTTCTTATAAATCATTTCACCTTCTTAACAAATTTTCTAACAAATTTTATCGAAAGTTTTTTAGCAATAGCAATATTCAATCGCATTTTGGTTGAAAAAAATATTTTTAACAGATTTTATCAATTACAATTATTATAATTAAATAGAATCAATCAATTTTCATATAGATAAAAAAACCCGGCGAAGCGGGCAACTCTACTAGTCTAATCTAATGTAGGAGGATTTAGACGAGGCGTCTGGATAGATGATTGCACACATGCCAAGAAGCAATCACAGTGTAAACTCCCAAGCGAGTACTATACGTACTCTCAAATGTGCTGTTTCGATTCCATATATACCCCCTGCTGCGCCAGAGGGAGCAAGGCGCACGTGTGTTTCCTTTCAGACAGAGGCTCATCTCTTTATCACATGCTGTTCCTACTAAAAACAAAAAATAAAAGTGGCATCTGCGGAGGCACTGACATCTGTCCCTATTATCGTTGCAAAGCCTGAAAGTGCTTTTTCTTCTTGGATCCTGAGCTTTTTTTTATTCTCGGCCTTTTATCTTGTATTTATCCTCTCAATTTACCAATATTTTTCATACTTAAGCCCAAGTTTTGATTATAAGACTTATCTAGGGTTTGAGCAAACATTGCTTAAACATCAATTCTTTTTTTTATATATTGATCTATTCTTTTATATTAACTTGTCATAAATTATAAATTGTTCAATTATTTAGTCTCTCATAATAAATCAACACGAACCACCATATAAGAAATATTCTAAAACTCTTTTAGAATATGAATTTCTATATTTAAGTTCTAGCTCTTTTATATTATGTTTTTCAAAGTGTTTTGTGACAAAAATATAAGGCATAGAAATCCTTTTTAATAAAACATCACTTTTCTATCCGATAATATAACATTTATTATTTGATGATTTTTAAAATTTATGTAATTAAGTCTCTACTTGGGTTAGATCTATTATGTAAATTATATTTCAATCCTCAATTTCTAGAACTTATTTAGAATCAAGTCATACTTGATTAATCTCATTTTAACTTCTTCCATGATTTGTTTTATATATGTGACATATTAGGTTTCTTAATATGTGATGCAAATATAAATCACAATCCTTATCACAATGAGATTAAATAATTTATCTTATTATTAATAAAATAAATAAATTTATTTATATTTAAAGATCAAGTGTAGCTTTTAGTGACATGTTATGATCCCCTAAGATATTAAAAAAGTGAGAGAATTGATTTGAGTTAACCTTTCGATGATTACTTTCTCGATGTAATTATTATCATTTCATCAATAATATTATGAATTAGACATTAAAGCATGGATCGTGTTAGCTTTGTTAAATCATGCTTTTTCTCAACACTACATAAATATTTAGAAACAATGTTTTGATATAACATAAATGTGTTTTTCTTTGATAAGTGGTATTGAAATATAATATATTTTTTATAAATATATATTTTTAATTTTGAATAAATTATTTTAAAGTAGATGAAACAGTTTTATTATGTGAAAAACGTATGAAAATCGGTATGAGAATAACATCATCACTAAGAAAATAATATGATGTTGTTAATTATAATTTGTTACTAATGTGTTTTTTTGTCATGCATATTAAAGTTGCTTATTGTTTTTATCATACCATGCATTGTGATTTCTTATAAAATATTTTATGGATTCTATTTTCATGTTAACAAAAAGAATATTTCTTTTTAACAAAAAGAAATTTTTTCTAAATTAAAGACAAAACAATCAATTTTGTCAATTCATTTCAATTCTACAAATATTCCAAACAATATTATTAAATTGAATTATAAAATTAAAAAAAATATTAATTAAATTAAATTACATGTGAAGCTACCTAAATTGCACATGTGATTTAATTATAAAAAGTCACTAAGTGAAACTCTTAAAAAAGCTTTAAATACAATTTCTACCACTCTCAATAGTGAGTGTACTCACACTAGCAAACCCCATATTTACATCATTTTATTCATTTTGTAAGGTTTTACCCATAATTCATCCTTGTTTTTTTGAAATTTTTTATTGATTCTCTAATGTTATTTTGCTTCATTTAATCTTTACATGTTATACAATTTAAGATGATGTTCCTTAAGAGTTGATTATTAATTAAAAAATTGAAATAATAGATAATTGACACGTGTTCATTTTTAATAAAGTTTTCTTAAATTTTGTATAAATAGAAAAAAATATATAAATATTTTTGATTATTAATTAAATTAAATTTTGTATAAATTTTATTAAGAACAACCTCTAACAAAAATCTCAATTTATCAAAAAAACAAATTGGTGATTTTTTCTAGATTAATTTTTTTTTGTTGACCTTTCATAGTATCTCCAAAACCTCAAAATAATAAAATTATGATGCATAAATATAATTATATAGTAATGTTATCCATAATTCTAAGAATAAAAAACCTTTTCCAGGCATTTGATCAAATGCCTTTAGGGTATTCATCACACTGCCACATAAAAATTATTTCTGTAAAGAAACAACACCCCTCTCTCTCTCACTCGTTGATTGACAAAACCAGATAGCAACACAATCAAGAAATTGAGTTAATAAATTTTGAAGGTGATTTATTAGGATTAATATTATAATAATAATAATAATTACTATATATCTAAATGGATTTATTAGGATTAATATTATAATAATAATAATTACTATATATCTAAATGGCGTGGGTGTTTCACTGTACACCCACGCACTGTGCACACAGACTCAGTGCACTGTGGATTGCAACAGTAGTTTTTTTTTTTTTTTTTTAATACGTTTTTTTCTCTTTTTTCCTTTTTTTTTTTGGGTTTTTATTTTATGATTAGCGCCTTTTCCCCCCCTCTATTTTTGCTTTTTTTTTCCTAATTATTCTTTTTCTTTGTTTTTTTTCCTCTGTTTTTTGCTTCTTCTTTTTTTTTGCTTTTTTTTTTTGTATTTTTTCCTTATTATATTTTTTTTCATTTTTTTCTTATTATATATATTTTTATCTTTTTCTACTTATATATTTTTTTGGTTTTTTATTTTTTAATAATCGGGGTGTCCGAGCTCGTTTCAATGCATCACGATTAATCTCCATATCCAATTTTTTTTGATAATCAGGGTGTCCAGGGCAACTTATGCATACCACGACAATCCCCAGACCCACATTTTTTTTCTAAAATGCTTTCCTGCTGGTACATTTTTTTTTCTTTTTTTTATACTTTTTTTTATTCACTTATACATTTTTTTTAACTGGTATCTCTGACCAGTTTAAGTACACCACGACTAATTCTTGGACCGAATTTTTTTAAAAACAATATAGATTGCTACGGTGTTTTCACGCGTATACTTTTTTTTTGTTTTCTTTTGCTTATATATTTTTTGGTAACCATGGTCTCTCAACCAGCTTAAGCTCTTTTTTTCACTTATACATTTTTTTCACTTATATATTTTTTTTATAACCACGATCTCCGGGCTAGCTCAAGTGCACCACCACTACTCCTCGGACCAAATCTGTTTTTTGATAATCGGGGTGTCCAGGCCAGCGTGGACACACCATGACTAATCTCCGAACCAATTTTTTGTTTTTTTCCTTATACGATTTTTTGTTCACTTTTATTTTTGTTTGTTCTTTGGATTAGATGATTTTTATAATTTTATTATTTGCGCAATAATAATGATAATTTTAGTGATTATTTTTTTATAAAAATCTTTTGATTTTTTTAAAGATTTTCCTGAAATTTTAATTTATATCGGTGATCATTTTAAAAGTAATATTACTCTATTTTTCCCTTTATTCATTTTTTTTTGTTTTCCATTTCTTTATTTGTTCTTTAGGTTATATGATTTTTATGATTTTATTATTTATGCAATAATAATGATAATTTTAGTTATTGTTTATTTATTATTTTTTAATAAAAATCTTTTGCTTTTTTATTTTATTTTTCGTGACAATTTAATTATTTTAATTGTTTTGGCAGTAATGTTAGTAATAATTTTAGCTTTAATAACAATGATAATGGCAATAACGTCAGGATGAATTTTCAATCTATGTTTTCGTCTTTTTGTTGATAGAAAATTAACAATTTATTTTTTTATTTGATTATTGTAGGTATTTTCACAATTTATATTTTATTTTTGTTTGATTTAAATTGAATTATAAAATGAACTAATCTTAATACAGTTAACTTAATAATTCAGGAATATCCGAGTTTTCTTGCTTTTTTAATGATGATGATAAATTTATGATGGTTATTTCGCTTAAAACTACTAAACAGACAATTTTATATCGATTTTAAATTCATATATTTTATAGAAAACTTGCACTTGACATGAATTCTGCACAGATTTATTATTTTAGCTAATTTTATATTAGAATAAAAAAATAAACACAATTAATATTTTTTACATTGAAAAAAATATGGTGCTGACCGCGGCGAAGCGCGGGGCATTGTCTAGTAATAATAATATTTTTGGTCAAACCCGTGATATACATAACAGTGACAATCCAGTTAGGTGGAAATATTTGACGGCTTTGGTGTATCTTTGGACCGCTACTTTTTTATCCTGAAAATAAATCTGTCAAGCAGAGTTATATTTTTGTGATAATAATATCTTTTGAAGTGAAAACGAAAAGAAATCCGAATTATTAAGACTTCGATGATGCGTTGACTTTTGCTGTGGATGTATTAATGGTTATTATGGTTGGTTGCAGTTTCTTCTTCTTCTTGTTCCAACTGAATTATGATAAATTATTCACACTTTTAGAAAATTAAGATTTTTATTTCATCTTAATATGTTAATATTATAAATATTTTTTTAAATATAATTTTAACATTTTAAAAAGCTACTCACTCACTGCTAGATAATTTCAAACACTATCTAAATTTACTTGTATTATCCTGATACCAAATTAATTACGACTCTAAAATCTAAATTAGAAAAGAATATTAAAAAAGAAGTAATATGCTAATAGTAATAAATAAACAAACAAAAACACCCACCCCAACCCAACCCAAAGAGAGCATTAATCTGTTAGAGATTGTTTTTAAAAACATGTTTTAATTTAAAAATTCATTAATTTTTTTTTTGATATTATAATATGAAAATAATCTATAAATATCAATTTTTTTTAATTTAAAATAAAAAAATTAAAATGTTTTAAAAATCGAAAACTCAATTACTAATTCTCTATTCTGTGTCTCTTACAAACACACCCCTCCCAGCCTGCCTATTATTATTATTATTATTATTATTATTATTAACGAAGGAAAAGTCTCTGGACAAGAGACTGGATTTTAAGGCAAAATCTGGAAAACCGGTTCCGTACAGGTTAAGATTAGAACCCTAGACCCGATAGTGACCGGCAAGTGTCGGCGGGGGAAAGGGCCGTTGGCAGGTTTACAGGCTGGCAATAAAATGTGGCAGTACTAATCAATACCGTGATTCGGCGACCTCACTTGTCGTTTCCGCCACGTAAGCAATTTCCTAAAAACCTTTCCTTTTGAAGAAGAAAAAAATAAAAAACACCGCGCAAAAATGGTATACAGGCTGGCAGTCCCCAGTCAAACCTCGCCCAACCAACCGTTGCCATCTTTATCTGATTTATTTTATTTTATATTATTGGGATAGTTAAAGTATTGTTTGTGTGCGTGTGGGTGGGTGGGGGTGTAGCTATGCTGTAAGAGGGCTCTTCCTGTGAGTATAACTCTGAAAACAGCAAGGTAGAATTATGGAGATTTTTTATCCTCTTCGAAATGGTTGCAGCCTTATCCTAAGCTCTTTCAAAGTCCGTGTGCTTACTTCCCAACTGAATCCCTCGGAAGTTGAAAATTGGACATTTGACCCAACCCCATATTCACTCAATTCCTCACCCTATCTTTAAGGATAATAATAATGTGTCACCCATCATATTTAAAAAAACACAGAAAAGAGGAATCAATGGAGCACACACGACATTCAAAAATCAAAATCCAAATCAGACGCTCCGAACAAGATGATTATTAACCGCTCCAACTCACCCACAGCCACAGCTCCCTGTCCTGAGGAGAGTGGGGCGGACGCTCCTCTACAAAAATAAATTAAAAGCTAATGAGAGCGAGTTATGCAAATCAGTGCTCCTCACATGACGCGTGTCCCTCGCCAGCTGTATCCCGAAAACCCACCCGCTTACCTTGAACCTTCGGCTCGATGCCCCTCACTCCTCTATTCTCCTACCTCTAACCGCCTCTCCCGGTCACCTACTCCATTTTTTTCTTCATATGTATATATTTATAATCTTCCCATATAAATCCCTTGCCCACCGCCCTCCCTATTTACAATCTCCTCTCCTCTCCTCTCCTTCCTTCCTGTTTACAGTAAAGAGTAAAGGGACAAAGAAAAACAAAATACAAACACTTTTATTTGTCTGCAAAGAAATTGTATGTTCTTGTTTTTTCAATTGAGATTGAGAAGATATGTCTATTACGAGAAAGGAAATGGAAAGGATCAAGGGGCCGTGGAGTCCAGAAGAAGATGAGGCGTTACAAAAACTAGTTCAAAAACATGGTCCAAGGAACTGGTCACTAATAAGCAAATCAATCCCTGGTCGATCAGGTAAATCATGCAGGCTCCGCTGGTGCAACCAGCTCTCACCTCAGGTCGAGCACCGTGCCTTCACTCCTGAAGAAGACGACACGATCATCCGAGCCCACGCTCGTTTCGGCAACAAGTGGGCCACAATTTCCCGTCTCCTCAACGGACGCACCGACAACGCCATTAAAAACCACTGGAACTCCACCCTCAAGCGGAAGTGCTCTTCAATGGCAGACGACGGTAATTTCTCCAATCGCGAGGGGTATGATGGTAATATGGATGTTGATGATGCTCAGCCCTCCAAGAGATCGGTCAGTGCAGGTTCTGGTGTGCCTGTTTCTACGGGGCTCCACATGAGCCCGGGGAGCCCCTCTGGATCTGACGTCAGCGACTCAAGCCTGCCCGGTTTGTCTTCTTCTTCTTTTAATCATAATATATACCGTCCCGTTGCCAGAACCGGAGGGGTTCTGCCCCCGGTTGAAACGACGTCGTCGTCTGAGAACAACAACGACGACCCACCTACCTCACTGAGCTTATCTCTACCGGGGGCTGATCCAGCAACTAAAGTGCCCAACCGAGTCGTCGAGTCAACTCAGCAGCCAAAACCCAATTCAGTGACACCCTTTTTGCTGGCAGCGGACCCAGCCCAGACCACCCCGGGAGTGGCTGGTCAGACTGGACATGCCGGATGCGGTTTTGTGGGGTTCAGCAGAGAGCTAATGACGGTGATGCAAGAGATGATTAGGAGGGAAGTGAGGAATTATATGATGGAACAGAGTGGTGGTGTTGGTGGGGGCATGTGTTATCAGGGTATGAGTGGAGAGGGGTTTAGGAATGTTGCAGTGAATAGGGTTGGGGTTGGTAAGATTGAGTAGTGAGATTAGCAGTTAAATTTGGACAGAGTAGAAAGAGAGAACTGGGCTTTTGTTCTCTCTCTCTTGGTTAGGGAATAAATTTTGGGATTGTACAGACTGTGTGTGTGTGTGCGTGCGTGCGTGCGTGAGAGAATGAGAGAGTGAGAGGGAAGGGGTAAAAAGTGAAAAATGATGTTGAAGAAATGCCTCGAGAGTGCGAGAAGAAGTGGTAAAATCAGAGACATTTGTGTAAACTGGATGTTGTTTTGATGAGGGAACAGAAAAACTTGCAACAAGAAAATGGAAAAGAACACACGCGCGCACACACATGAGAAGGTTGTCTTATGTCTCAACTGGTTTTTATTATTTTACTATGAATTCTGTGGATGCCTATTTTATTATTTTCCCACAAGTTCAGACTGAAAGGCGAGGGAACTGAAAGCGAGACGAACAAGGATAGAAACACAGAGAGAGCCGTAGTTGCCACATTAAATTTTTACAAATGGAATGAAGATTTGTAGTGAAGCCGCCAGTCATAAGCAAAATATATATAATGCTGAACCCAAGTCCAAGAAAATTGCTAGAAAACGTTGGCTTCTCCCAGTTGATTTCGAAGGAGATGGAATAATTAGGAACGTGAAACAAGCACACCCTCACCCAGAAGTTAGCCAATCCCTTAATGCAGTGCAGTAATGGCGGCTAGCAGTTAGCCTACACATGCATGCCGCCTCATCTTTTTTCTGTCCTTGGATTAATCTCTTCAAAATTGGAGCGTAGCGCCCACAGAAGGCAAGAATCGTCCATCTGTGATAGCAACTCTCACCCACCAAAAATAAATACTTCAAAATAAAATCTTGGAATATCTTTCTCCTCCTTCCACCCATAGCTTCTATTTCCTCTAGTATTCACAATGAGCAGCTTTACAAATTACAATTACAAATCAATTATGGATTCCAGGCATTAAGTTGGAGGAATTTCCAGCTACCAATGTGTTGTTACAAGGGCAATCCTGAAGGAGGAACAAATGTAAATATTTACCTGTGCAAAATCACCTGGCTTCCTCTTTATCTATGATCCCGACATTCTCTATTTCTGTACGCTACCGTCAACAGCTCAACAAGTTCTGTGGATCCATGGTGCTTGAGCTTGTGTCATCTCTCACCATTATTAGCATCACTCTGATTTCACAACTTGCTAGGACCATTTGGGATCACTCAGAGCACGTATACAGAAGATTAACAGAATCAGTAAACGATGAACTTTTCTGTTTCTTTTGATAAATAGTGATAAACTATGAGCTAGAAAGTGAAGCTATCTATCTCAAAACTGCAAAACCTAAGCAACCAATGGAGTTAGCTTTAGCTGCATTGTTCTGTTGATTGACAACAAAATAAGTTGAGTTCTTGGTTAGCTAGCTATTCTTAATAATAACCGCAAACTTACAAATGATCAACTTCATCCTTCCCTTAAAATGTAGGAGGTCCCACCATGACATCTTGGGACCAAGAAGGATAAACTAATAGCCTTAATTAAGTTTATAACTAATGAGAGAAGCTTCAATGAAAGAAACACCACGTGATGGAAAACTGCCGTTTATCATTTTTCTGCAGAATCTATTTCAAACATGTTCCCAAAGAACATTCCAATAGAAGCCATCGCCACAAAAAAAACATTCGGGAAACAAATCAATAATGAAGTTGATTAAAGATGGCTATCAAACAGATTCATACTGTTGACCAGAGGGGAAGGAGATTCAAAATAGATAAAAAGGAAGGCCAGAAATATAGAGGTTATTAATGGAAGAGCCACATTTTGCTTGCCCTGAATGTACAGGAGATAGAAAAAGGCAAGCACCAGGGAAGATCTTAGCAGTAAGGACACAAGCAACATCTATGGCAGTTGCAGTGGCCCGTTGAGCAAGCACAATCCCTACAGTTGCAGCAGCCCTGTAATAAAATTCCAAAATTTGTTCAGAAAATCACTGCAGGTTGCAAAGTTCCATTAGAACAACTTGAGAACCCATCGACTTTAGATCATTCCTTAAACAGAGATTGCTTGTCCTAATACACCATAGAAACAAGAATACGGAAAACACGTGGCCACAATATGAATGACAGTGCTCACCCATATCCCATGACATACAAGACATGGCATTTGCAACAAGGGCCATTGCTTGGTGCAATTGTGAGTCTTGGCCTACAGCCAAAAGGTGCAAAATTCAAATCTGAACACTCATTTCATGCAAAACTGATATAGGAATATTTACAAATCCTCTCTCGCATGACCTTATCCTGGTGGGTTATCAAAACAGGGTGAAACCAGGATTGCCAGAAACATGAAAGCTTAAATCACAAGAAAACTGATCTCCAGCTTACCTAAATTGAAGTCCTTGCTTCCACCATGGATTTTTTCAGTCCTACCAGCTTCAAAACATTCCTTCAGCAAATTCCAAAAGGAAATATTGATACATGCTTTAATCAAATCACATATCAACTATGGACAACCTAGTTTCATGTTTAGACGAGAGATGGAAATACAAGTACAAAGCATGGAAAAACAAAACTCATGCTTTAATCCAGAGTAATCTGAGGCATAGTTAACAGTGAATAAACAGGGCACTCTGACTCATTCACATGCATAAAAATGACAAAGGTCTCCACTAGAGAATCATGAGAACAACGCCGACAAGCACCCACATTTCAACGTAGCATCTCCGCATTTCATAGACATTAACACTAAAACCATTGCATCCAATGAGATAAATTCTTTTTGCCCATATGGTTATGGCTGCACTTCATTTGTGATTATGGTTAGCAAATTCCCATGTACCTTTCTTGCACAGTGATTAATAGCAGTGGCATATGCCAACGGAACTACATCCAGGGCACAAGGTGATGCTCCCACCATCAGGTTTGGTGCTCTGTAGACCGATCCTCTGCAAACTATATTATCAACCCAGGCATCAACAAGATATAATAGACATTTAAGTAAATATTATGTTAGTTCAACGCTCATAGAGAGTTGTTAAAACTAGCATATTGGAAGATCTATCCATCAAATAACATCACGAGCCGCTAGGATATTATAAATTTCTTGATAGAAAGTGAGAGAACTGTCACTGAAGCATCAAACTACCAATACCTTTACCTGAAAAATAATAAAGGAAAATTACATTTAGCATTATAATTTAAAAAAACAACATTTCACATCTTGATTTAACACAAATTTTTTAATTAGAGGAAATAACATGCTACTCTCATACATATTATATCAGAAATTTGATCATCTTCTCTCTCTCTCACACACAATTCTTTCTGGGCCTGAACCTAAATTACCAAATCAAACACAAAATCAACCCCAATTTCATCAATTAAGGAGACCGGGACTTTCTTTAGATTTTCTCACACACATAGAGCCAAGAAAAATAAATAAATCAACTCATCATCTCCCTCACACAACCCACGTATAAAAAAAACTTACTTTCTCTCTCTCTATCCGATACATGGTCAAAGAACACCGACAACGACCCATCGACCTAGTTGCAACTGAACCAGGCACCAACATTGTCATCTCCTCCACCATTTCACCCAAAACCAATAACCCTTGTTCCAGCCACACAGCTGCGGTGGCAAGTGAACCCAAGACAGCTACAACTAGCACCTTATCACAAGTCATGACCAAACACCCACGTTAATCTCCTTCTCCATCTCGGCCGAAAGTCACAGCTCCATCCTCTTCGTCCCAGCCGTCGACGTAAACACCAAGCACTACCACAAATCCCATCATAGTCCAACTTCTTCAACTGGCCACCAACAGTTCCCACGTCCATGACCAATAACCTTTATAATCCACAACTAAAAAGCCAAAACCATTAGTCCCTCTTCTAACAAACCCGACTGCCTCTTTCCCATTTCAATCAAACCAAATCACTTAAACTGAGAGCTATGTCACTCCCCTCTTGATCTCTTTGGCTAAAACAAAACAATCCAAAATCACCAATCCACCATAACCTAGTTTTTATAGAGAATATTGATGAATCAGCAGCACGAGAGAGAAACACATTTGTGGAGAGAAAGGAAAAAAATTAACAAAAATGTGTGGTGTGGATTTTTGTTTTTAAAGGAGAAGGTGAATCTCACCACCGGCATAAAAAGAAAAAAGAGAGGAAGCTGTTTCGGAATTAATATTTTTTTTCTCTCCTTCCAGCGGTGGTGACAGTGGCGTGTGGAGACCATACGTCACCACTGTTCTGGCACCTCCAGTTCACTTCCAGCAATTCCCAACATTCAGGAAGGTCCACTTTAGATTTTAGTTATTTTAATATGTTGGTTATGATTATTGTGAATTTTGATAGTTGTGTGAGTTAATTAGTAAGAAGTGCAGGGGTGTAATGCATATATATTTTTAGCATGTATTAGATAGATAAATGGATAAAAAAACTTAACATTTTTTTTATTTGTTTTATAGCCAAGTTTCTCTAAAAAAGTCATGCTCTCATTTTTAATAAAAAAATACTAAAAATATGAAATAAAAGGAGAAAAAAACGATATAGTGCATGATTTAGCATTTCTTGAAAATGCGAATAAATTTAAAGATATTTTTATATTTTGCGTGCATCATCAACTTAATAACAAGTTTATTAAGCCATTGCTCACCTAATTTAAAAAAAAATACAAAAAAGCGGTTTGTTTATTTTTAATATCAATATTTATAAATTATATGTAAAACGTATTTATGGTATTAAAAGAAAAAAAATAGAATAAAATATTATTTTACTTTCGAATGATTAGGATAGGTTTGAGCCTAAGACGATATTTGAGAATTCATTTGGAAAATGTTTTTAATTTTATTTTATTTTATATTAAGTTTTTTTGGTGTTTTTATATTATTTTTATGTGCTGACGTCAAAAATAATTTTAAAAAAATAAAAAAAATCATTTTGATGTATTTTTGAATGAAAATCACTTTAAAAAACAACTTCAACTAAACTCTCAAACAAGCATTTAAAGTCATTGCTCACCTTGCTAATGTGAATCCACTTTAACCAATAAAAAAAACACAATAAAGTCTTATCAATACTAAAATAGATAAATAATATAGGTTAACTTAGATAGATTGTATTATGAGTGATAATATCTTTTATATACACTTATCCAAACTCTATAGACTACCTAGAGTTTTCAGTGACCAAAATATTAAGGGGAAACTCTAAATCTTTAAACCATAAGATAACAAAAAATCATTGTTTTTTCTACCCTAGAATCAAATCCAAAAAGATAATCAACACAACATTATACATGGGTGATAGAATGACGTATCCACTAGAAATTTACCTTTAGACAGGCTTTGTTGCTTGTGTGATTGTTGTGTTTTATTTTGATTGGTTTGTGCATTTATTTTCAACATGCATTTTATACATTTTGCTCTTGCATTGTATATTGAATATGAATTAGCTTCTTCATGTAACGTGCTTTAATTTATTAGACAATACAGTTAGATAAGAGATTAACAGCATGCCTTATAGCTGTTGGTTAGGGTTAGGGTTCAAAGCTTTTGAAACATCCAACTCAGATATGAGTGTTTGCTTGCTAACGATGACCTTTTGTTATTATCTATCATGCCCTTATATTATCCTTGCAAAGACGTAGATTTAATACCCTTCTGAATCTAGGTGAAAAACCTGCTCATGCGCACTTAATAAATACAAACTATTCTTATGATGTATGCAGCATCTATAAATCACACCAAGAAAAACCTACTTATGCGCCCTTAATAAATACAAACTATTCTTACAAGAGTTTGAGCTGTTTCAAATGGATGGAGATAGATATGCATCCACTCGGTGGTATAATAATGACATCAGGTCCCTAAATCTATAGATGACGACCCTGTCACCTCTGAAGGGCGAATCTATATCCAATTGCCTTTTCCGTGGCTCTATAGGTTTGTAGCCTGTTGAAACAATTCCGTGGCTCTATAGGTTTGTGCTGGATGTGGTCGGCAGCAACCTGGAATGGTGATTCAGCCCCACTTTTTCTGTCATATAATTGGCCACCTGATGCAGTGCCTGATTATTCACTTCTTCAGCATCAAATAAATGAGTTTCTCTGAGGTGGATTCACATTAGCAAGGTGAGGTACCTAAAATGGTATTTTGATGAACTCGTGCGGGCACAAAAATGATATCATGAACAAGCACATCCGTGAAGCAATCGTACTCAATCTGTCATGTCATGCAAACTGAACTGAAAAGGTGAGAATTCTCATGAAATCATCTGCAATTGCTGCGGTCAAATCTTCTTTTATATGTCTGGCATTGATATTAGACTTGTTTCTAAACTAACCGAAACTTTAAAAATTATTGTTTAAATCTATTTTGATGAAAATTTGGTCTTAAGAAAAACTACAATTTGGAGAGCAGAAGTGCTCCTCATAACTAAAAAAATAAAAAAAATGTCTTATCCCAGAAATATCTCGGTGCGTTGCGTTGCATTAACTACTATGAATTCTCAGAAATTGAAGGCAACAATGACGAAGAGAAAGATCTTTGGCTCTTACAATCGCCAAAATGAGTACACAGGACTTGGTTAAAACGTGTGAAGAACGTTGGAAGACCTAAAGCCATCTAACAGATGTATTTCCTAGTAAAAGAAAGCATTAAATGGGGGTTTCCATTAAGGTAATTTGTTTCAAGTGAAAAGTTGCAGAAAGTGGACAGGATAAATGATTAAGAAGGCTGCATAAAAAGTTCTGAGAGACAGAGGTAAATAGCGATTGAATTTGATTCCACAAAAAAAACAAAAGCTGTCCACACTGTATGCCTTTCAAATTTTTTCCAATGGAATCAGTTGTCCTGCATCAAAGAAAACAGAATCAATGGCATGAATCTGGATATCAAACAGCAGAAAGAGTGAAATAATGGCAGAGTCAGCAGGAATAATTGATTGGTGTCCACGTTCACATCAATGGCCGATGTATGCAGAGTTGTGACTTGGTATATGTATCAGCATTAATTAGTCCCATTCAAGCTCATCTCAGTCTGAATCCATGGCAACTCGGGCCTTCCGAAATGTTTCGTGAATTGACCCTTAAATTACATCTCCAAATCAATTTTTTCCTACTATTGCCCTGCCTTCTCCTTTTCCTTTTTACACCTTCATCTAAATTAACAACATTTTACATCCTTCCAGACAGGTAACTCATCGACATCTTCACCAGTGATATTCCCCCATATCCTTTGGTAGAAGGTACTATTCATGGATTTTTTTTAAGCTCTGTACAGAAAGTATTATTTTAATATTCTCACATACCAAAAAAGATAAACAAATCTTGCATATTAAAGCATTTTTTGGCATCTTTATAGGAAATGAAAGAAGCACAACATATATATATATGTATATATATATATATATATACTAGCCACTTTCCCGCGCTTCGCCGCGATTGGAATTATATTTTTTTCAACACAAAAAAATATTAATCATATGATATTTTTTGTTTTATAATATAAATTTGAGCAAAATAATAAATATGTGCAGAATTCTCATGGAGTGCGAGTCTCCTATAAAATCAAGAAGATTTGGATACCTAAATCATAAAATTCACTGTATTAGAATTAATTTATTTTATAATCTAATTTAAATTAAACACAACAAATAAAATATAAATTGTGAAAACACCTACAATAATCAAATAACAAAAATACATAGTTAATTTTCTATCTACAAAAGAAGAAAACATCATTGAAAATCCATCATTGTATTGTCATCATTATCATAACTATAACAGTTAAAATTATTATCAACATTACTGCCCAAACAATTAAATTCATAATATTGCCCCAAAAGAATAAAAAAAAGATAAACATTTTTTTTTTAAAAAACAATGAAAATAATCACTAAAATTATTATTATTATTATTATTGTGCAAACAATAAAACTATAAAATCATCTGATCCGGAAGAAAGATAAAAATAACAGAAAACACAAAAAAAAGAACAAAGGGAAAAAGAGAGCAATATTAATTTTAAAATGATCACTAACATAAATTAAAATTTCAAGATTGAACCGAATAAAAATAAAACTCCAATAAAAAATCAAACAAAAAAAATTAGAATACAAAAACTAAAAGCATAGATGTATAAATACAAATAAAAAGTAAACATTGTTCAAGAAGGATCGAAAAAACCAAAGGAATTAATATAAAATAAAAAGTTCTAAGAATAAGGATCGAAATGAAAGACAAAATATATAATTAATTCCAATCGAAGGACAAAATTGACACAAATAAAAACCTTAGGACCGAAACAAATAAAGATATTTTAAAAACAAATTGTTGTGTAATTTTTTTTTAAAATTAAAAGAACAAGGACCAAAATGAAAGATAAAATATATAAAAAATTTCAATTGGAGGACTCAATTAGAACAAATTAAAACCTGCATATCAAAATAATTAAAGGCACCAAGAGCAAACTAAAAATCAATTGAAAACATTGAAAACCACCATATATAATCATTTTCAATTGAATGACACAATTGCAACAAATCAAAATTTCCATTGAAGAAATCAGAACATTGAGATTAAATTAATTTGATTTTTTTTTAAAAATCTTAAGTTCTTTTTTTACACATATATTTTCAAGAGTTAATATTAAATAAATATAAAAAAATATAATCACTCTCACATATTTTTAAGAAAAAATAGCTTAAAAATATTTTTTATCATTATTTTAAATGTCTTATTTATAATAAAATGAATATATGAAAATACTAAATAATCGAAAGTTTTGGAGGTTGATTATTCGCTCAAATGGAGGCATCAAAAAAAAAAAAAAAAATAGGACCATTAACATTTTTTTTACATGTTAAAAAATTTAGTTCTGGATATAACGAAGCGCAGGGCAAGTCACATGTATATATATTTTTGTATTATTATAGATAATTTGACATAATTTTTTAAATATTTGAACTTAAAAGTAAAATATTGATAAATGACAGCCAATCAGGTAGGCGATCATAATAAAATTAAAAAAAAACTTCTCTGCTCAAACCCTTTTACTTTACCTAATGGAATCGCTATGTCTTGTAATAACAAAACTTTTTGTAGCAATTAATAGATAAACCCACCAAAACCAATTAATTACCTATGATCTAAATGGTGCAGAAAAACACCGTGGATTGCTACAATGTTTTTCCCACACCATTTATATTATAGGTAATGTGTGTGTGTATGTGTATATATATATATATATATATATATATATTGTTGTATGCATTTTTGGCTTAATAAAAAGTTTACCAAGTCTAAATTAAAAGGTTCATTGGACCAACATACCCAAAATTTTAAAATAATAAAACCATCAATCTTCATACGCTATAAAAAAATAATAATACAGTACTATCTTCGTATTGATAATACTGGTTTTGCAGTCAGGCTAACACAAACTGACTGAGTCTAGATTTTGCAGTCAAGTTTGGCTTCTGATGCTGGCAGACTGCTGGTATTGTAATGCAATCTGGTGCTGAAAATTTCTTATCTTTCGTAATAGACCAGACCAGAGAGATCGTTGACCACAATAGATATATTGTGTAACCATTCTACATATATCCATGGATGCAAGGTTGGAGCACATTATACTGAATCCCACAGCCGAAGGAAATGGAAGAAACCATGATGTTCTTAATTCTTACCATTTCCTATGTTATTCTTGCTCTTAATTTCTTATTGAAGACAAAAAAGAAACAATACAAGAATCTTCCCCCGAGCCCGTTCGCTCTACCAGTTATTGGCCATCTACATCTCATGAAACAACCTATCTACAGAACCATCCACAACCTCTCCCAAAAATACGGCCCAATCATGTCGCTTCGATTCGGTTCCCGCTTCGTGGTCATTGTAAACTCACCCGAAGCTGCTGAAGAATGCTTCACCAAGAATGATGTGATTTTGGCCAATCGTCCAGCCTTTTGCCATGGCAAGTACTTGAATTACAACTTCACTACCATGGGTGCAGCCAACTACGGCGATCACTGGCGCAACCTTCGGCGCATAGGAAATAATGAGATCTTCGCACAGAAACGTCTCAATGGGTTTCAGGAACTTCGTAAGAAGGAAGTCAAGAATTTAATGAAGAGGGTTTCTCGTGTATCTGAAGAAAATGCCGGGAAGGTAGAGTTAAGGTCCATGATTCTGGACCTGACGTTCAACATAGTAATGACAATGCTTGCCGGAAAGCGGTACTACGGTGAAGATGTGAGTGAACTTGAGGACGCATTGCAGTTTAGGGATATGATGAATCAGTATGCTGAGTTTGCTAAGGAGACACATCTTGGAGACTTGTTTCCCATTTTGAGCAATATTGATTATAATGGATTTGTCAAGAGAATGAAAACATTGAGCAAGAACATGGATTTGTTCTTGCAAAGACTGATTGAAGAGCATCGTGCTGACAGGGACCGGAACACCATGGTTAACCATTTGCTGGCTTTGCAGGAAACACAACCCCAATACTACACTGATTCAATAATCAAAGGCCTAATTCTGGTTGGTCTCAATTCAATTCACATTTTGCAATCTTATTCAACAAAAGTATAAAATTTCCATCCAAGTCATTTTGAAAATTCTAATGAATGATCAACTTTGAACTATTTATTGCAGATAATGGCAGTTGCAGGAACTAGGACTTCAGCTGCATCTTTGGAATGGGCAATCTGCAATCTGCTCAATAATCGACATGTACTAAAGAAGGCCAAAGAAGAATTAGACACTCAACTTGGACAAAACCATTTGATTGAAGAACAAGACATATCAAAACTACACTACCTTCAAGGTATCATTTCTGAGAACTTAAGATTGTATCCAGTGGCCGCCATGCTAGTACCACACGTGGCATCCGATTATTGTACCATTGGAGGATCCTCCAAAAAAAGGGTGCCGTTAGCAACGGAATTTTGCAACGGCAAAATTCCGTTGCTAAATTTGCATCCGGAAATTGTTTAGCAACGGATTTTCCGTTGCTAAACCAATTCCAGAAAAAAAAAAAAAAAACATGGTTTGCAACGGATTAGCTGTTGCAAATTAAATTTGCAACGGAAAAGTTTGCAACGAACTTTGCAACGGATTATCCGTTGCAAAATAGTCCGTTGCAAATGAAAATTCCAGAAAGAAAAAAAAACATGGTTTGCAACGGATTAGCCATTGCAAATTTAATTTGCAACGGACAATGTTGCAACGGATTTTGCAACGGATTAGCCGTTGCAAAAGTTTCCGTTGCAAATTAAATTTGCAATGGCTAATCCGTTGCAAAGAATAAAACTATTATTATTATTATTATTATTGCATCAATAATGAAAAAAAAATTAAATCAAACAATAAAAAAGCCTAAAAACTATAACAAAATAGCAAACAAAATCAATGAAAAAAAAATATTAGCTGGAAAAAAATTATTTGACTTGAAAATAAAAATAAAAAAACTAAAAGAAAGAACAAACTAAAATCTAAGAACAAAATTTTTCAAAAAGTTACCACCTTAACAAATAAGAAAATAATAAAAATTAAAAATCAAAACTAAGAGCACACATATATAAATATAGACAAAAATAAGGTGTGCGTCAGGTCGAATATTGTCGGCGGGGGTGTCAGATGCGTACATAGTATTCGTAGAAAAGAATAATAAAAAATGATAAATTAACATAGTACCCCTACATTCAACTCTTCAATTTTGTCTTATCATGGGTAAAAGAATTATTTTACCGTGCAATAGTATGTGAAATCACTGTGACACCTCCTCTGTTAACTCTTAGTTTTTATCTTATATCAGGATAGAATAGTTATTTTACTATAAAAATATAAAAAAATCTGAAAAAAATTATATATTTTAATATAAAACATCAAAAAATTACTAAAAAAAATGCAAGAAACAATTTTGAAGCATAAAATCAAATAATTCATCATCAGCGCATGCACGTGTGCGTGCTCTGTCAGGTTCTAAGCAATATATCTAACTTAAATCTCACGAGGATCAGCCACAAAAACATGTTTTCATTTTCATTTCAAAACCTTTAATTATGGATAATCCGACCCAATCCGAACTCTCTAACCCAACTTCACCTCCTTCAACTACTCCGAATCTGGCTCAACCTCTTTGTAAGAGCAAGTTCAATGGCAAGATCCATTTTGAAGATTCAAATCTTGAAAATGGCTCTTTGAATAATGTATATTTGATTTTTTTATTGATATGTACTCCAATGGTAAAAATTATTTTGAAGAGCTATTTTTTATATTATTTCAAATATAATGCAATTATTTTGAATTTAGTTTAATTATGCAATTAATAGGAGTAAATTATACAATTAAATAATTGCTTTTGAAAAACCTTCCAACAATAAAATTATTTTTTTAATCATGTTTAAATTAAAAAAATAAATTTAAATATAATTAAAAGATCCGCAATATTTGAAATTTGAAATTTAAGCTACTTATTGTATGTTTTTAAAGTAATTTGTATGTTTTTTTTATGGTAGCTTAAGCTTGAAGTTAATCAATGTTACTTATTGTCTTTGAGTGCTAGAAAAACTTAAGAAAATAAAATGAACACATTAATAAATAACCAATAAGTTCAAACATAATTAATTAATTTCAGAGGCCTAGGGTTTCTGATTTTTTTATTTGTATGCAATTTTGAAGGTGGAAGAGTGAATGAAGTTCCAGTAATTACACTACAAGAAAAGGGTGCTAAACAAATTCAGAAAATAAAAAAAATACACATGGGTTGCAACGGATATACCGTTGCAAATTTAATTTGCAACAGAAAATCCGTTGCAATTTAAGCAAATGTTGTAATGGAAAAATAATATAAATTAATAAATAAAATTATTATTTTTTATTTCTATTTAAATTAAAAAAATGAATTTAATTATTATTAAAAAATGAATTTTATTATAATTAATAATAATAATTTATATAAACTCAACAACATTAACAAAAGAGTAAGCACGAAGAAAAGCCTAAAATTATTATTAATATTATTGTTAGTATTGCGTTAATAATGAGAAAAAAAATTAAATCAAAGACTAAAAAAATCTTAAAACTTTAATAAAAGAACAAACAAAAAAATGATAAAATAAAAATTATTAGCTAAAAAAATTATTTAACTTGAAATTAAATTTTTTTGTTAATAACTATTAAAAAAAATATGGTAAATAATTCACCGATTAATACTTATGTATTAATAATTGTTTCTTGTCCGCTGATAAAATTCCCCGTCTAGAAAAGAAAAGAAAGCTCCCGCTCTAGACATGGGATGGGCGGGCTAAATGAAAAAGTTGGATTTTTCAAGTCTGGAAATGGAGGGTGGGGCAAACCGCGCGCATATATTATCCTTCACTCCGCGTCTACCGTGCTTTTGGATTTTCTATCTTTTGTTCTCCTTTTTCTCTCTCCCATTGAAATTGAAAAAGAAACGAAAGAGAAGCAGAGAGAGAGAGAGAGAGCAGACAAATCAAAAGCGAGAAGGAAGCGGGTTCTTAAGCTCACTGTTCACCCTCGCCCTCTCTCTCGCCACTTGTTTTACTCATCTTCACTCTTAACACCGACAAAAACCGTTCTCATTTTCGTCAAATCCCTCATTTTCTCAATGTTTTTGTTATTCCGTTACTGAGAAGTGAAAGAAAGAAAGTTAGGGTTTCAAGCTGTCAATATTTTTGTGATTTCATCTAAGATCGGCTACTCGCTCATTCAAAATGCTGCATTCTATCTTGTCTGCGTAAATTGTACGTTTCTCCGCTTTATTTTTTTTTCAATTTCCCTGTAATTTTATCTTTTTTATTTTTTAGACTGCTGTTAACGTTATGTATTTTATTTTGTTTTTTTAGTTAGTTTAGTTTACTTTTTTTTAGATTTCTAGTGAATATTATTAACCGGTAATATGTGTAAAAGCTGTGAAATCTACTGTGCTTTATATTACTTTCCGGTGTATGGTTATGGATTATTAATTGTTTTTGATAGATTGAAGAGAACGTATTATTTTTTTTTCGAGCCTAGCATTTAGACTTAATATTTTTGGTTATTGTATACAGATTTCCAAATTTGATCTGTTTAGGTAAAAAATTGTGAAGTTTACTTGTTATTGATTTTGTTTTGTAATATATTATATACGGATTATCTATCAGGTTCCTTTATCATCTAGGGATTATTTATTAAATTCATCAATTTGGATGTATTGAAGTGAACTTGTTATTTGCCAATTTCAGGTTTTGCAGCTCTACCAAAAAACGCTGAGTGTGCAGTGTAGGTTAATAGGCGTTCTTTTTTGAGATTTTCCTGTGATTTTTATTTGACCATGTCCGGGGATTCTGTGGCAAACCTTTCCAATGGCAATGCGAATACGCAGCAGCCTGATCCTCGAAGGACTTACCAAGTGGTCGTGGCTGCCACTAAGGACATGGGTATTGGGAAAGATGTAAAGAAAAGGTTTGCCCTAGAAAAGGTTGGCCATTAATTGCAGTCATCTCCTCTCTCGCATATTTGTTGCAAATCCAATCCAAAAAGGGGAAGCTCCCATTGAAGGATGCAGATGGAAAGAAAAAGAGGAGCTTGACTCCTGAAGCGTAATATAACTTTTGCCCTTCTGCTTGGGTATTTTGTGTATATTTGATGGTTCATATTGATTCTTGGAATTGATTTTCAGAATAGAGAAGAAGATAGCAACAACTAATTGAAGGATTGAGCAAATGGAACTGGCCATGAAGACCAAAGAGGATCGGTGTATTTTTTTAAACACTTCAAAATATGTATTTTTTTATTCCATGTTGATTTACTTCTACATGTAAATGTAACCGAATCTCTGTTTTATTATAAATTTTAATTTATGAAATTTTTATTTCAACAATATTTAGTTCTCAATATTAATAATATATCAATAATATTTATGAAAATATTTATTAATAATTAATTAAAAAATAAATATATTTCAAAAATTAATTAGCAGCTGCAACGGATTTTCCATTGCACCTACTTCTTTTGCATCAGCTTCCGTTGCAATTGCAACGGACGAACGGCGGTTGCAATTGCAACGGCTAGTCCGTTGTAATTGCAACGGAATGGCCGTTGCAATTGCAACGGAACGGCAACGGATCTGCCGTTGCAATTGCAACGGACCAGCCGTTGCAACGGCAGATCCGTTGCAAACGGTGTATTTGCAACGGGATAAATTGCAACGGATCATCCGTTGCAAATTATTTTGCAACGGGTTATCCGTTGCAAACGAAATTTGCGGCGACTTGTTTCCAACGGATTGTGTCCGTTGCAAATGCCGTTGCAAATTAATATTTGCAACGGATTTCTTTGTAATTTGCAACGGATCAAGCCGTTGCAAAACACCCCTTTTTTTGTATCCGGATACGATGTGCCTCCTGGTACGATGGTGTTTGCAAATGCATGGTCAATTCAGAGAGACCCTCAGGTGTGGGATGACCCTTTAAATTTCAAGCCTGAAAGGTTTCTGAATGGAAAAGCTGAGGCATACAAGGTAATGCCATTTGGATTGGGAAGGAGATCTTGTCCCGGGGAGGGCCTCGCTCACAGATTAATGACCTTGACTTTGGGTTCGTTGATTCAATGCTTTGACTGGGATACGGTTGATGGCAAGGAAATTAATATGGATGAGAAGGTGGCAACACTCATGTCCAGAGCTCATCCATTGGAGGTTGTATTGAAGGCTAGACCAGACCTGGATAATATTATTTCTTAAGCTACCAAAATAAGTGAAAAGCACGCCTCCAGTTTTCTCTATTCTTTGTAAAATAAAGATTCTTACAAGGATGTTAATGCAATACTCTACTTTAATTGTTCCATATGGATCAATATTGCAATTGACAGATATTGAGTTCCAGTTTGGTAATTATGAGATGGGGAAGGAAAGCTCAATCCTCCATTTCTAGGTACTAAGGTATAAATATTGAAGTAACGATAAATCAATCTATATACAAGCTAGATGTGTGTTTTTTTTGAATTCTGACTTGGAGGAATGGTGGTTTAAATAAGAAGACACATTGTTTTTATACTTGGATTGCAGATTTCTATTCAAGCTCAGTGTGATCGAAAATAGAATTCAATTATTAAACTTGAGGGATTTGACAGAAGATAAAGCACAAAGTTTTCTGTCAAATGTCCATCCAAGTGGATGCAGATGAGAATGAGAGACAGAGTTCTTTGATTTCATGCTTTCCTTTCTTAATCTTAATGTTCTGACGTTGTTTTTATGCGGTAACCGCTCAAACGAATACTATTTCAATAATATTACAAGACAGTATTACTGTGACATTTGTGGAAGTTGAAGCTCCTGCATGTGACTTTAGCCACCCAGCATGGCAAGTTGTTGCTCTTCCCAAGTTAACTTTGCATGTGTTGCAATAAGGTCCTTCTTCTCCCAAAAGATTCGTGCGTTTGCTTTCGCTTGCCGGCCTTGACCAACCAGAATTATTGACAGGGACGGAATCAAATGCTGAATGATGGCGAACGTGATTAGGATTGCAGAAACGACAATAAGCGTACGCTTCGGGGTGATCTCCCACGATAACAGATACGCGGCTGCTACAAAATTGAATTTCTTACACCAAAACACAAGAAATCTTGATTTTTCAACCACAACAAGAGTGGCTAGATTTTGGGCAGCCAAATGAAGCGTTCTTTGACTTGATGTTTATCCTTTGGAAAAGAAAAAAACATTAAACTGGGCCCCGTGTGTGGCCTCCCCTAGACCCACTCTTCTAGAAGTGAAGTGATAAAAAACACATTTTTTTTTAAGTTTATATAACTAATTACAAACATCATATGTTTTTTAGGTTTACATAACTAATTACAAACATCACAAAAGTTCTAAAGTCATAGAGACTTATTGGTCAACTAATTTAGGAAGGCCTTGCAATAAGAATAAACTAAGTATAAATTTTTATATTAATAATACTAATTCACCTTGATAAAAGAGGGTACATATTTTCTTTCCTATCAACCATTATGATAGGTTTTACAAACATTTGTTCCATTTTCACAGTAAAAGATAAAATGATACCACAATTTCAATTTTTACTTCTACTCATATGGAAGCTGCTAAATCATCCTTTGTTTCCCAAGTTTTGTAAGCAATCTATCTTCAGGTTTTACTTGTTGCGAACCCAACTCAAATTACTTTGAAATACAAATACTAACATTGGCTTTCACTTATCGCGAAAGCAAATTAAAATTCATAGTTTTCAGCACTTCAAAAACAATCCATGACATTGACTTCCACTCATTGCTAAAACAACTCAAGTATCATAAATCTACGTCATGATTTCAATTCAAATTACATCACTTACATGCTTAGCATTCATACTTTAAACTTGCACAATAAGAATTTGTTTACATGTTCATGCATGTAACACATTTTACTCTTTTATAAGGCCATGCACTTGTTTACTTTGACTGTTTGACATGCATTTAAATTTTAACATAAAAAAGTTATCTCCCTTCTCGTATTCTCTAGGTGTGGCCGCAGGTTTTAGTCCTTCATCACTCATTTCGTTCTTAATTTATTTTGGATTATTAACAGGTTTCCTTCATCCCCTATTTTTTGCACTATATTCCCATTTCCTTTAAACATCATAAATCCCTTAAAAAACCTACTCTAAGCGATGATATTTTGAAGAATTCTTACTCAATATGCTGGAAGTTTATCTAAGTAGTTGTGTTTTTTTCTTCTCCAAAGTTCCTTCTCCCTCAAGGCTTTTGGCTTTTTATCATTTTCCTTGTGCTGCCGCACACCTACTCCCCTCCCCCTTATAATTTTTGTTTGTTCTTAGTGAAAAATCTTTACTCAAGCCCCCTATTTTTCTCTCTCTCTCTTATATTTTGATGGGTTTCTCTTCTTGTTATTTGAGAGAGAATGTTAAAGTGAAGAATGACCATTCATTTTCTTTTCTTTTTTTCTTGCCATCCTCACTCTTTATCCCAAGGATGATGACAAGTTGTTCTCTCTTTTTTCTCCCCTTATTGTTCATGTATTTTCAATTTAATCATTTTACTTTTTGTTGCTCTCATATGGCCCTAAAATCTCTATTTTTCATTTTTTTGTTAGAATTTTCTTTTCATATCATAATAAGTTTTTTAAATTCAGAAACATTCCTTATGATAAAAAACATGTTTTTATTAAAATAAAAATAAAATTTCATTAATAAGGTTTAGATTGAAGAGTACATTTGTTTCCTACTAATTTAAATCATTAAAAGCTTTACAATTTGTTTTTATTGTATTGCCATTACATTTTGCTAAAAAACATACTACTAAAAAATATTTTGATAAAAAAAAACATGAATAGTAAATTAAAGAATAAATTGTTTACTAATTGTTTTTTTTTTTAAAATTTTAAATCATAGCCTTTCCTTCAGATATCTACTTAAGTTGTAAAAAAAATGAATAAATAAATAAATTAAAAACTACTCCAAGGTATCTGCGCCGTTGTTGATAAGTACTATTCTCTAAATCATTTCTCTATTTTATTTTATTTTTGGTATAAACCATCCGGTAATCCGGCCACTGCCGACTAATCCGGATTCGAGCCGAGTAGGACCCTTAAGGGTGGCAAAGCTCTCCCAAGCGAGTTTTTAAAGCAGCTGCATACCCAAGGCTCGAACTCGAGACCTTGGTTAAGCTGGGACGACCCCCTACCCGTCGACCCACGCCCCCGTTGGTATGAAATCCCATCTAATCATAGTTAGATTTCTGAGTGAATTTGCGGGCACTGATAATGGATACATGGTGTTTTAGTATTCTAGCCATTATCAAAAAGCTAATATAGGATATGGTTTACTCAATGTTTACAGTGAGACAAATCACTATGGATGACAATAGTAAAATTCATTTTTCGGTTCGGTTCACTGGTCTACTATTTTTTTTCACAGTAAAATAACGATTTTGTCCATTGAAAAGGACAAAAAAACAACTCATAGATGGAGGGGTTCCACGGTAATTGTACATGTTCTGTTCAGTTTGGTTCGGGTAACTAGTTTATTTATTTTTTAATATTTTTTGCACAGTAAAATAATCATTCTATCCATCAAAAAAGACATAACTCAGGTTTGGCCAGCAGGGGTGCCACGAGAATTTCACATTTTTAAAAAATAGCTAAATATGGATATGCCCCCTCAATAAGACAAAATGGAAGAGTTGGATACAGGGGTGTCATGGTAATTTATCATTTTTTAATATTTATTTTTGATGCGGTGTTGTTGGCACGTCGCTAGACGTGCTGTCCATGTCCGTACTCATGTGGTTTCGGGGGGCATTGCGGCTTCATACGACCTTCAAAAATACCCTTCCAGCATCTAGAATAATTTTTTGACGTGTTCTCTTCCTCCTCGGGTGGCATGTGTGGGTCTAATATGGATAGAGATGTGCTGATGGTCGGTTGAAATATTCCCCCCTGTTTCTCTTTCTTGCCTGCGCTAGTACACGTCAGGGCCCGCTGTTTGTTAACTTTTCATGATAGTCCTTGAGTTTTGGATTGTTTTGTATGGTCCTTATTCCTATGATATAGGTTTTGATTTGTTTCAATTTTGTGTTTCAACTAAAATTGATTATATATTGTAGTTTCATTTCTATCCTCGGTCTTTTAATTTCCGGTTTTGTTTGAAATTCTTTAATTTTTTCGGTATCGAACTTTTGATTTGTTTCAATTTTGTCTTTCAGATTTAATTTATTATACATGTGTTTTTCATTTCAACCCTTATACTTTTTGAATTTTATTTTAATTCTTTTATTTTTTATTATATTTTTTTGTAAATGGTTTTTATTTTTTACCCGTATTTATATGTACATGCTCTTAGTTTTTGTTTTAAATTTTTATAATTTCCACTATTATGAAAGTTTGAATTTTTTTATGTAATGTTTCAATTTTAATTTGTGTTGGTGATTATTGGAAAATTGATATTTATTATTTTTTCTCTTTGTTGTTTGATTTTGAATTTTTATTTATTCTTTAGGTCATATAATTTTTTAAAATCTAATAATATTTATTTATGTTTGTCATTTATTTTGTTTTTAATTGCTTTTTTTTAATATTGTAAAGTGTTGAAATTTCTCATTATTATAGATGAGACATTCAAAATAATGATAATGATTATTTTTAAGTTTTGTTTCTTATAAATATGTTAGACCAATTATATATTTTAATATTTATTTAATATTAGTGCCTAAAAATATATATATATAGAGAGAAAACAATAACCTAGGATTTTTTGAAGAAAAAAAAATCAATATCAGTGTTTTGAAATACTGTTGATATAATAATATGAGGAATAATTTTTATAAAATAAAAAAAATATTTTGGCTTTTAGTTCTACTTTTGTTCTCTTTTGTTTTATGTTTATTTCTTAGAAAAATTTAATCCTTGGATTTTAGGTTGTTTTTGTAAAAAATAGAAAAAAATACAACATTTTTATGTATAATATTTCATATCTAATATTACTGGGGAAAAAAAGCAACTCATAAACAAATTTACCAAAGTTATCTACACTTAAAAAATATACGAATCACTTCCCTTGCGTTCGACTACACTGTTCCTTTTAGAGAAAAAAACCTCATTTCTAACAGATTTTATTTATTATAATTTTACTAATTAAATATTAAAATAACTAATTACAAAACATAAAAAATCAATTAATTTTCTACATAGAAAAAATTTCTACGCATCGCGTGGCAAGTCACCTCGTTCTATCTCTAAAATTTCATGACCTCATGAGGTCTGGTCAAGAATTCTAAGGGATGGCTTCAAGGAATTAGGTGGATAGATAGTTGAGATTTGTCTAAAAGAAAAAGGTTTTTTCTACTTGGATTACAAACCCAAATAGGTTGACTCAAAGCTCTCTACATACAAAAAGCTTTGACCAGAGAGAATCCCATTGGTTACCTATACATGGAAATTAAATTAAATTCCAATAAAATAAAGGGATTTATAGAAATAAAAAAGAAAAGCCAGAAACAAAATGAAATAGAAAATGAAAATAAAGGAAGCTTGGCATAATAAGCGGAGGGGAAACCTGGCAAAACCAAAACTAGAAATACATTATTCAAAACACGTGTTTAAAATTAAGGGTATTTTCTTTTTGAGGGTATTGACTTAAGGAATGTTGACTTAGAATGATTAACTACTAGATGATGGGGACAAGAGACTTAATTACTTATCAAACCATAGCGGCCGCTGATGGCTATCGGAAAAATCAAATAAGGTTACTGTCTTCATGGAGCTCAAAACTAGATAATTGAATCTTATGTTCTCAAATATAAACGAGCTCTTATATCTTATTCCAACAAAGAACATATTTTTTTAAAAAATATTTATTTTTTATTTTAAAAATATCCTCATATTTGATTGAAAATACAATTTATTTTTAAATGTTTTTTTCCCAGTGACATGTAGCCTTATTTAACGTGTTAATAACAATAATTGATAAAAAGTTATAATAACCATGAAAATTCAACTTGCATGGTGGATATAAAAAAGAAAAGTGTGACGGAGAAGCCTTTTACATGAATAAATAAATTAATTAAAAAGACAACGACAGCACAACCCATTCAAACCGAGGAGGCGTTAGTTGCATGACTATTGTTGGTGCCTGGTGGCACACCAGGTCCCCCACTTTGCTCGCGAGCGAAAACGACTTGTTTGTCGTCAAGCTCTTGCGGGCATGAAGTTCAGAGTGGTGCTTCATTACCATTACGTTTCTCTAGAGTCCTCGGCACACCACCTGGTCAATGTTATATATATATATATATATAAACTCAGTAACTAGGTAAATCAGAAAATTAGAAAAGTGAAATATCATATAGATGTAATAAACCTAATGAGAAGATGGAATATTTAGATTACAAAACAACATATACATTGAATTAGTTGAAAATTAAGCTCTATAATTATTTTTAATTATTTTGAGGAATTAAATTGATATCATGATCGGTGGATTAACCCGAATTGATTCACATATATTTTTCTTTTTTGTCATTTCTTATTTTAATATCATCTTTTTTAACATTGATTAATAAATGACCTTTATTATTTATTTTAATTTATATTTTAATTTTTCATTTCTTAAAAATTATTATTTATTATGTGTGCTGTGTCAATATTTTAAAAATAATATTTCTAACATACATTTTATTTTAAGTTTATAATTATTATTTTTATTAGATAACATGTTATTAATCTTTGGATGTTCTTATGTTAAAAACATTAACCTAACATGGAGTGCAACGCAAAGCCAATTATGCAGTTATTATCTATTTCTACGTAATGATTATAATAATAATTCTTTGGTCGTCAAGCTAACAAATACCGTCACAAATTTCCGAGGAAAATAATAATAACGTTGAACTTTCTCAAATTAAGTGAGTGGGATTATACAAAACTCCGGCCCCTACATGTACCATTGGGTGAGGGAATTTTTGCATATGATAACATTAATAATTAAATATCAATAATATTAAGGATATTCATTTCAACTAGATTTAATGCTTACTTGAGACTCTGGCTGTAGTTGTTTTTAAAAGTATTTTTTATTTAAAAATACATTAAAATGATTTTTTTAAAATATTTTTGATATCAGCACATGAAAATGATCTAAGAACACCAAAAATATTTAATCTAAAATAAAAAAATAAAATAAAAATTTATTATTTTTCAAAAATATTTTCAAAATACAATGACAAACACCCCCTTACCGTGGTCTCTCATGTGAGTTGATGGAAGGATGAAATGATTAAAAAAAGAGAGGATGTAATCGATTGCAGCATAATATAATTAAAGGGGGGGTGTTGTCATTGTGTTTCAAAAACCTTTTTGAATTTTTTTTAAATTAAAGATTTTTGGTATTTTTTAAATATTTTAATGTGCGGATGTCAAAAATTTTTTTTCTATAAAAAAATTATTTTGATATATTTTTGAATGAAAAACACTTTAAAAAATAATATCAATCATATTCCTAAACAATCACTTACTAGCAGTAGACGGTGCATTGAGATTATTTATTTATTAAAGAGGAATGTAAAATGTTCAAGCTAATGTTGAAATGTTAAGAAATCAGTCTATTTATTTATTAAAGAGGAATGTAAAATTATTTTCAAGTTTATTATGTAATTTATAAAATTAGAACCAATTTCTTAAAACTGCATGGATGTATCAAGCTAATAAAACAGAGTATAAATCTACAAGATATTAGCATGGGACCACTAACTAGCAGTATTATTTTTATATCTATTTCTCTAAAGTAGTTAGCTTCCTAATTAACATTTAAAATATATGAAAAAAATGATTTCGTGGCGCATTGACATGAAAATAATCTAAACATATTATTTTTTTAATTTAAAATAAAAAATAAAAAATTTCAAATTTCAAACTTTTTAAAAACATTTTTAAAACATAATAACAAACTCCATCCCCTAAGTATGATAAATAGTGAGTTGTTGAGGTGTACGAGAAAAAAACAGTGAGTAAATCACGCGTGCCACGACTTTATCCACCCTTTTGTCTTCAAAAGACCAAATCAATAGAAAAATAAATAAATAGGCAAAACAAAGACCAGAACAAAGTACTATTACTACGGGTGTCTACCAAAACATACAAGGTCAAAGTATAGGAATCAGCAACCCAGAAAATTAAATATATAATAAAATAGAAATCATAAGCCCGTTAAAATCACTCTAGCTATATATACAGAACAAGAACTAGTTTTGCTCACTCAACCCCAAAGCAGAAGAACTGATCAATTAGAAGATCAAATCAGGTCAGCAATGGAAGACACGGTGCAGTACTCGCTTCTGGGGGGTTTCATTCTTCTCCTTGCTGTTACCCTGTTTCAGAAAGCAGGAAAGCACCGCATGAAGCTCCCTCCAAGCCCACCAGGTCGCCTAATTTTAGGCCATCTTCCTCTCCTCAAACAACCCAAGGCCATCCACCGAACCCTCCACGACATCTCCCAAAAATATGGCCCGATTGTCACTCTTAAGTTCGGTTTCCGAACTGTGATCATCGTATCATCACCATCAGCCGTAGAAGAATGTTTCACCAAGAACGATATTATCTTGGCCAACCGTCCTCCCTTTCTAAATGGCAAGGTCTTGAATTACAACTTCACCACCCTTGCCGCAGCACCATACGGTGATCACTGGCGCAACCTCCGTCGACTTACTGCTATTGAAGTCTTCTCATCAAGCCGGCTCAACACGTTTGCAGGCATCCGAAGAGAAGAAGTAAAGAATTTGCTTCGTAAAATTCATAAAACCTGTGGTGATGGTTCGGCTGTGATAGAGTTAAGGACAATGTTGCTGGACCTCAACTTCAATATAATGATGAGAATGGTTGCAGGGAAGAAGTACTATGGTGAAGATGTTGATGGGCTTGAAGAGTCGAAGAGGTTTAAGGACATGATGCAGGAGTTTTCTGAATGTACTAGGGTGACAAATCTAGGGGACTTGTTTCCCATTTTGCAGTGCATCGATTATGATGGATTTAAGAACAGGATGACCCAGCTGGGTAAAAGGATGGACGCTTTCTGGCAAGGACTTGTTGATGAGCATAGAGTGGATAAGGATCGGAATACCATGGTAAGCCATCTGCTCGCTTTGCAGGAATCGGAACCTGAGTACTATACCGACGAGATCATCAAAGGCATTATTCTGGTTAGTCTCAAACTCATTCTGCTGATCACCTTGATTCCGTTTTTGTTTTATTTCATTTATTTAGGACAAATCCGTAGTAAAAACACGTGAAGATAATATTCACAGTCTCCTTCCTTGACCCGGTTCTTCAGAAATATGTCTTCCTGTGGATTCAAACTTTCTGATCAACAATTTTCTGCAGATGATGTTGGTCGCAGGGACAAAAACCTCTGCCCTGTCTTTAGAATGGGCGTTCTCCAACCTGCTGAACAATCCGCATGCATTAAAGAAAGCTGCAGACGAAGTGGACACCCAAGTTGGAGAAGACCGTTTGGTAGACGAGCCAGATTTCTCTAATCTACATTACATCCAGTGTATCATCCATGAAAACTTGAGACTCTGTCCACCAGCACCACTTTTGGTACCGCACGTGGCATCCGAGCGCTGTACCCTTGGAGGCTATGATATTCCATCAGGTGCAATGGTTCTTGTAAATGCATGGTCGATTCATAGAAATCCAAACGTGTGGGATGATCCGTTGAGTTTTAAGCCTGAAAGATTTGAAAACGGGAAAGGTGAAACCTACAGGCTGATGCCATTTGGGTTGGGAAGGAGAGGTTGTCCCGGAGAAGCCATGGCATTCAGAGTGATAAACTTGGTTATGGGCCAATTGCTTCAGTGTTTTGAGTTCTCCACCATTGATGGCAAGGACGTCGATATGACAGAAACGGCTGCAACACTCATGTTGAAGATTACCCCATTGCAGCTCATGTGTAAAGCTCGCCCACACACTCGCAACCTCCTCGCTTAAGCTGTCGATCCGCCCTGTAAGGTAGAAAGAATGGTACGTAGTACAAGGACAATAATTATTGTGTTGTTAATTCACAGTACTCCTTAATATTATTACTTTCTGTATTTTATAATTCTTAGAAAATTCCAATTTCAGAGGATATACTCCTATTTCCAATTCCCACCTTTGAGAATTGGTGTAGAAAAATCAAGAAAAACATCTTGACTGTAAGCAGACGTTCAAATTTAAGTGATTATTTGGTATTACGGGCAGGGTTAATATGAAGGTGTTTTTTTTTAATTAAAAATATATTAAAATGATTTTTTAAATCATTAAAAACATCTAAACAGATATTGATTTAATATTTTTTATAATAATATTATAAAAGTAAGTGAACATGACTTTAATTTAGAAATATATGAGGTTACTTGCCTGCGCGTTGTGCTGAGTTTTTTTTTTATATTTTGGAAATTGATGGATTTTATGCGTGCTACAATTAGTTATTTTAATATTTAATTAGTAAAATTGTATTCGATAAAATTTGCTAGAAATAGTTTTTTTTTCCGTTTAAAAATGATTGCATGATAATTATTTAATCGGTAGATTGTACAATTGGAATCAATAAAATTCTTTGATATGAGTCATGTGCTTCGTGTAACTTACTGATTGATTGTTGTGTATATTTTATTTGTTTGATGAATTATTTCATTAGTAAATAGTAAAATTACAATCGATGAATTTTAACACAGATGAGTGATTTGTTTTACGCAGCAAACAATTTGATTGGTGATTTTGTTTTAATTACTTTGGTAATAATTTAATGGGTAGATAACAAATATTTTTTCCACTCATTTCGTCTACGTGTGACTTCGTATATTTTTTGTTTATGTGATATTAGATATGAAATATCATACACAAAAAAAGCCGTAAAAATCAACTTTTAAGAAAAATAACATCAACCGATGAATTATTTATATTATTATTCTCATTATCATGATTGTGACAATTATTATAGCTGTTATTATAAATAATTAATATTATAATTATTATTGGTCATACTATCGATGACACCATAATTATTGTTAGAAAAAGTATTCCAGAATACTAATATTAATTTTTTTTTCAAAAAACATTAGGTCATATATATATATATTAAGGGGTTAATATTAAAATATATAATTAGTTTGACATATTTATAAGAAAAAAAAACTTACAAATAATCATTATCATTATTTTGAATGTCTTATCTATAATAATTAGAAACTTTAACACCTAAAAATATTAACAAAAAAGAAATTTAAAAAAAATAAATGACAAAAGAAAAATAAATATTATTACATTTAAAAAAATTATTTGACTTGAAGAATAAATAAAATAATATTAAAAAAGGGAAACAATAATAAATATCAATTTTCAAATGATCGCCAACACAAATTAAAATTTAAACATTAAATAAAAAAAACAACCTTAATGACAAAGGAAAATAGAAAAATTAAAAAAAAAAACTAAGAGCATGTACATATAAGCATTAAAACAAATAGCAACCATTATCAGGAGTTTTCTAGTGACCTTAATACTAGGTGACAACTCCTAAAAGTTACAGTAAAAATTTTACGATTATAAAACCCTCCAAAATACCATGGAAAGGTTGTATAAGATGTTGAAGCATGATGACTATCTCAAAATACCATCTAGAATACACGTTATAAGAGATATAAATAAATATTGTAAGTATCACTAACACTTTGGCCATGATATTGATTATTTTAAATAATTTTATTCTGCCGTAGAAGGCATAATGACATTAGGAGTGTTGAGATTAGGTGGTCTACAGAAGAGTGATGTAGTGGTGATGATGGTTGTACATAATAATAAAAATAAAGTGTATAGGATAAAGCAACTAAAGAGGGTTCCCCCAAAATGATTCTAACCAAGCCTGCAAATATAGCTAGTGGAAGCTATAATGCCCTACCTTATAATTATGGGAATTCCTATAATAATATGAAACATGCTCTTATTATTTATGTTGAAATATAAGGGTCAACTCAAAGTGGGATATGCTTTATTCATGAGGAGTTAAAGAATCATCGGAAGGCCAAAGGAAAAAAATATGTTGGAGTTGGAAAAGACGAATAAGATTAATATGCCAGTGAATGATGAAAAGGCTAGTGAGTTTGAAGTTAGTAAAACATAGTGAATATAGGGTGGTGGATCAATTGAAGAATACATCCGCTAGGATTTCTTTGTTATCATTAATAATGAGTTTATAATTGCATAGTATGCTCTTCAGAGAGTTCTTAATGAGGTGTATGTTCCTTAAGACATCACACAAAACTCTATAAAAAAATTGGTTGGGAGGATTTAGGCTACCATTTACTTATACTTTACTGATGATGAGCTTGATCCTAAAGGGATCGGTCATAACAAACCATTGTATATCATAGTAAAATGCAAGTATTGTATGATTGCTAAGGTGCTTATAGACAATGGTTATGCTATAAATGTTCTACCAAGACAAGTGCGTGATAAGATCCCGATTATGCCTCTTATATGAAGCCAAACACCATGCATATTAGAGCATATGATAGGTCACCAAGGCTGATTATTGGGAATATTGATGTTGAGATGATCATTGGCCCTCAACTATTTGAAGTGGCATTTTAGGTGATGAATACCCACCCTTCGTATAACATGTTATTAGGAACACCTTTCATATATGAGGCTCCAGATGTTGCGTCTTCCCTGCATCAATGGAAATTTAGTGACTATACAGGATAAGGAGACTATTTTTATGATATTGAATGTGTCAATCTCTTACATAGAAGCTAAAGAAAGTAAGGATGAAAATCTCTAAGCATTTGAGGTTGTAAATGCCAAAGGGATACCTGAAAACATGGTATGACAAAAGCAAGAGATTTATGAAGTTGCTGTCATCACCCAATTTCTTGGTTACTCCCCAAAATCAATACAAAAATAACAAAAATAAAATAAAAGAGGTCGGCGGTGGTAGAAAAATCAATGTGCAAATTTTGGTTGTTTCCGCGAGTCTTGTCATATCTCTTTTATCCCTAAAAATAGAGGAAAATACAGATTCAAGGCAAATATAATTTATCATCGGATAAATCTGTATAAAAATTAAATCGAGAGATTAATTATATTTTTATGGGTCAATTTGATTTTATCGTCGGCCAATTTAAAAGTATAACTATGTTCGGGAATTAATGTAGGGTCCAAATAAAGGATTTAATTAAGTGCAAGGACTTAATTATACTTTAAGTTTGTCAAATTAATTTTATTAAGGGCTTATTCAATGAAAAATCAAGTTAGGGAGCTTAATTCGGGTTCAATTGAGAAGTTGAGAATTTTGGGAGACTGATTGAACTTTTCCAAGCCAATTGTGCGAAATCATCAGGGGTCCAATTGAAAACAATTAAGAGTTTAATGGTCAATTGAGGGTCAAATAGAATAAATTGGAAGTCAGGGACCAAAATAAAAAACACGCAAATTTAAGGCTAACATTGAATTTTTCACAGGGACACAATCGCACAAAATTAAAAGTTTAAAACCAATTAGGGGTGCGATTGAACCAATTAAAAATTGAGGGATCAAATTGTATTTTGCACTCTCTCCCAAAATTATCACGCGTGACTGCATTGTTCAGTCACCTGAACAAGTGCAGACACGCCTCTGCCTCTTCACTTTCAGGTGAAGAGGCAACCCATCGGTGCACGCAATGGGCAACCGAAGGGTTGCCTCTCGCCTTTAAATACAGGCGACATGCACGAACAGAAGGGAAGGAGGGGAAAGTGGAGAAAAAACGAGCGTAATTTCACGTAAAAAAGGAGAATTTTACGCAAAGAATAAGGAAAAAAAAGGGAGAATTTCACGTAATTTCACGTAAAAAGGGAGAATTTTACGTAATTTCACGTAAAAAGGGAGAATTTTACGCAGAGAAGAAGGAAAAAAAAGGAACAAAAACAGAGGGGGCATTACGGGGACAGAGAAAAAAACAGAGAAAAACTGGAGGGAAAATGATGTAGTTTTGAGAGAATATACAGAGATTCTCAACAACCAAAACAAGCAAAACAAACGTGAGAATCACACCATTTTCCCAAGCAACCATCTCTCTCTTCCTTTCCCGATTTGTAATATCTCTCTCTCTCTCCAGAACTGTTTCTATCGAGCTCTCTCTCTCTCCACCGTTACTGGCTACCCGACCACCCAACACCTATCTCTTCATCACCGTGAGATTCCCCTCTACATGAGCAACTTAGCCCCACTCTCCGGCGAGGCAACATACCAGGTGACAGTAGCAGCGACGTGAACCTGTGGGACTCCGACGCCTCTTCCAGCTAGCACAGGCCACCGTTGACGCCGCCACCACCATAGAAATCATCACATCGACCTCCTCTACCCAAAGATACTAACAGGTAATCCTTTCATTACACTTGAAAAATCCTCCTGTTCATCATCTTCTTCATCCCGCTGCATGCAGAAGGACACAATTTTGCTTCCCCCCTGCATGCAAGCTAGGTTGACATTAGGTGGGTTGGGCACAATCGTAGGAGGATGGGCTGCTAGTTAGGCCCATCAGGGCTGGACTGTCAGCCCAGCCCAAAACCAACTAGGCTTCCAACCTGGAAGCCCAGCCCACTCAGGATAGGCTGTGAGCCCACCTGAGCTGACAACCTAGCCCAAAAAAATAAAAAAAATGAAAAAAAAATGAAAAATACAAGTTGACATAAAAAAATATATTTTTACTATTATTACTATTATTAAAAAACATAAAAATATATTGTTTTTGTGCATATGACCGAATTCCAAAGTTTTCCCATCATATTTTTCTTAAAAAAATATGTTGCATCTTTCACGTATTTTAAAACAAAAATTTGGATATCGTAACCATTTTATGATTATCCATAGGAATTTGGACAAAATATCAAAAATAATTTAACAATTATTTTGTTTTAGCTTTCGCGGTGTAAATTTATATTGTAAAGTATACTCGCAAATAAAAAGAGATTTTAACTACGGTGTAAAATTACATAGTAAAGTGCATTCGTAGATAAGAAAAAAAAGATTTTTAACTACGATTTAAATTTACATTGTAAAGTACATCTGTAGATAATAAAAAGGTTTTTTTTATTGCGGTGTAAATTTACATTGTAAAGTACACCCGCAGATAAGAATGGTTTTTGAAAATGCAGTGTAAAATTTTGTAACTTAGAAAAACAATCATACAACGATGCATCCTATCTTAGGTAGGGTGCACTGGGGTTAATCGTCATCCCCTTGCACAACAAGTCCCCTTTCCCAAGACTCTCGCAGACCAATAGGTTCCTAGTGACCTTAACACTAGGTGGCAACTCCTGATAATTCTAGTCGTAAATTTCATGGCTATAAACAACCCCATTTTCACCGTGCGCCATTGTCTCCCCAAATCCCGGGGATGGCAGGGCGCGAAGCGCGAAAAATCGCAGTCGTGACAGTTGCAATGATGAATGTTAAATGCTTTTTGAGACATGGGTTGCCATTCCAATACAACCTAACCACATGAATGCTTGAGAGGGTTAACATGATAAAGGTAAAATATGTTTATAAAAGGTTTGGTTTAGGCTTTAATATGTGAAAAGTAGATTACACAACAATGATTGAGATTAAAAAAGAAAGGAGGTTAGCCTAAAGTGAAGGAATAAACTCCAAGGAAAATGGGATAGAGATCCGACCTATTCACATAATATTTCCACAATCAGCACACGTGATAAAGGTTGAAGATGAGTTCAAAAGTCTGAGAAAAGAAACTGATAGTACTACTATCAATAATCTTGAAGGACTTAAAGAAGAAGACCATAAAGGACACCTTAAGGCTAGAGAGAATCCTTATGAATTGTTACCTCGACTGACTATTAGCACATTTAAAGATGTCTCAATTGAGTTTGTGAGAAAGCTGGTTCTCATGGAAGAGTTGAATAATTATGAGATTCAAGAAGTCTTGATTTGTTTTAAAAAAGAATATGAAAGTAGATTGTCACTAAATTCACAAATCTATTGCATTGAGAATAATTGGCCTAACTTTAATAATATTATATTTGCAATGAATGAGAAAAGATGTGAGAATAAAGACATAAAAGAATTTACAAAACTAGCAGAGTAGTTTGAGTATACATGGGAGCTTGAAAAAAAGATTTAAAATTGATAAATGTAGGCACTAAGAAGGATAAAAGAGAATTAAAAATGAGGATGCTAATCATTGCCAGTATTAGAAATGAGTTGGTTGTGCTTTTATATGGCTACACTAATGTTTTTGTCTAGTGATATGCTGACATGCCTGGTTTGGATACTAAGAGATTATGGTGCAGAAGTTACCTTTGATACAAGAATGTAAACCGATCAAACAAAAGTTGAGGACAATACCTGATATACTAATCAAGGTTAAGGAAGAAGTAAAGAAACAATGGGATGTTAGATTCATTGAAGTAGTAAAATACCTTTAATGGGTATCTAATATTTTAGTAGTGCATAAAAAAGACTGCAATATCAGAATATGCGCGGAGTTTTGAGATTTGAATAAAACAAGTCCATGAGATGATTTTTCCTTGCCTCATATAGATGTGCTCGTAGATGTTGTTGCTAAGTGTTCTATTTACTCAATTTAACCTTCCAATTTATATTTTATTATGCCCTCTAATTTTTTAATTTTTTATTTTTACCATCATTCTTTTAATAATACTTTTTTTTGTGTGATTGGTGTTTTTCAAGTTTAATCTTTCATTGTTTGATTTGTTGGAGAATGAGCTTCATAGTCCTTATATTATTGTACTTCCTATCTAATGACATGAGTAATGAGTTTGTAAAGTTTATGTTGTATGAGATGATTTTTTCTCATTTGCTTTTATGATTTTATCATTCAACTTTATTATTTTTTAAAATAAATTGGCTATGCTCTTTGATTCTTCAGTTCATCCTTGTCTCATGTCCTAGACCGTAAGTTTTGCATGCCTTTTTTTAATAGAGATTTTTTTAAATATCTTTTTTATATTTAATTTTAAAGATTTTTCTTATTTAATAAATATGAGCTTTATTTTATAAAAAATATTTATTCTAAAATAATATTTTTTTTATATGTTTGACCTTGCATAATATATCTATTTTTTAATATTTTATTCAATCATTTCTATTTCTATTTTTTTTATTGATTTTAATAAAAAAATTCAATAAACACAAGTGAGAAATAATTTATTTTGTTAAATAAAATATCTTGACTTACATCAATCTCTTGATGTTTTTCCCCGATCCTCTTTTATATTATTAACAATTTTATTATTTATTTATACAAATCATTATCGATTTATTAAATTAGACATATAGTTGCATAAACTTTTATAGTTTATATATATACTAGACAATGCCCCTACACTTCGCCGCTGGCGGCACAATATTTTTTTCAAAGTAAAAAATATTAATTGTGTGTATTTTTTTTATTATAATATAAATTTAGCTAAAATAATAAATCTGTGCAGAATTCATATCAAGTGCAAGTTTTCTATAAAATATATGCATTTAAAATCGATATAAATTTGTCTGTTTAGTAGTTTCAAACGAAATAACCAGCATAAATTTATCATCATCATTAAAAAAGCAAGAAAACTCGGATATCTGAATTATTAAGTTCACTGTATTAAAATTAGTTCTTTTTATAATTCAATTTAAATAAAAAAATATATAAATTGTGAAAATACCTACAATAATCAAATTAAAAAAATAAGTTGTTAATTTTCTATAAATTGTGAAAACATAGATTGAAAATTCATCCTGACGTTATTGTCATTATGATTGTTATTAAAGCTAAAATTATTACTAACATTACTGCCAAAACAATTAAAATAATTAAATTGCCATGAAAAAAAAAAGCAAAAGATTTTTATAAGAAAACAATAAAAAAACAATAACTAAAATTATCATTATTATTGCATAAATAATAAAATCATAAAAATCATATAATCTAAAGAACAAATAAAGAAACAGAAAACAAAAAAAAATGAATAAAGGGAAAAATAGAGTAATATTACTTTTAAAATGATCACCGATATAAATTAAAATTTCAGGAAAATCTTTAAAAAAAAGTCAAAAGATTTTTATAAAAAAATAATCACTAAAATTATCATTATTATTGCGCAAATAATAAAATTATAAAAATCATCTAATCCAAAGAACAAATAAAAATAAAAGTGAACAAAAAAATGTATAAGGAAAAAAAATAAATAATAATAATAAATTAGTTCAGAGATTAGTCATGGTGTGTCCACGCTGGCCTGAACACCCCGATTATCAAAAAACAGATTTGATCCGAGGAGTAGTGGTAGTGAACTTGAGCTGGCCCGGAGATCATGATTATAAAAAATATATATAAATGAAAAAAATGTATAAGTGAAAAAAAGAGCTTAAGCTGGCTGAGAGACCATGGTTACCAAAAAATGTATAAGCGAAAGAAAAAAAAAAGTATAAGCGTGAAAGCACTGTAGCAATCCATATTGTTTTTAAAAAAATTCGGCCTAAGAATTAGTCGTGGTGTGGTTAAACTGGTCAGGGATCCCGGTTATAAAAAAAATGTATAAGTGAATAAAAAAAAGTATAAAAAAAAAGAAAAAAAAATGTACCAGTAGGAAAGCATTTTAGAAAAAAAAAATATGGGTCCGGGGATTGTCGTGGTATGCATAAGTTGCCCTGGACACCCTGGTTATATAAAAAAAATTGGATATGGAGATTAATCGTGGTGCATTTAAGCGAGCTCGGACACCCCGATTATTAAAAAACAAAAAACCAAAAAAATATATAAGTAGAAAAAGAAAAAATATATATATAATAAGAAAAAAATGAAAAAAAATATAATAAGGAAAAAATACAAAAAAAGACAAAAAAAAGAAGAAGCAAAAAACAGAGGAAAAAAAAAGAAAAAGAATAATTAGGAAAAACAAAAGCAAAAAAAAAAAAGAACAAACGAAAAAAAAAGAGGAGCTAATCATAAAATAAAAACCAAAAAAAAAAGCAGAAAAAAAACGTAAGCAGAAAAAAAAAAAAAAAAACTACTGTTGCAATCCACAGTGTATTGTGTCTGTGTGCACAGTGCATGGGTATACAGTAAAAACCCCACGCCTTTTATATATATAGTAAAGTAATAGTAATAAATAAAAAAAGGTTCAATTGATTAGAAATTAGATGAATTAAATAATAATAATAATAACAACAATAATAACTACGCGAGAGAGAGCCAGCCATAGCTTTTATCCGAGTCAAAAAGGAACCAACGGTGCTGATAAACATAAAGCCAAACCAATAAAAGAAGGAAAATAAAACCCATCAAATCACAAACTGCCATCTCCTTCCCCTCTCTCCCTTCTCATCTCTTCTCCATCGTTACCTGGAGAAAAAACTTTTCTTTCTTTCTTTCCTTGTTTCTCCCTCTCCTTTCAACTCTCGCGCCAAATACAAAACCACCCTCTCCTCTCCTCCCCCCTCTTTCTCTCTCCATGTAAAACCGAACGACCTCCTCCTCTCTCTCTCTAAAATTCATCTCACTTAGGGTTTTGATCTCCTTCAATTCCGCTCTCTTCTCTACTTTCCGTCTCAGATCGACTCGAAACCAAGTCATAAACCACCATCCTATGAGCACGAAAAGAACAGACCCAGCAGACGCAAAGTTAATAAACAGAAAGGAAGAAGCCAAACGCCCCCAGAGAAGAAATACAACACGCCGGCTTATTAAGGGTATAATAGTCCCGACACTACCACAATTCACAGTAAAATCACTCTAAAGCTACAGACACTCTGAAGCTACAGTGATGTGTCAAGGAAAAATGGCACATCTTTTATTTGTTAGTTAATTATCAAAATAGCTGCATAATCATTTTTTAAAATAAAATACAACAAATACAACTTGTAGGATAGCGAATATCAGATTAAATAGCCAGTAAAATTATAATTCACGCAGCCGACTGAGTTGAAACTAAGAAAACCAAACCCCACGTTTTCAAAGTGAAAGCAACTCCTTAAAGTTGGACAAGACATCCTCGCAGCATTACCACTACTTTTTAAGAGGTAAGAGCATCATCCCCGTAAAGTGATCCACATCTCTTCATTTTTCCACTGCAGAGTTTGTGATAATTTCTTGTCGATGGAGATCGTTCCTCGCAAGTGGAATGGAAGCGAAAATGACATCCTTGCATGCAGTTAAATTAGGGAAAATTCAAAGAAAGTGACTTCTCTTCTCCTCCATGCATTTGTAGAATAAAAACATGAATGACTTGGTCAATGCTAGCTGCACAGAGAGTAACAGATACAAGTCAACCAAGTCTTCCCGTGACATTTCTAACTTATTGCATCTTCCGGGATGCTTCTAATGACTTAATGGCGCCACTAAACAACACAGATATCTCCCGCAGGATGCTCTGCACTTGCCTGCCCTTTTTCGTTTGATTTTTATTATGTAAACAAATATCAATTCTCCCATGAGTTCGACTTGATAATTAAACATAAACCATTGTGAGGTTTAAATTTATTTTCTTAAAAAGCCATAGCAACCACTTTAAAAAGAGCCCCCCTAACAACCTTTCCTAGAGCACCCGCTTTCCAAATTTACCCGCTTTACAAAGCTCCCATCTTCCGCTCCTGACAAACTTTCCTCCATTCAAAGAACAAGCATCAAATATCCACACCCAATTTCTATGGAGTCCATTCTTCATCTACTCTTTCTTCTTCAATTTCTTTCTCTTCTTTCATCCTCAGAATCTTACAATCCTCAGGTTAAGTACTTCATCAACTGTGGATCAGCCTCCAATGTCGATCTTAACAGTACTCGGATTTTCGTTGGTGATAAGAATTCTAACCCTTCCTTCTCTGTAGGAAAAAGCAACTCTGTCCAAAATGAAAACCCCATACCAGGCATATCACCCCTTTATCATACAGCTAGAACCTATACGAAAATATTCCGTTATATGCTTGATATCACTCAAAATGGTTCCTACCTTGTCCGCCTTCATTTCTTTCCATTTAGCTTCAAAAAGACTCATCTTAATGATGCTTTGTTCAATGTGTCTGCTTCAAATTTTTCACTTTTATCAAATTTTAGTGTCCGAAACAGTTCTACTGAGTTCCCAGTGATCAAGGAGTTCTTTCTCACGATTCCTAAAGGAAATTTCGATATCTGCATCATACCAGCTGACGAAACACGTTTTGCTTTCGTCAATGCCATAGAAGCCTTTCTTCTCCCACCAGATTTCTTCATTGATGATCCCACTGCAATTCCTCCTCTACGGACCAAAGATGGAGCTCTTAGGACACTTTATAGGATCAATGTTGGAGGTTCACAGGTTACCGATACCCTTTGGAGGAATTGGGTACCGGATGATGATTATCTAACTTTTCCAAGTTCGGTTACAACTTATTCTTACGACGGTCAACTTCAAGAGTCCCGTCAAGGAAGGTTTGTTGTCAAAGAAATTGCCCCTGATGCTGTGTACAACACTTTCAAAAACATGAGTATAGATAATAACGGGCCATCCAATATTCCAAATATAACTTGGCGTTTCAACGTGAGTAAGGAAGCTAGGCATCTTGTTCGTGTGCATGTTTGTGACTTGGTCAGTCCGTCACCAGGTACTGTAAGTTTTTATCTGAATATATCTGCCAATATAAGAGAAGTGATCGATCCTAATTCTTACGGGATTAGTGAAATGAGAACTCCATTATTCTACGATTATATGGTTTCTTCGGATTATTCCGGATATATGAGTTTTAGTATAGCCCCAAATGAAACGTCTATTAAGAAAGTTGCTTTTCTGAATGGACTGGAGATCATGGAGTTTTTGGGGAGCTCAACAATTAATATGCCTGTTGAACATGAGAAAAGAAAACATCTAGCTCTCATTATTGGTTCTGCTGGAGGTGTGGCTCTAATCATGGTGTTGATTTTATTGCTCTTACTATGTTTGAGATTAAGGCGACTAAACCCCGTAAAAGCTTTAATTCTGAAAAATGAGTTTCTTTATGGAAGAGGGAGGTCTCCCAGTTGGACAACTGAAAGAACTGAAAATGCCTCCATCATTACTAATTTAAACCTCAAACTGAAGATGTCATTAGCTGAAATACTGGTTGCGACTGAAAATTTCAATTCAGAGTTGTTGATTGGTGAGGGAGGGTTTGGCAAAGTTTATAAAGGAACTCTTGAGAGCGGTATGAAGGTGGCGGTGAAACGAAGCGATTCAAGTCATGGCCAGGGTCTTCCAGAGTTCCAAACTGAGATCATTGTCCTTTCCAGGATCCAACATAGGCATCTTGTTTCCTTGGTCGGCTATTGCGATGAAGGATTGGAGATGATATTGGTTTACGAGTTCATGGAAAAGGGGACTTTGAGAGACCACTTGTATGATAGGAAGGAGTGCTTAAAGAATCCATCCGCTGAAACTGAATTTACATGGAAACAAAGGCTTGAAATTTGCATAGGCTCGGCGAAGGGCCTCCATTACCTTCACACTGGTCCAGATGGAGGAATCTTTCACCGTGATGTTAAGTCCACAAACATCTTACTTGATGAACATTATGTGGCCAAAGTAGCGGATTTCGGTCTCTCTCAATCAGGAATGCCTGATCCGGACCACATAAGCACGTGTTTGAAAGGTAGTTTTGGTTATGTTGACCCTGAATATTTCAGAACTCTGCAGTTAACCAATAAGTCAGATGTGTACTCTTTTGGTGTGATCCTTCTTGAAGTGCTTTGTGCTCGACCCCCTATTGTAAACTCAAAGCAGAGGGTTGAAATAAACTTAGCTGAATGGGGAATGTTTTGGCAAAAGGAGGGGCAACTTGAAAAGATTATTGATCCTCTACTGGTGGGTCACATCAACCGAAACTCGCTGAGAAAGTTTGGTGAAATAGCTGAGAAGTGTTTGAAGCCACGAGGAGCTGACAGACCTAATATGCTTGATGTGTGCTGGGATTTAGAATACGCATTGCAGCTTCAGCAGACTCCTACGCATAGAGAGGCACACGAGGACAGCACCACAACAGCAGCTTCAACAGATTTAGCACTCCCACCTATGCAGAACCTAAGCTATAATATGTTCCCAGTTGATGATTACTCAGATACAACAGCTTCTGCAGTGTTTTCCCAACTAAGAGTTAATGATTCCAGATGATCCCCACAGGTCACGAGTGAGCTCTCGGTGACTCCTATTATTATTATTATTATGATCATCAAATTTTATTCAGCAACCAATGGACTGTCAGGTCATTTTAGTATATGATGTTGGATGAGATGTTGTAAATGTTATTTTATTGGTTATTCTATGCCTTAGTAGTTCTCTGGATTGGAAGTGCCTGTTTAACAAAGATAGACTGAGATAGATAGCTTGATAGATGTGTTTCTATGCATTGGATGCGTATTTGTAAAATAAAAAATAATATTAATGTTTGATTTAAAGTTCAATGTACTGAAATTCATGGTAGATTTTGTTAAAGATTGAAGACATTGATTCCAAGACTGCAACGAGATTGAAGATAGAAGATCATTAGTATTTTAATTTATGTTTAATAAGATCAAGTGTTGATCAAGTTCTTTGGTTATTCTTAATTTCCTAATTAGACTAAGAATCTTCAATTTCCTAATTAGACTAGAATTTGTAATAGACTAGAATTCCTAATCTTGTAAGGATTCAATTTTCTTATATAAATAAAACTAAAGGATGGAGGAAGATGGTCTAAAAAACTAGGTGCTTTAGAGGAAAGCATGAGAGCAATCAAAGGAAATAACTTGTATGATCCTGTAAAAGTTATCGATGTGTTTGGTGCCTAATATTATCATTCCAAAAAGTTTAGATTGTTAGAGTTTACTAAATATACTAGAACCCAATGCATACTATAGTAAAATGGATAAGTTAGTTCAAGATAAGAAATTATGGATACATTTCTTACAAGTTAAATTTGAGTGATGCTACCCTTACTTGGTATATGTGGTTCGAAAATACTAAGATAAAAAGGTGAAAGGACTTGGTGGATGCTTTCATCAGGCAATATAAGTTCAATATGGATGTGGTGCATGATAGGTCAAGCTTACAAGTTCAGAATAAGGGCAACAAAGAGTTTATAAGGGAATATGCCCAAATAAGGCGTGAATCGATAACACAAGTCAATCCTTCTCTTTTAGGAAAAAAAGATGGTCAGTTTATTCTCAAACACTTTCAAAGTCCTGTACCTTGAATACAGGGTTAAAAGTTTTGTACAACATTTTACTGATATGGTTATAGTTGAAGGAATTGAACATACCATTTGAATGGGTAAGATTTTTTTATCCTAGTGTGAAAACAATTTCTTAGGGCAAAAAAAGGAAATTGAAGCTCACAATCTTGAAGGAGGATACAAAATGTCATAATGCAATTCTGGGTTATTCCTCTAAATCGACACAAAATAAAATAAAAGGAGCTCGTGTTGATAAAAAAATCATGGAAATTTTGGACGTTTTTGAGAGCCTGATCATAACTCTTTTGTGGCAAGAAATGAAGGAAAATGCAGATTCAAGGCTAAAATAATTTATTATTGGATAAATCTACATATAAATTAAGTTGAAAGGAATAATTATATTTTTATGGGCCAATTTGATTTAATTGTCGACCAATTTAAAGTGTAATTATGTTTGGGAATTAATTTAGGATCCAATTGAAGGATTTAATTAAGTGTAAGGACTTAATTATATTTTAAATTTGTCAAATTAATTTTATTAAGGGTTTAATTGATGAAAAATTAAGTTCTTGAGCTTGATTCAACTTTAATTGAGAAGATTGGAACTCTTATAGACCAAATTCATTTTTACCAAGATAACTGGGTGAAATTAAAGAAAAGAAAAAAAATGGTTTTTTCCCCATTTTTCCTCTCAAAAAAATTTCTTTTGTCATAACCCATTTTTTTTAATTTTTAATGTTATTTCAAAATTTTATTTAAAAAAAAAAAAAAACTGGCCTGCCGAGGCCTTGCCAGAGCCATGCTTGTGCCAGGCCAGCGTAGCCATGCCCTCCAACCCCCTACAACACACCATCTCCTGGACATCACTCTCATGCCCTGCAACCTGCATATTTAGGCTAAAAAAAGGGAGAACAAAGGAAGAATTGGAAGGGAGCATGAAATAATACGGGAAAAAATGGTAGAAAAAACAAACAGAACAAAGAGGAAAGGGATGATGGTACAGTGTGAAAAAAATTGTAGCATAACCACCAACAAATAGCCACTCTCGACGTTAGCAACCCCCTCTCTCTCCCGTCTGCCATAGTCAACAACCAACAACTCTCTCTCTTAAAAACCAATCCGCTAATAGCTCTCTCTCTCCCCTCTAGTAGTAGTTCCTAGTGAGCATCAATAGTAACTCTTTTGGCACCATCAACCTCTTCTCTTCACCAGGAGCACCTGCAACAGTCGAGGCCTTCTTCTCCAACTCCACCGTCAAGCGACAACAAGAAAGCTCAAAACAACCAGCTTCCAGCACTCCTCCTGGCCACCACACGTTAAAATTTGTGACGCCACCACCACAGAAAAAAACCACCTCGATCTCCTCTACCAGGTGCTGCAGGTAAGCCTCTCATCATTGTCGGTCAACCTCCATGTTATTGTTTACATTACTTGTGAATAGTGTAGGACTGAATTGCAGTTTACATAACTCGTGACACACCACCACCATCGAAAATTGTACCATATTTCTCATGTTTAACAAAAATTGGATATCATAACCAGTTTACGATTATCCATTGGAATTTGGCCAAAATATCAAAAAATTTAATAATATTTTTTTTTGGCTATCGGGGTGTAAAATTACATTGTAACGTACACTCCCAGATAGATAAAAAATAAGCTTTTTTTAAAAAAGTAGTATGGCAATTTCCAAACTTGAGAACAATTAGGTTTTTAAATTTCAACGAGGTAGAAACTCCCTCATGAAAAGAGATCAACTTCGAGCTTTATAAATGACTAACGAATAAAGAATTTGACGTACAAAAAAAACAATAAAACAGCAATGCCACTTACCTTAGGTAGGGTGCAGTGGGGGTGATGCATCTTACCTTGCACAATAAGTCCCCTTACCCAGACCCTCGCAGACCATTAGGTTTCCTAGTGACCTTAGTACTAGGTGTTGACTCCTAAGAGTTATAGTAATAATTTTACGATTATAAAACCTTCCAAAATACCATGGAAAGGTTGTATGAGATGTTGAAGCATGATGAGTATCTCAAAATACCATCTAGAATACAAGTTATAAGACATATAAATAAATATTGTAAGTATCACTAACACTTTGGCCATGATATTGATTATTTTAAAGAATTTAATTCTAGTGTAGAAGGCATAATGACATTACGAGTGTTGAGATTAGGTGGTCTAACGAAAGGTGATCTAGTGGTGATGATGGTTGTATGTAATAATAAAAATAAAGTATATAGGATAAAGCAACCGAAGAGGGTCCTCCTAAAATTATTCTAACCAAGCCTGCAAGTATAGCTAGTGGAAGCTAGAATGCCCTACCTTATAATTATGGAAATTCCTATAATAATGAGTAATGCTCTTATTATTTATGTTGAAATATAAGGGTCAACTCAAAGTGGGATATGCTTTATTCATGAGGAGTTAGAGAATCATCGGAAGGCCAAAGGAAAAAAATATTTTGGAGTTGTTAAAGACAAATAAGGTTAATAAGCCAAAAATGATGAAAAGGCTAGTGAGTTTGAAGTTAATAAAAGATAGTGAATACAACGTGGTGGATCAATTGAAGAAAACATATGCTAGGATTTCTTTGTTATCATTAACAATGAGTTTATAATTGCATAGTAACGCTCTTCAGAGAGTTCTTAATGAGGTGTATGTTCCTTAAGACATCACACAAAACTCTATAAAAAAATTGTTTGGGAGGAATTAGGCTACCAATTACTTTTACTTTACTGATGATGAGCTTGATCCTCAAGGGATCGGCCATAACAAACCAATGTATATCATAGTAAAATGCAAGTATTGTATGATAGCTAAGGTGCTTATACACAATGGTTATGCTATAAATGTTCTACCAAGAAAAGTGCCTGATAAGATCCCGATTATGCCTCTTATATGAAGCCGAACACCATGCCTATTAGAGCATATGATAGGTCACCAAGGCTGATTATTGGGAGTATTGATGTTGAGATGATCATTGGCCCTCAACTGTTTGAAGTGGCATTTTAGGTGATGGATATCCACCCTTCGTATAACATGTTATTAGGAAGGCCTTGGATATATGAGGCTCGAGATGTTGTGTCTTCCCTGCATCAATGGAAATTTAGTGACTACAGGATAAGGAGACTAGATAGTGAATGTGTCAATCTCTTACATAGAAGCTAAAGAAAGTAATGATGGAAATCTCCAAGCATTTGAGGCTGTAAATGCGAAAGGGATACCTGAAAACATAGTATGACAAAAGCAAGAGATTTACGAAACTGCAATGATGAATGTTAAATGCTTTTTCAGACATGGTTTTCCATTCCAATATGACCCAATCACATGAATGCTTGAGAGGATTAACATGATAAATGTAAAATATATTTATAAGAGGTTTGGTTTAGGCTTTAAGCCAAAAAAAGTAGATTACACAACAATGATTGAGATTAAAAAAGAAAAGAGATCAGCCCGAAGTGAAGGAATAAACTCCAAGGAAGATGGGATAGAGATCCTACCTATTCAAATAATATTTCCACAATCTGCACACATGATAATGGTTGAAGATGAGTTGAAAAGTCATAGAAAAGAAATTGATAGTACTACTATCAATAATCTTAAAGGACTTAAAGAAGAAGGCCATGAAAGACACCTTAAGGCTAGAGAGTATCCTTATGAATTGCTACCTCGGCTGACTATTAGAACCTTTAAAGATGTCCCAGTTCAGTTTGTGAGAAAGCTGGTTCTCGTGAAGGAGTTGAATAGTTGTGAGATTCAAGAAGTCCTCATTTGTTTTCAAAAAGGAATATGAAAGTAGATTGTCACTAAATTTACAAATCTACTACATTGAGAATAATTGGCCTAACTTTGATAATATTATATTTGCAATGGATGAGAAAAGATGTGAGAATAAGGACATAAAAGAATTTACAAAACTAGTATAGTAGTTTGAGTATACATGGGAGCTTGCAAAAAAAGATTTAAAATTGATAAATGTAGGCACTAAGAAGGATAAAAGAGAATTAAAAGAGAATTAAAGGTTGGTTTTCAAAGAAATTGCCCGTGATGTTGTGTATAAAACTTACAAAAAGGTGAGTATAGATAATAACGGGTTATCCAATATTCCAAATATAACTTGGCGTTTCAAAGTGAGTAAGGAAGCTAGGCATCTTGTTCGTGTGCATGTTTGTGACTTGTTCAGTCCGTCATCAGGTACTGTGAGTTTTTATCTGAATATATCTACCAATTTTAGTGAAGTGATTAATCCTAATTCTCATGGGTTTAGTGAAATGAGAATTCTATTATTCTACGATTATGTGGTTTCTTCGGATGATTTTATTACTCTCATTATGTTTGAGATTAAGGCGACTAAAGCCCGTAAAAGCTTTAATTATGAAAAATGAGTTTCTTTGTGGAAGAGGAAGGTCTCCCAGTTCGACAACTGAAAGAACTGAAAATGCCTCCATCATTACTAATTTAAACCTCAAACTGAAGATGTCTTTAGTTGAAATACTTGTTGCGACTGAAAATTTCAATCCAAAGTTGTTGATTGGTGAGGGAGGGTTTGGCAAAGTTTACAAAGGAACTCTTGAGAGTGGTATAAAGGTGGTTGTGAAACGAAGTGATTCAAGTCATGGCCAGGGTCTTCCAAAATTCCAAACTGAGATCATGGTCCTTTCCAGGATCCAACATAGGCATCTTGTTTCCTTGGTCGGCTATTGCGATGAAGGATTGGAGATGATATTGGTTTATGAGTTCATGGAAACGGTGACTTTGAGAGACCACTTGTATGATAGGAAGGAGTGCTTAATGAATCCATCCGCTGAAACTGAATTTTCTTGGAAACAAAGGCTTGAAATTTGCATTGGCTCGACGAAGGGCCTCTATTACGTTCACACTGGTCCAGATGGAGGAATCTTTCACCGTGATGTTAAGTCCACAAACATCTTACTTGATGAACATTATGTGGCCAAAGTAGCGGAATTCGGTCTCTCTCAATCAGGAATGCCTGATCCGGACCATATAAGCACGTGTTTGAAAGGTAGTTTTGGTTATGTTGACCCTGAAAATTTTAGAACTCTGCACTTAACCAATAAGTCAGATGTGTACTCTTTTGGTGTGATCCTTCTTGAAGTGCTTTGTGCTCGACCCCCTATTGTAAACTCAAAGCAGAGGGTTGAAATAAACTTAGCTGAATGGGGAATGTTTTGGCAAAAGGAGGGGCAACTTGAAAAGATTATTGATCCTCTACTGGTGGGTCACATCAACCGAAACTCGCTGAGAAAGTTTGGTGAAATAGCTGAGAAGTGTTTGAAGCCACGAGGAGCTGACAGACCTAATATGCTTGATGTGTGCTGGGATTTAGAATACGCATTGCAGCTTCAGCAGACTCCTACGCATAGAGAGGCACATGAGGACAACCCCACAACAGCAGCTTCAACAGATTTGACACTCCCACCTATGCAGAACCTGAGCTATAATATGTTCCCAATTGATGATTACTCAGATACAATAGCTTCTACAATGTTTTCCCAACTAAGAGTTAATGATTCCACTTGATCCCCATAGGTCAAGAGTGAGCTCTCGATGCCTCCTATTATTATTATTATTATTATCAAATTTTATTCAACAACCAATGGATTGTGAGGTCATTTTAGTATATTCTATCGGATGAGAAGTTGTAAATGTCATTTTAGTGGTAATTTTATGCCACAGTAGCTCTCTGGATTGGAAGCACCTGTTTAACAAAGAGAGACTGAGATAGATAGCTTGATAGATGTGTGTCTATACCTTGGATGCGTATCTGTAAAATAAAAAATAATAATAAAGTTTGACTGAATGTACTGACATTCATGGTAGATTTGTCCATGGCATCCAGGTGATAGATGGGGCAAATCCTAGGCTCAATTCTAGGTACTAAATGCTAGGAATTTGCTTCTCCCTTTAGGAACAAGTAGTGGGAAAGATGCACAATTTTTATGAAACCTCGTCGACTCAACTAACAAGATCTCTAACAATTCTAATTGACCTATCGAATACAATTGACACGATCTTCAAAGTGGTCTATCTAACTCACATGCAAACCACCAATTAAGCTTAAGGTGTGTCTTATATGAACAAATCTTGCACCTGAATAGGGTTGCCCGACACATCTTTCTATACCCACCAGCTATGTTGTTGGTACCAAGCACTAAATGCTAATGGGACTCTTCTTACCATAGTTAGGTATATAGAAAATTGCTAAGGTATGACTCATTTAAAACCATTCTTTCTCAGTAAACAAAGTAACCATCAACTAGGAGGGTTGATTAACTCAAATAATTACCTCCAAAAGAGGTCAAACAGTGTTTTTCTATAAATGCCCTTTTGATCGTGTAAATGGGTGTGATTCATGGGTATAAAACGACCATGAAACATTAGGTAAACATTAATTTATTCATTCCTTTAATATGGAGATATTCCCATTCTTTAAAAATTTATGTGGACCGTGTGCGTGCATATCAATCTTACTCCTGTAGCAGGATTGGTAAAATAAAATATAGGTAGAAAGAACAAGGAATTCTTGTTAATTATCAATAAAATCTTTAGAGTATGTTTATGTTAAAGTTATATTAATGGTGATATCAAGATATAAAATATTCAAATAATAAACTGGGATGAAATATGAAAATATTGTGAGTCTCATTAAAAGTTGGTCAAATTTGTTGGTCAAATTTTTAGCTTAAACAATTAGAGGACTTAAGACTAAAGTACAATTGAATTGAATTTTTATGGCATTTTTTTAAGGTTATTGTGTGAAGGGAATTATAAATATGATTGAGCTAAACTAAAAAGGAAACCTAGAGAAACTACATTTTGAATTATAAATATGATTGAGCTAAACTAAAAAAGGCAAGCTAGAGAAAGTACATTTTGAACTATTGATTTTATGAGAATTTGAAAGTTAATATATGGAAAATTATGAAAAATATTGATGAATGGTACAAATTTCCTGAAATGTGTTGTTTGTATATTAATAAGGGTACCTCTTAGAAAACATAAGAGAGACATCCTTAGCTACGATTTTCACATAGGGAGGTTGTGGGACTAGAGAATCAGGTAGAGGCCTGACACCTCATTCGATTAAACTTTTTTATGAAATTCATATAATTTTTGAAAGCATGTATTTATATGTCTTAAATAAGAAAAAGGAAACAAGAAAATGTTATATAAGATTGAAAGGAAATGTTAAAGCTTATTGTTTTACATGAAACTAATAAAATGTAAAAATTTGTCATCTTGGACAAAGACTAATGAAATTATGGAGTCTAGTGATTTCAATGTCATTATAAGAAAGACTAATGAAAATAGTAAAGTCTATCATTTTAGATGAAGACTTATGAAATTTTAAAGTTCGTTATCTTAAATGGAGACTAATAAAATGTACAAGTCTTCAGCTTAAACAAAGACTAATAAGAATAGTAAACTCTATCATCTTGAATGAAGACAAATGAAAGCAATAATGTCTACCTATGAGTGAAAACTAATTAAATGAATTAGTACCATAGTTGGGAATTTCAATGTAACTAAGGATATTAATGATAAACACATGGTGACATAATGTGAAAACATAATACTAAAATTTTGTATTTGTGTTGAAATGGTCATGTTAAAGCATTATTAAATATGTATATTGTCTCTTGTATTATTAATATGAAATTACATATTCAATAGACTTATCACTACTTTACTAAAGACTTATCACTACTTTACTAAATGTGTTACATGTTCTTCACACACAACAACAAGACATGGTTGATCTAATTTTGTCTTTTGCTTTAGTTGATTGGGGGGGGGGGGGGGGGGGGGGGGGGGGGGTCTCTAGCTTACTTGTAGAAACATTGGTCTCATCCATTATTATCTCGGTCTTGGATAATTTTTCTATCTATTAAACTATATGTGACTCATAAAAATGTAGATTTGTTAAGAAGTTTTATAATAATATTATCTTGGTGATTAATAGTACATTTATCTTCGTAAACAATTTTATGGTTACTTAAACTCTTGAGCAGCCTCGTACTTCTTATACTTTTTCAAAGCAAATGCCTTTGTAACTCTTAGGACAAAAAGGATATCCTAGATTTGTTTAGTGGTCTCTTAAACATGTTGGCCTACTATCTATATGAATCCTAGACAGAAAATGTTCCCCAATACTTATTGAAGATGATTGATTCATGGTTGATCACTAACGATGTCTACTATTTATTTTAGCATTGCCAAGATTTTCATTCAATCAGTAGCATAAAGTTTATTTTTCTTATTCTCCCCCTCATATATGCTTCTAGACGGGAGACCTCCCATAAACTAGTCCTAGCAATTCATCCAAAGTGCCCTAAAAAAAGAAATTGTTGTTAGAGATGGCCATTACTAAAATTGAAAAACAATTAAGTAACAAAAAAAAAGCTTTTCTTTTTACTATAAAAGGTTGATCATGACATGATGTTACTTTAGTGGGGATAACAACTACTAACACTTTCTCCTCTTAGTGAAAAGCTTCTAGAATTTATGATAAATATGTTATTGGTATTGGTTCTTCTTCTCTTAGAAAACCATGGGCATTTAAAGTGTCCTCCATGTAAATTCCATACCATAGCAATAAAAATGGCTCATTATAATCTTTATAATTTAAAATAGTAGTAAAACATTCATGCCAATGTTTTCAACCTCACCCTCAATATCTTTCTCTATATTGTTATCACTTACCGATGATGACACTACTTTGACTATCATATCCATATTGGTACGAGTATAATCTATGACTAATGCACTTTGAGGGGATAATCAAGAAAAGGATAGAAGCAAGTTTTAGATCAAAAGAGTCACTTAGGGATACAAATAAGAGCATAATTTAATCACTTATGATAGTAGCTAGAGTTATAAATGATGCAACATGAGGGATTGATACCTAAAAACCTAAAAGAACAAAGATGTGTGTGAAAGATAGGAAATATTATAAAAAATAAAAGCTAGATTAATAAAAATATTTACCATGGGTCTTCTCACCAGCTTAAAATAAGTGATTCATCATGAAACTCAATAGGCTATTAAGTCTCAACCGGTTGTGTAAACCTAGAAAAATCAAGAATGTGATGATTAAAAAGCTGAAAACAAAATGCATGGTTGAGCATAAATTATATAGAAAATAAATAATAAAAAAATAAGGTTGAAAAGTGTTTATGAGAATATTTTTTTAATTGGTTTTTAGTTAGGTTTTTTTCAAATTTCTCTTAAAGCCCTGTGTAGAAGGCTTCTTGTTATAAAAATAATATTTATTCCATATTTTTATATATATATCATAAAGATTATATTAGTTACCTTTATGTAAAAAAAGTAAGAATCTTAATCAAATTTTCATAACTAGTTTGATGTTTCTGGTTATATAACAACCTAAATGGTGCCCAACTATCAATGATACATCTTTTATTTCCTCGTTACATGATTCTCAAGAGTTACCATATCAAGACTATCTTGATTCATGACATAGAACATATAAAAAGGTACACATTGTAAAAGAGAGTGAATTTTCCTTATTTGTTTTCACTTTTAAATAGAGTATTATGTTTTATGGTGCCTACTAGTAGGTCTTAAAATTATCGATTGAAAATTTATAAAAAGATGTTAAGTTAACCTATTAAGTATAAGCATCCTATCATGGCTAAATCTACAATGCAATAGTTTGCATCCTAAACTTGACAATGAAAATTTTGTTCTAATTTTTACAGATAATAATGGGAAGTATCCAACATTTTATTGTTTTGCTTATTGGTAACTCTAAATAATTTGATGGCATCAAAAATCCTTTAAATTCTCATTCCTTGTTAAGATGTTACTGCATTCTATTTACCAATCAATGTAGTTTGTAGTTTCTACACTAGCCATATTAGAATCAACTTTTTTTATATATATTAAGGCTAACTTGGTTATCCTAAAATGGAAGTCTTTCTCTATGAATATTCAAGAGAAAATGGTTATATCCTTTTAGGACTATTATTTTTTCATAAGAATCAAAACACTCCATATTTATACCTTCTCAAGAATTAGTTATAATTGCCTAGTTTATATTAGAGAGGCTATCTATGTAATTTTACAAATAGATAGATTAAGGAAGATTATGGCTGTACATAGTTATCATCCACGTAGACTTCTATATTCATAGCCAACTAGTCCTTAAATACCACGCATATATGTTATGTATTCAATCAACTCTATACTTTTAAGATAATATAAGATGCAGAAGTTTGGATATCTATCAAATTTCAAGTATCCTAAATCGAGGGGTTTCATCAATGACAACATAGAATTTCATCCTAAGTTTGGACATATGTCCTGTTTTCATTAGATTAAATTCTAAAATAGGACTATATTTATCGTAAACAGGTATGTTTGCATTAACTCCTTACAACTTGTTTTGTTTCTATTGTTTACGATTCTTGCAAAATATATTCAATATATATAACATATTTTAGTGTTGTTTTCATTGTTTTTGCACACTTTGTTTTTATGTTTTCATGAAACTAGATAGTAGAAAAGTTTACATTAACGTCCAAATTTGACATCACTTGGATCGTATCACTCTATTTGCATCTCTCTTTTTTTCTTCATGTACTTTTCCTTTCAACAAAGTGTAGGTATAATTTTTTTGGTGGCTATTTGGTTTCACCCTTTTGTTAATAGAGAATTTCATATCCAACTATCTTGTACTAGTAGCAATGATGATTTTATAGAAAAAGGGTCTATGTTTTTACCTCAAAAGGAAACATTAGCATATTAACGTGGCATTGTATGCCAAATCCATTTCTATCATCATATAAATTTGATAGAAAATATGATATTTACAAAAGGTGTTAATGGTGATAGGTAATTTAATAGCATCTTTTTTTCACAACTTTTTCCTTTATCCTATTTAATAATATTCGAACTCGAGCCAATACCAAGGAGTTAATACTTATTAATATCATTACTTGTTAGGAGATAGTTTTCACTACACTCTTATTATTCACAAGGAACTTGTTCATTTGATGGTTAAAAAGGCCATTCCTTATCCATCCTCGAGTGAGAATATGATAGGCATATATAATGAGTTTGAAATGAGTGGGCAATAAGTATTTTCTTTTCATAAGCTTCTCTACCCTAGGTAGAGTTATAATCTGCTAAGGGCTCTCCTAAGATCATATTGATCTTGTCCAACACCTTTATGGCTCATTGGCTTCTTCCTCTCTTTATTCAAGTTAAGCTTCTCTCTTACAAACTATTAAAGATAACTTTTATGATCAATTATTGTATTTATTTTCATAAGGCATAATAATTTTTATTGTCATATACCTTATCATTTTAAAATATACAATATTTCTTGGGGTTGCTTATGTACAAGTTGGCCTTCATAAAGGGAAGGTATTGTACAAAGTCTTTTCATTTAATAAAAGCAAACACCTATCTCCAAAAAGTTTTCAAATGTGCAATTTATAGTTTAGAAAGAATAGGTGATTATAGTCGACCCTTTCTAGTTTTTCTTTATTTCTCAAGGACTTCTTATAGACCGATCATTGTTGAAAATCCCTTCCTTATACTTGTATGAATATGGATAAGCTTGTTATACCAAACTTGTTCCCTTTACTTGAATGTAATTTCCCATTACTTACTTAACCTATAAGATATTGTTTTTTTAGGATATGAGATAAATCTCTCCACAAGGTTGAGTTATGGACCTCATTTATCAAAGCTTTAATAAGTATATGGTCAAATAAGTTATCCATATTAAGCATATCTTTATTAAATCACTTATTATATTCTCAAATACCCTCATCCTCTCAACATGTAAAATAAACAGAATTATGGGCCTTTTTTAGCTGCAATACTTATGCTAAGGTAAGATATGAGCTTTACATAAAAGATATTTAAAGCTACTACTAAACTTATACTCTAAATTATGATGGCATATCTATGCTAGTCTAAAACCTACTTGGGAGAATTTTACACATGATGTTGATGTTATATACGCATACCCGACTACTATGTATATTTTGCATATGCTTTGTTTGGTTTATGAGCCCAACATATTTATCCAAGTTCATCTTTCGAGATGAAATCCATAGAGATATAAATGTTGAACACTTATTTAGTTAATGAAGTACCTCTCACGTAGTGGAGTTTGTACACCTCCTCATAAAGAACCATATAACCTAGATCAAGTTTCTCTTTAAGGCTTTTCTAGCCATGGATGCATAAGAAAAACCTTGATGATGAGTGATGATGATGAAAAAACAATTTATATTATTACAACTTTATATTGTTATGCATTTGGACTTTTCTAGGTATCCACTTTAAGAACGCTCTTGTGATAGTAAGAGTGAATTTTAAATAGATTTTAAGAGCAATGATGCTCCCTCTTACTCTCTTACATAATATTTTGATTAACATCTTATAGAAGCTATAGTTGTTTAACCTAGAAGGAACAAATGGTAAAGCTAGTAATAAAGCTATTTATTAAGGAAAAGGCAAATCCCTAAGTTTCTCTTGTGTATTTAAAAGAGTCTTTACAAGCATTCTTACTTATTGAACTAATTATTAGAGATTTGGAAAAGTTGATGGTGATCTTAGAGCAAGGTCTATAACCTTTTTATGTCTTGGATTTTCTAGGTTTTCTATAATGGAAAGAATTTGAAATTTTAAAGAAAAAAATTAAATGGTTTTTATTTAGTTTTCATATAGATGGTTCAGCTAAAAACGTTTGATTCAAATCCTACTAGATTTAAACCTTTTTTTAATCAATAACTAGGTTGAGAAGTTGAAGAAGAAACACCATAATGGTAGCCCACGAACACTTGCAAAACAAGTTTTTTATAGAGCTTTAGGAACCCTCTTATGTCTGAGTTTATTAAGTTTTGTCTGGAATATAACCTAAGGTTATGTGTTGTATGTAGTAGAGCGTATTAAAGAAGTACATATAGGTTTTTAAAGAATGAAGAATTCTTATGTATATATATAGAGTGAATTAATTATTTTTTCCTGGAAGTTTTATAGGTTTCTTAATACCCATTAAACACATAATTTGCATGGAGAAGGGAGAACATATGGAATAGCTTTAGATAATAACTCTTACGATTTGTGTTTACATTGTTATTGATAAAATGATATCAAATGGGTTATTTACCTAGCATCGACATGCCTTAATAGCACTTTATAACCTCAATTATGGTATGAGGGTTATGTTAGCATTTAATTCAAAATATCAACAATATAAAGGGTAGGTGAAAAAATAGGTTTAGTAAACCATGTCTAGGTATGAAAACAATATATGTAGGCTTACCCTTTTGAGGAACAACTAAGCTCAAATGGGGATTTATATATAGTGGTTCAATTGGACCAATTTGAAGATCATGCTATTCAGGTCAACTAGAGATTATGCATCTTTTCTAACACTTGTACTAAAAGAGAGAAGTACATTCTATTCAGACATAGAGTGCCTAGATAGGATTGGTGGCCCATCAAACTTTGGATTAATTATCTTAATATGCTTTATCTCAAATTTAGTGTGACAAGTTTGATCATTTTGATGGTCCAATTATAAGCACAATCCTTGGTTCAATTTTGATGCATTATGTTAGGAACCAAAAGAAAAGGTGTCAAGTCACTTGTCATAAATTCATTTTATATAATGAGTTGTTATGAATCCGATAGGGTGTTGTATCAAGGCAGATTATAGCAACACCAAATCAGCACAACCAGATGAAGATCAAGACAAATATTCTGCAAATAATGTTAACATATCTCAATCATAAATATAGCATAATCCCAGCATCACAATCATCATACCTTCTGTATTTAGAAATGCTACCGTTACAACAATTAAAGCCATCACACATTCTGTATTTAGAATAGCTTACCGTTACAATTATACTTGTATAAATTGAACACTGTGATAATATTACAAGTGTGGGAAAACACTTATTCATCACCCTCTATGTCATTAGTTCCTATATGGTATCAGAGCAAGAAATCTCCACCGAGAACACGATCCTAAACACAGACATGGCCACTGTTAGTACCCAAACCCAAAACAATCAGCCAACATCACCCACAGAAACTCCACTCATAGCACTCAACATTGTAGCTCAGATCAATGAGAAACTGACCTCATCTACCTTCTCTCAGTAGCGTGCACAATTTGAAGCTCTTCTAATCGGTTATGACCTTTTAGACTATGTCACAGGCAAGACAACATGCCCAGTCTTCGATGGCACCCTCACCTCTGCCTCAACTGTGAACCACTAGATTCGACAGGATAAATTGATCCTTAGTGCAATTTTTGCATCTACTTCCACAGCCATTACTCCACTGATTTCAGCCTCTAAAACATCTCATGAGGCTTGGAAGAAATTACATCATATGTATGCTAGCAAATCTCGAATGAGAGCTATGCAATTGAAGGAAGATATTACCTTGATTAAGAAGGGAAATTGGTCAATTTCTGAATACCTTAATGCTGTCAAAATTCTGGCTGATGAAATCGCCATAATCGACCATCTTATCTCAGACGACGACCTAACCCTTTACATCTTAAATGGGTTAGGCTATGATTTTCGTGAAATCACCGGACCGATCCGAGCTCGAGAGAAATCCATTACCTTTGAAGAACTGCATGACATGTTAGTTGGTCATGACAATTATCTTTGTCGGCTGGAAACAACCTCATCGCAACTGTTAGTGTCGGTGAACTACACCAATCAGAACAGTACCTCTCATCCCTACCCACAGCGTGTGCCCAGTAAGTCATTTGGCTCTCCTCGGCATCAAGCTCACAACCGAGACACTCGGGATAATCGCCAATATCAAAGGCACAATGACAGGAATATGGGTCGGCCCATATCTAACTAACGACGTTACCAGCCCAATTACCAGTCCAATTATCAGTCCAATTATCAGCCTAAATGTCAGTTTTGTGACAATGTTGGGCACACTGCTAAATCTTGTCCACAATTACAGTGTGCTACGGCCACTGCTAATTCCACTTCCGTTGCACACGGTTCAGACCCCAAATGGCTCATAGATTCCGCTGCCTCCCATAACATCACAGGAGATCTCAATAACCTCACCATTCATTCAGAATATGATGGTTCTGATGAAGTTGTGCTCGGTGATGGTTCAGGTTTACCTGTCTCACACATAGGATCTCTTATCCTAAAGTCAAATAAAAAAATATTTTTTCTTAAAAATACTCTTTGTGTGCCTAATATTTCAAAAAATCTTATATTCGTACATCATTTTACATTGCAAAATAATGTCTATTGAATTTCACCCTTATTATTTCCTTGTGAAGGATAGGTACTCGAGGGTAATTCTGGCACGAGGTTCGTGTGAAGATGCTGTTTACATTTTTCCGGATAAACTGATGGCTCCCTCATATCCGATGGTTGCAAATGTGCATGAGCGCATTTCACTTGATGGTTGGCATAAAAGAATCGGTCACCCATCTCTAAAAATTGTTCAACAAATTGTCAATGGTTTTTCGCTTCCAGTTATTCCCATTAAAAAAATTTATATTTGTTCATCATGTTCCATCAATAAAGCTCATAAACAACCTTTTCAATCCACCAGTTTATCTAGCACTGCACCATATACACTGATGTGTGGGGCCCATCTCACTCTACCAGTTTTGATGGCTCCCGGTACTATGTTATTTTTGTTGACCATAATGTTCAAACTATTTTTCCCCAATTTAAAATGTTTGTTGAAAATCGTTTTCAAAGTAAAATTAAAACCTTATACTCATATAATGGGGGTGAGTATGTGGGCCTCAAAAACTTCCTTGCTCAACATGGCATAAGTCATTTGACTACTGCCCCCCATACACCACAACAAAATGGTGTTTCTGAGAGGCGTCATCGCCATCTCGTAGAAACTGGTCTTACACTACTTCATGACTCTAAGTTACCTCTTACATATTGGCCTTATGCTTTCAATACAGCAACATATCTTATAAATCATCAACCCACACCGCTACTTCATAATCTGTTTCCTTATCAAAAACTTTTTGGTCAAAAACCTAATTATCTCAAATTATGAAAATTTGGTTGTCTGTGTTATCCCCTCACCAAACCTTATAACAAACATAAACTAGAACCTAAATCCATAACTTGCATCTTTTTAGGTTATTCTCTAACTCAAAATGCTTACATCTGTCTTGACCCACAGTCAAACCGAACATATATTTCTCGCCATGTCATTTTTGATGAAAACCAATACCCTTCCCTGCCAACTATTCCAAATTCTGATCAAAACCCCAGCCCATCAACCCATTCAACACTATGTCCAGCCCATTCCTTATTTCCCACATTAAGCCCGTCTCCAAACACGGGCCCATTCTCACAAACAATCCCCTCTTCACCATCAAGCCCATCAACAATGCCAGTTCACTCTCATCCTCGGTCCTCATCAACACCCATCATCCCCGATGTCGTTCTGCCCATCAGTTCCTCCGGGCAATGTTTCACCGTCGATCACCAACCCTCCAGGTATGCCTTCTCTCCCTTCTTCTTCTTTACATCATCATTCTGTCATATCATTGCCAACAAATGCATCAATTCCTGTTTCGATAACCAACCCCACCATCACTAATTCCTCGCCCTTAGGACCCATCCTTAAACCCAGACCGATTCAATTACACGATCCACACCCAGTCATCACCAATAACTCATCTTCACCATTATTATCCCGATCCCATCCCATGATTACACGATCCCAAAACAACATTTTTAAACCTAAACAGTTAAACACCATCACCAAACACCCATCGGCTGCCTTCATTAAACCCACTTGTGTAAGTCAAGCTTTATCTGAACCCCACTGGCGTGATGCAATGTCACAAGAAATCACAGCCCTTATGAGTCATGGAACTTGGGATTTAGTCCCTTCTCCCACCTCTTGCAACCCTGTTGGATGTCGCTGGGTTTTTCGTGTAAAACGTAAACCCGATGGGTCAATTGAGCGATTCAAGGCCAGGCTTGTAGCCAAAGGCTTTCACCAACGGCAAGGGGTGGACTACACAGAGACCTTTAGTCCTGTGGTCAAACCGACCACTATTCAGACAGTGTTGTCCATTGCCGTGATGAATGGGTGGGGGTTGAGACAAATGGACATTAATAATGCATTCTTGCATGGTAAACTAGATGAATTGTATACATGCAGCAACCTCCCGGATTTACAGATGACAGTAAACCTAATCATGTTTGTCGTCTACGAAAAGCAATTTATGGCCTTAAACAGGCTCCCAGAGCATGGTATTTAGCTCTGAAAAATGCCTTGCTTAAAACTAGATTTTTGAACTCATTGGCAAATTCTTTTTTATTTATCTATATTTATGGCTCAATTACCTGTTATTTGCTTGTCTATGTTGATGATTTAGTGCTTACTGGAAATGATGTGAACTTAGTGAATTATATTGTTAATTATCTTGGTCATCAATTTTCCCTCAAAGACATGGGACAATTACATTTTTTCCTGGGAGTGGAAGTGTTACCCACTAAGCATGGTATATTTCTATCTCCTATCTCAACACCAATATATCAATGATCTTTTAACTACTACTAATATGCTTGGGGCCAAGCCTGTTTCCACCTCACTGTCTACTAGTACTCCTCTCAAACTCATGGATGGCACAGCCTCATTTGATAGCACCACATATCGTCAAGTACTTGGCAGCCTCCAGTATTTGTCACTCACTCGGCCTGACATTTCTTTTGCTGTGAACAAGGTTTCCCAGTTCATGCACAAACTGACTCAAACTCATTGGATAGCAGCTAAGCGTCTTCTTCGCTATCTCAAACATACTATTTTTTATGGCATTCATCTCACATTTGCATCACATTCCACTCTCACTACTTTTTCTGATGTTGATTGGGCATGTAATCTTGATGATCGCACATCTACTTCTGCCTATATTAGTTTCCTCGGCTCAAATCCAATTTCGTGGAGCTCCAAGAAACAACGCGATGTTGCAAGATCCTCCACAGAAGCAGAATATCCTCACTTCTGCAAGAACTTGGGTTTCAGCTTTCAGCATCTTCGTCCCTACGATGTGACAATCTTGGGGCCACTCACTTAAGCCACAATCCAGTTCATCACTCCAGAATGAAACACATTCAGATTGACTTGCACATTGTCCGAGACCTGGTCAACAAAGGCATTCTTCGTGTGAGTCATGTTCATACCAATGATCAACTTGCCGATCTTCTCACTAAACCTTTATCTCGGCAACGCACTGACCTCCTCAAGAGCAAAATCTCACTGGCCGACGGCAGTTCAATTTTGAGGGGGTGTATCAAGGCAGATTATAGCAACACCAAATCAGCACAACCAGATGAAGATCAAGACAAATATTCTGCAAATAATGTTAACATATCTCAATCATAAATATAGCATAATCCCAGCATCACAACCATCATACCTTCTGTATTTAGAAATGCTACCGTTACAACAATTAAAGCCATCACACATTATGTATTTAGAATAGCTTACCGTTACAATTATACTTGTATAAATTGAACATTGTGATAATATTACAAGTGTGGGAAAACACTTATTCATCACCCTCTGTGTCATTAGTTCCTATATGTTGAACTCGAAATTATCCCACATTAATAAAATTTCTCATCTATTTGAGGACAACAATAATAATAATAATAAAAAAAGGTAATGATACTGAACTCATATTTTTCCTCTCAAATTAAAAATTGTAGACTTAATGGAATGAAATCTAATGTTTTTCTTTGCTTAGCAAGACATCAAAATATTAGCTGACATACGATGAGATAAAATATACTTATCAATTATACAAATACCAGAATGAAACCTATTTCCACTGTAGAGATGTCAATTTTAAAATTATATGGGTGATTTTGGGTGGTTTCTATGATAGCGTGTTACGGTAGCAATGACTAAATAACAAATAATGTTAACAATTTTCTATTTTTTCTATGGAAAAAAATAAATTTAGAAAACATTTTTTTCTTAGATTTTTTTTTTATCTTTATACTGGACCCTTTTTTATATCATCTTATCTTAGGCTTTTTACAACATTGTTTTCCTTATCTTTATTTTTTTAGTTTTTCTTTTTAATTTTTTTTTATAAAAAAATATTATTTGTTATTGTTTGCAATTTGAATATTTATTACTCTACACTTCGTCTATTTATACCATTTTTTTTTTGTTTTTATGTGTATTCTTCTTCTATGACTTGTTTTTTAATTTTTTTTCTTTACACTTTTTTGTTTGGAAAAATTATTCTACAAAAAAGAGTGTTTTACTATAACAATTTAAGTATTGTTCTATTTTTCTGCAATATTAAAAATTAATTTGAGATCTAATATTTTTTTTTATCAACACATATGATTTTTAATAAATTTTATTATATATAAGTATTAAATTTTTTATTTTAACTTACATATTAATATAATTTTATTAGAAAAAAATATATATTAACATGTAGTTAGGCGAGTTGAATAGACACGTTAATACTTTATTTTTATTTCTATTGGTACTGATAGCTCTCGATGTATTTAATTAAATACAAGTATAGACTTTTTATTTTTAATTAGAAATAAAAAAATGATAATCATGTATATATATATATATATATATATATATATATATTAACAAAACACTAAAAGCCGTCGAGGAATTACTGTGCAAAACCCTGTGCACTGCCTCACAATCCACTGTGGATTGTGGCAGTGCACAGGCGAAAATAGCCTTGGTGCTCCGGCGCTGTGTGTATATTTTATGGGGGTATTTTCGGTTTTTGGCTTCTTTTTTTTTAATAGCCGCAATGTACACAGTAGATTGACGCCCCTGCCCCCCGAAAAAGACAAAACACCGCACAGGACACAGGGGCTCCGTCGGTTTTACACATTTTTGTGCACAGTGCACTGACGGAAAAAGCCCCCGAAAAAGACAAAAAATTGCACAGTAAACGGGGGCTGCGGCATCTTTTCCCCCCCGGTATTTTCGTAAATACCAGTGGGGACAGGGTTCTTTGGGTCATTAGCCAGGGGGACAGCTGGCGGGTCGCCTGGCCGCGCCAGCGGCGTTCCAGGCGAACGCGCCCTGGAGGCGGCGCGTGCGGCGTCTTCCCGTCGTCAGAAACGCACTTCCGCCGTGGCAGGAGATGCGCCGGGATGTGCTCTCTCCTCCGTCGCGGCGCGTTCGCTGAACTGATGTCCGGTTAAGCCGCGGCGGACGGGTTTCTCTCCGGCGTCGCCTTTCTCTCTCCTTCCGCCCCCAAATTCAGGTAAGGTCACTGATGTTTGTGTGGAGTTCCATTTGGTCCCTGAGGTTTTTATTTCATTTTTATTACTGATTTATTCAAATTCAAGTTTTATGTTTTTCAATTGTGCCCCTCAATTAAAACTGATTATATAAGAAAGTTTGATTTCAGTCCTTATACTTTTGATTTTGTTTTTGTTTTTTATTCCTTCAATTATTCCGGTACAGATGTTTTGATTTCTTTGATTTGGTCCTCCGATTGAAATTGCTAATATATACAAAGTTTGATTTCAGTCCCTCTTCTTCTGATTTTTTTAAAAATGGCAACAGTTGTCATTATTTATTGTTGGTTCTCCAATTTTATTTTATTTTAATTTTATCCTTCAATTGGAATTAATTTCATATATGTTATTTTTCATTTCAGTCCTTATTCTTTTAATTTTTTATTTGTTATTAATTCATTGTTTTTTAATGTTTATTTTGTATTTTTTATTGGTTGATTTTTTTATTGTTTTTTATACATATATTATGCTTTTTTGTAATAATGTTCCCGGGCAATTTAATTATTTTAATTCCTTTTTTATTAAAATTGCTCCTTTTTTCTATAAATCTTTTGGTTTTTTTAAATTTTTCAAGGCAATTAAATTCTTTTTCAAACCAATTAATTTATATTCATGTGAAATTTATATATTTTATACAAAACTTCCACTTCATAAAAATGATATACAAATTTATTCTTTTTTCTAAATTTATGCTATGATAAAAAAATTCATACATAATAAATATTTTTTTACGTTCAAAAAAATATGATTCCGCCCGCGACAAGGCGCGGGTGCCATGGCTAGATGTTTTCTTTTATTTCTATTTGTTCTTGGGCTTAGATCATTGTTATAATTTTATTATTTGCGCAATGATGATGATAATTTTAGTTGTTGTTTTTTAATAAAAATCTTTTTCATTTTTTTTAAGATTTTCTAGAAATTTTAATTTATATCGGTGATCATTTTAAGAGTAATATTACTCTATTTTTCCCTTTATTCGTTTTTCTTTTGTTCTCTGTTTATTTATTTGTTCTATAGATTATATTATTTTTATAATTTCTTTATTTATGCAATAATAATGATAATTTTAGTTATTATTTTTTTATTGTTTTCTTTATAAAAAACTTTTGCTTTGTTTTTTTTTATTTTTCAAGGCAATTTAATAATTTCAATTCTTCTGACAGTAATGTTAGTAATAATTTTAGCTTTTATAGCAATGATAATGGCAATAACTTCAGGATGAATTTTCAGTCTGTGTTGTCGTATTTTTATTGATAGAAAATTAACAATTGATTTTTTAAAATTTAATTATTGTGGGTATGTTCAAAATTTATTTTTATTTTTTTTATCTGCACAATAATGATTTCAGTAATTTTTTATCTGCACAATAATGTTTTTTATAATTGTTTCAATTATATTTTGTATAATTTTATTATCTGCACAATAATGATTTCAGTAATTTTTTTTTCCTTATTCAAATATTTTGCTCTTTTTTCTAATGTTAGTGCGCGCTCTTTTGTGGTCGTTTATGCGCAATACCTATATTATAAAAGATGTCATCTATGCTTACGTGACAAACTCAACTCCAAATTTTAAACATTTTATCTCCTAATCTATAACTTTTACTTACTTATATCATATAAATTTATCGTTATAGATTTAATTATGTTAAATTTTATACAAAAAAATACCCGCGGCAAAAAATAACTGTGGCTAAACAAAGGTAAAATAACTATTTCATAAAGGCATATAAAATTGACCTTAGAGTAATTGTGATCCTCCCAGTCTATAGTATTCACTTTTCTCTGTTTATTATCAAGAATTATCATTTCGTCTTGATTTTTCTTAGAATTCACTTCTTAGTTACTAGTGTCTGCCACGATTGCTTAAGATCACGCAAGGCAGCTTCTGGCAGAGAGAATGAAACGCAGCTTCCTGGAAGAGTCCATGCCTTGGAGGTTAGAAAAGATTATAAAGATACATGACTTGCCTGCCTTCTTCCGAGTTGGTTTTTAAATTATAATAATAATTGTTATTATTTTTATTAAATTATTTTAAAAATATTTTTTAACTGATTCTTTCCAAGCACATAAGGACCACCAATACTTTTGGCAGATTATGAATTTTATGCAGGACCTCTTTAATTAGACCTACCTATAGCCTTGTTATCGAGTGGCTGATAATTGGAGTCTCTGGTCCACGAGTTGACCTGTCTCAGCCCTTCTGAAGTCTTTTTTTTTTGCCCCTCCTATTTTAATGAACTGCTGCTGAATTATCAACATGGCGTTAATAATCCTAGAATCGAGAAAAGAAAAATCAGGCCAAAGCACCTTTTCCATGGAAATGATCCAGAGCCATAAAATTCGATATCCTCTGCCTTCCATTTTGTTTCTCCTTCACTTGCTATCACTTCATCTTCCCTCCTTAGCTTACACTGTTCCAGACAAGTATTTCATCAGTTGTGGTTCAGACACCAACAGTACTGCTTCTGGCCGGAGCTTCATCGGGGACTTGACTTCTGGGAATTCTGGTTCCTTCACCCTTACAGGGCAGAGTATTCCTGTTAGAGATAGCAACAAGTCGACAGCCACACCACCTCTCTATCAGACAGCAAGAATTTTCAGAGAACAATCTTCCTATGAGTTTGTGATCAGCAGTGCTGGCACTTATTTGGTACGACTCCATTTCTTTTCTTTCTCAGCTAACCTCTCTGCAGCCCTTTTCGATGTTTCGGCATCTGAAGTTTCTGTTGTAGATAACTTTAGTGTACCAAATAGGAGCGACTCTCCCCTAATTAAGGAATTCATTATCAGCATCAGTGTTGGCAAATTTCCGATATATTTTATGCCTCAAGGATCATCTTTCGCATTTGTTAACGCCATAGAACTGTTCCTTGCCCCTGAGAATTTCACTCCTAGTTCCGCTCCACTCGTAGGCCCTGCTGGAAGTATGGGTAGTTACAACGACATACTCTCCAAGGCTCTACTGACAATCCACAGGATAAATGTTGGAGGCCCCACACTCTCACCTGAAAATGACACTCTATGGAGATATTGGGTTCCAGATGATAGCTATCTCTTTAGCCGAGACACTGCCAAGAACAGCAGCTCTCTTTCAAGCAGGCCTAATTACGATGGATTTAGCGAATACATTGCCCCTGATTTGGTCTATCAGACTGCCAAGGAGATGAATATAAATAGCAATAGGGCTTCAAATAACTTCAACATAACCTGGGTTTTTAATGTGAGCAAGAATGCTGTGCACTTTGTTCGCGTTCACTTCTGCGATATTGTAAGTCCATCACCTGGAGCTCTGTTGCGTTTCAATCTCTATATTTACAGCAACTTCAGTCGTGAAATCAATCCATATGAAAAAAATAGCCGGTTAGCGGTTCCTTTCTATGTTGATTTTGTTGTAGATTCTGATGATTCTGGAATTATGAGAATCAGTATCGGCCCCCGTCAAGATTCTGGAAATAAAACTGCCTTTCTAAATGGGCTAGAAATTATGGAGATAATGGGAGAACGCAGTAAGGGAGCAAGGGCCAGTGATCCCAAGAGCACTGGTGTCTTTGTCATTGTTGGCTCAGTTCTTGGAGGTTTGGTTCTCATCTGCATTTTGGGAGTTGTTATATGTGTGGGTCGAAGACGCAGGAAACCAAAAGCAGCGGAAAGTTTGGATTGGTCACCTGTTCCAGTACATAGAGGAGGGAGCACCGACAGTAGAATGCAGGCACCTGAAGGTGCCATCTTTGGCCCCTCGACGCCTATTTTAAACCTTGGATTGAAGATCTCTTTTTCTGAAATACAGTTCGCAACGAACAATTTTGATATGGAAAAGAAAATTGGCAAGGGTGGATTCGGGACTGTCTTCCGAGGAACTCTGAGGAATGGCACTGAAGTCGCTGTGAAACGAAGTGAGCCAGGGTCACGCCAAGGCCTTCCAGAATTTCAAACAGAGATAATCGTTTTATCTAAGATTCGCCATCGCCATCTTGTTTCTTTGATTGGGTATTGTGATGAAAATTCTGAAATGATACTGGTTTATGAATTCATGGAGAATGGAACATTAAGGGATCACTTGTATGATTCATCTTTGCCTTCCTTGTCCTGGAAGCGAAGACTTGAAATCTGCATCGGTGCTGCAAAGGGTCTTCAGTATCTCCATAGAGGATCCTCCGGGGGGTTTATTCATCGAGATGTCAAGTCCACTAACATCTTGCTGGATGAGAACTACGAGGGCAAAGTTGCTGACTTTGGCCTTTCAAGATTTTCAGGCTCTCCCGATCAAACGCATGTCAGCACAGTTGTTAAAGGCACCTTCGGTTATCTTGATCCTGATTACTTTAAGACCCAACAGTTAACAGAAAAATCTGATGTCTACTCATTTGGGGTAGTTCTTCTTGAGGTTCTGTGTGCGAGGCCTGCTATCAATACCTTGCTTCCACTACAGCAAGTAAATCTAGCTGATTGGGTAATGCTCTGCGTGAAAAAAGGAATGCTGGAACAGGTCGTGGATGCTTCCATAAGAAGCGAGATCAACGTCAATTGTCAGAGAAAGTTTGTGGACACAGCAGTGCGATGCTTGGAAGAATATGGTGTGGATAGGCCTAATATGGGCGACGTGGTGTGGGATTTGGAGTATGCATTGCAACTACAGCAAACTCCCAGGCCAAGGGAGCCACATGAGGACAGCACAGCCGATACTTCAGCCATGCTAGCACTGCCTGATATCCAACTTCTTCCTTCTCTTAGCATGTCAGAGGAGATGGATGATATGCCCATCTTGAGAGTCAATGGCAGCTCAAGTTTCTCCCAATTAGAAATTCAAGATGCCAGATGAATGCTTCAGGTATATAGAGCTAAGTGTAGCAAAGTTTCAAAGATATGCTTACTCTGTTTGCACTTTCATTTTTCTTTTTCTTTTTCGTTTTCGTTTTCGTTACAGGAAAGTTAAGTAGAAAATATTCCGAGGTATTTTGAGTGTGTTACAGAAATTATAACAAAATATCTACTTATTGTAGATGGTAGACTTTAATCTGATCATTTTCTCGTGCTTATTTTGTGTGTGCGCGTTGTTTTCACCAACGCTATAGGAATTATATAATGGAAGAAGCAATGTAAGATGAATGAACTCCAGCCAGCTGGCCCAGAAGACAAGCTGTTGCCAATACCGGTGGAAACAATGCCACCGAAATTCGAAGCCGAAAACGTTGTCGATTTCTATCAACCTGCCTTTCGTTGACTGGCCAAGAAGCAGAAAAAAGTAGCTAAATATAACGGTGGAATTTCTGTATTGTGAATGGAACACGAGTTCCTTGCTCTGTATCTTCGGTGATTGTTATAAACATGAAATTTATTTGTTCATCTAATAACATTCACATCTGCTATGCGCTCCATCTAACACCATCAAAGAATTTCCATGAAACATGCACTTATAACCTAATATGCTTTGGCTTCTACTTCTTACATGAAACTAAAAATGTGCAAAACATCATAAAAACCAATTACAAACAAGTGTTACACAGATGATGATTAGTGTCCGGCGCCTTTCCCGCTAGGTCCAGAGGAAGCCACCTTATAAACCGGCCGCTCTGCTCCAGAAACGTGGCCGCCACCAGCGTCCGAGTTAAGTACTGAAGCTTTCATGCTGGCCGGCACAGAACCAAACCCGTGGTAACCAATATGATCAGTAGCATCATGGTGATCATTGCTCTCGTTTTGTGTTTCTGAGGCGAGAGCTCTACAATGAATGAGAGCTGGGCTTGTAACAAGTAGGATCATGAGAAGGGTAAAACAGAAGTGTCTCATTGTTTGATATGTTGCAGCTGTTAGGTTATGGTTTCTTAAACTCTGATAATAACTCCACCGATGACAACCCTTGAAATATTCTTTTGAGACCCAAAAAGAGTGGAGCTCTTTTTTCGTCTTTTGGTTGGGGCAAAGAACGGAGCTGAAGGAGCTGATTTGGATTTTCGAATCTCCATTCAATAGGCTACCAACCTTAAACTATACACACAAGTCGCATTAAGGGATGGTTTGGGTGGCACAGGACGGAAAGGGCTTTTTCCGAAATGGGACCCTTCAACCAAGAGAATATTTGACTCGAGCATTTGCCCTTCATAATTCACTTTCACACCGGTGTTTTCCATTCCTTTTGTCTCTGAAATTGATTTCCCAAATTTGGAAACACGGGTGCTGGAAGAAGATGATTTCCATTCAAGTTATGCATTTTTTTATATATATTTTAGATTTATGATAATATATAACTTTTGGGTCATTCTAATTATTTATCCAAACTCAAAATTATTCTTTTAAGTGATTTGGGATTATGGCTTAGGGGGCGTTTGGAGTCTGGAAAATGTTTTTGAAAAAAAATTGAAATTTTCTATCATTATTTTTTATTTTAAATTAAAAAAAGTGTTTTTATATTATTTTTATGTGCTGATGTCAAAAATAATTTTTAAAAAATAAAGTACATCTGAGCAAAAAAACACTTTAAAAAACAAACACAACCTCATTGTCAAACAGTGATTTTAAAGCCTAATCCTCATTTCTAAAATGATGGTGTTGTATGCAAGAGGATAATTAAAGAAAAAATAAATCATGTGGTGTTTTCAATGTAGCAATATTAACAATTCACTGTGGATTGGAACAGTGAAATTACTATTTTACCCCTCGGTTCGCTTTCATTTAAGCCTTGAAATCAGGGGTATTTTTGTTTTTTTCATTAATGTGTACAGTGCAATAACTGACATACCCTCTAATAAGACAAAACACAAGATAAACTGGTGGGGGTGTCCCGGTCATTGCACAGTGCAATAACGATTTTAGCCTCTAATGAGACAAAATTGAGGGTTTGCCTGGAGGGCCATTTCCAGTCTTTCACAGTTTTAAAAAATGTGCAACTACACATATAACCCCGATAAGAAAAAAATAACAGAAATAGAGGCAGGGTTGGTTTGGTAATTAGCCTTTTATTTTAATATTTATTCTCGGGATTATTGTTGGTGCGCCCCTTGAAGCGCTGGAGCATTTTCAACGGACGCTCCTGTTCGACGGCGCGTATGGTGTCCCTAGATCATAGAAAATGTCCAACCGGCGTCTCTCTAGATGCACATTCATGTCAACTGTCTCACGGCGGTGCACGTGTCTTGCCCCAGTGGCCTGATAAGTGATGGTGGCCGGTTGAAAGTGGTGGTGTCCATTTCTCTCTTCTACATAGTAAATTGAACGTAAGTCCCCTTTATTTATGATTATTTCCCATTAGTCCCTGTTCTTTGAATCATGTGTTCTGGTCTTTATTGCTGTGAGATAAGTTTTGATTTGTTTCAATTGTGTCCTTTAGGTGAAATTAATTATATGATTTGTTTACATTTGAGTCCTTATTCTTTTAATTTTCGGTACACATGTTTTTTTTTATTCAATTTTGTCCTTTTATTAAAATTGGTCATATATTTTGTTTTAATTTCAACCCTTATACTTTAAATTTTTTATTTAAGTCCTTTATTGTTTTTAAAATTTCTAGAATAGTCTCTATTTTTAGTTTTGGTTTTTAGTTTTTCTTATTTCCTCTTGTTTTTAGGTTATATTTTAAAAAAAAAAAATTGTTCTTGAATTTATTTATTTATTTTATCATTGGAAAATTAATATTTCTTTTTTTTCCTTTGTCCTTTCAATTGGTTTTTTAATTATTTTTATTCAAGGAAAACTAAAATTATTTTTTTTAAACTAATAATATGAATTTATTTTTATCATTTATTTTATTTTATGTTCTTTGTTAGAGGTTGAGGCCTTTTTATTCTTTGATATAATTTTGTTTTTTCCATTATTTACACAATAATAGTAATAATTTTAGATTTGTTTTCTTACGTCATTTTTTTTATAAAGTTTTGGGTTTTTTTATTCCTCGAGGTAATTTAATAATTTTAATTGTTTTAATAATGGTAGTTATAATATTTTTTTGTGTTATAATCATGATAATAATAGTGGCTTTATTGATCATAATGATAATAATAATTGTAATTCATTGTGATAGTTATAGTGCTTATATTGTTAGTAATTCTTTTTCTTTTTTTATCTTAAAGTGAAATAGTTTCTTTCAACTAATAATTCTTATTTTTGTTTGATATTTTAGTTTAATTTTTTTATTTGCTTTTTTGTTAAAGTTTTTATGGGTTTTTTATGTAATTATGTTTTTTTCCATTATTTACGCAATGATGATAATGATTTTAGTTTTATTTTTATTTCTCTTGCTTCCGTAGAGTTTTTAAGTTGTTTTTATTCCCATGATGTTTATGTTTTTTAACGCAGACTGCATTTAATACAAATAAAAATAACAATAAAAATTAAAAGTCTAAACTAAAAACAAGAGTGTATAAATACATATAAAAAAATAAAAAACTATTAAAAAATACTGAAAAATAAAGGGACCAAAACTTAAAAATATCAACAAAAATATAAAATAATAAATTATATATGTTAAAACAAGTAAAAAAAAAAAATTATTCCATCAGCGAAACGCGGGTAATGACACGTAAATGCTAAACTAAGTTCTTAAGCCTACAAAATTTAGACATTGGCCCATCATTCACTTTCAATGGATTTTCGGAGAGTCACTTTGACCCAGCCTAAATCAACTCACAATCTGATATAGACGAATTTATTCTAATAAAAAATCATAAACATGCAATTTTAATGTTATAATATATATATATATATATATATATATATATATTCCTAAAATACAAGTAACAAAAGATAAATTAAAAACTAAAATTAAATTTTTTTATTTATTTTCTAAAATCAGTGACCTCTGATGGCCTCATTGATAAGTACATTTAATTATACCATGAAAAATAACGTGAAAGGCATTATCCTAAGACACTTTTAACTTACCAATCTAATTTATTGAAAATTATTTTTTATTTTTTATAATCTCTTTTTAAAAAAAAAAAATTGAAAAAAAAAAGATACATAGAATCGAAAAAATCTTAAGAAATTGAATTCCTTTAGTTTTTAATCCCAATAAAAGGGATTGAAATTTCCTTATCACTCCGTGCACATGAAATCCCACGTGCATCAGGCAGGAATTTATCCTCCACATGGTCATTCATATTTTTAATTATTGTCTATTATTACAAGATTACAATAAAAACAAATAAGTAAACCAGGACCAAAATTGATAGTGAAACAAAAATGGCTGTAACGGAAGCCTCGGAGAGCTGCTGGCTAAGAGCAACTCTAATGTAAGAGTTTTTAGAGAGCTAAATCTTTAAAATGGTTTTTTGAATAATGTATATATGGTTTTTTTGGTGATGTGTGCTCCAATAGTAAAAATCATTTTGGAGACTTATTTTTTTATATTATTTTAAATATAATGCAATTATTTTTTATGTAGTTTAATTATGTAGTTAATTATACAATTAATAAGAGTAAGTTATATAATTAAATAATTGCTTTTAAAAAAATCCTTAAACATTATAATTATTAATTTTTTAATTATATTTAAAAAACTCAAATTTTATTATATTTAATTAATTTAATTTTTAATTAAATGGTTCGTTCCCATTTAACAATTGCAAGTACACTGAGCTGGTACTGTTGTAAGATAACTTGCTGCTAAATTGATTATTTTATTATTTTTTCCATGGAAACAGTATTATAGCTTTTACAAATGAAGTGGTAAAAATAGCATTGCGATGATGTGACGCAGCAGAAAATCACGCGGGAATACGACCAACATCAATATTCCGTAAAATTAAAGAAAACGAGATTAAATCTCAATCAAACTCAAAGTTTATTCAATAATATGATAGTTAACCTTGGCTGCAGGGTTTACAAACATACTTAAGGAGAAAACCCTAGCCTAATTCAATACAGAAAAGGAAAGGACATAAAACATTAAATTTGCTATAAATGGCAAATTTGAGATAAATGCAGAATGTGAAAGGCCTATGAATTCTAAGAGAGTACCAATTGACCAAAGTCAATTCGGACTCTTAATTCAAAAGTTATTGCAAAAACAAAACTTTCCTAAAATAGCAAAATTGACGATCTCGGGGCCGAAACGATGGAATTCGGTCAAAATTGGGTCGAAGTCAGTAGCAAAGCTACTGTATTTTTCCGCAAACAACGAAACGCATTGACTGGGTGAGTTTCGCGTTATTCCGACTTCGATGACCCGGATGCCGAAATTCAGTTGCCTTTGAATTTCGGGTGATCCCTCTTCAGCATGTATGATTCCACAACCTGTTCTACATCATGATGAATGCTATTTTTACATGTTAGTATAGTAGCCTCGTTGGAGCTGCTAAATAGGAGAAGAAAAGCTAAAATAAATTTTTTTAAATTATGGTTTCCTTTTAGCAGCCCCCGGTGGAGTTGCTCTATTTATGGTCTGTTTTACAATGATATTAAAAATATTTTTTAAAGTTTTTTTTATTAGAAATATTTAAATAATTTTTTTAAAAAAATATTTGCAATATTAGCTCATCAAAATAATTAAAAATATAAAAAACTAATTTAAATTGAAAATTAAAAAGATTAATTAATTGTTTTCAAAAGTATTTAAAAAAAAACAAAGGCAACAATTAATTAGAAATTTTGAATTGGAAGGTGCATGCTTGTGTTTTTTATTAACTAAAATATAAAAGGTGTCGGCCTTTTCCTATTATTTTTTTTACTATTTACACAGACTCAATTCATTGTGGATTGCTATCATAAAATTATCATTTTACTTCTAGGATCGAAAATTTTTAGCCCCCGGGACTGAGAGTATTTCTGAATTTTCCAGGGGACATGGATGGTATTTCCAGATTTGTTGCACAGTAAAACTACAAAAATAACCCCTAAAAACGACAAAATAAGGTAAACTGGACCGGGGTAGTTTAGAATTTTTCACGGGACATGGATGGTATTTCTGAATTTGTTGCATAGTAAAATGACGAGATTAGCCCCCCTAAACGACAAAAACTGTCATCTGGAGCTAGGGGTAGTGTAGTACTTTCACCCCCGGGTTTTTTCATAAAAATCACTAGGTCTAGGGGTGTATGGGTAATTGACCATTTTTTTATTATTTCTTTTTTCGGAACACTGCAGGCGCGTCGTCCGAACACGCCGCAGTGTTCCGTCAGCACGCGTCTTTCAAGCAGCGCGTGCAATGTCCTCGTCGGTGAAAACTAGGCATATGCCATGTTATATGGTTTGTCATCATGTCCTCTAACTCCTCATGCGGCACATGCGCTTCAAATGTGACCATGTAATCTTTAATGGATGGTTTTTCTTTCCCCCCTTTTCTCTCTCCTACTGCCGGAAAGTACGATACAATCCCTCATATTTGTATAAATTTAATTTTAGTCCCTGATATGATTTCATTTTTATTACTGATTTTTTAATAGAAACTTCAATTATGCTCTTCAATTGAAAATTGATTAAATACAGTAAGTTTCATTTTGGTCCTTCAACTTTTGATTTTTGGTTTGTTATTGTTCCTTTAATAATTTTGATATGCAAGTTTGAATTTGTTCTAATTTTATCCCCAAATTGAAACTGGTCATATATGCTACTTTTTATTTCGGTCTTTATTCTTTTAATTTGTTCAACATTGTATTTGTCTTATATATGGTTCTAATCATACGTAGTATACCGCATGGTTAGTATCATATACAACCCTACATCTATATATATTACATAAAGGGACTGCTGCAATGTACAGCAACAACCCCATAATATTTTCTAAACTTTCCTTCTCCCTTTAAACTTTAACTTGGTATCATAGTAGCCTCTCTTCTCTCGTTCACTCTTCAGCATGGGCGCCACTCTTGATTGATAAAATCACACACCCTCTCTTTCTTCCTTTAGCGCCTCCCTCAGTTTAGTGGCTAAACTCTCCATCGGTGCCTTTAACATTCTATCTCAGTTCAACAAAGCATCCATTGGTGCCTCTCTCTTCTCCTCATGGATTGTACCACAACTCAATATTCCTCTCTCCTTACAGTAAACATGTTAGTTGCAACATTCTCTGCTCTACTTGCGTCAGGTGTTTCAATGGCACCTCCACTTGGATTTTTTGAGTTATCAATGGCAGTTGCATCGCTTGTTGGACTCCCTTCTACAACGTCACCTATTCCCAGCCCACATCTTTAGGGTTTTGTGGTAGTCCCTCTCTTAAATACTCATCAGCTTATCTCTTTGAAATTGACCAATAATAATTATTTATATTAGAAAATGCAAATGAAACCATATTTGTTGGGTCAAGGTGTGTATATTTTTGTTGATGGATCTTATCCTTGTCCTGAATTTTATATATTTGTCATCGATACAGCAGCCCCTAGTATAAATCCATTCTTTCTCTCATGGAAGCAACAAGAACAATTAATTATGAGTGCATTCCTCTCCTCTTTATCTGATAAAATTCTATATCTTGTGGTTGACTATGACACATCTCATAGCATTTGTCAGACACTTGAAAAATCCTTTGCTTCAACGCCACATTCAAGGATTATGCAGTTACATGGTTCCTTTTAGGATTTGTGTCAGAGAGATGATTTTGTTAACACTTATATGTAGCAATCTAAGGTCGTATTTGATGAGTTTGTTGTTGTTCAACCTCTCTCCCTGGAGGATTTTAATCTTTATGTATTTTGGGGCTTACGCAGTAATTTCAAAAACTTAGTGACCATTTTGTCTACCCAAGTAGAGCCCTTGTCATACTCTGATCTTTAGAGTTACTTGCTCACTCATGAATACCTAAATAAGAGATCCCTTCAATCCACTCTTGGCTCTTCTATAACAGCGCCTCTACTCCCTACTCCTTCACATCCCACGGTGTCAGCATTCTCAATACAACATGGTAGTTTTGGTGTTTCTTTTGGTCATTCCTAACTTGGGCATGGGCGACATCAAGGTGGATGGAGAGGCTATCGTGGTGGTAACCAAGACACTTCTGGATTGGCTTGCTAGTCGATGACTAGGTCTTGTTTTCAGTAGGGTTCCTATGATTCTAGGATTGCTTGGTAGCAACATTCCCGTGGAGTTTCTAACTCCAACCACAATTTTTGAAATGTTAAATGTCAATTGTGTTATGTTTTTTGGCATTCAATAAAATATTGTTCTCAATTTACTTCACAGCATTTGCAGGTTACTGCTAACTTGGTATTATAGAATCCTCAGCTCTCCTCTTTAGGTTGGATTCCTGATACGGGTGCTAATCAGTATGTGACACCAGACCTTACTAGTATGATGAGTTCAGAGTCTTATCTTGGTAGTGATCAATTACATATGTGTGATGATAAGGGATTTGTTATATCATATATTGCTCAGTCTAAACTCTAAACTCCAATGCACTTTTATCATATCAAATGTTTTGCATGTACCACATATTAAAACACCATTATTGTCTGTTCAAAAATTTTGCATTGAGAATAATGTATTTTTTTTAATTTCATTTGTGTTTTATGTTAAGGATCTCATAACCAAGGAGGTACTCCTTTTTAGTTAGAGTAGTGATGGTCTATATGTCTCATATGAGTCTTCTACCATGCCCATACAACAAGCTTTCTTGTCAACATCTGTGTCTTCCACAATTGATGTTTGACATCGTCACCTTGGGCATCCTAGCTCTCGTATTTTCAGGTCTTTATTATCCAACATTCGGTATGATAGCAAGCTATGAAAGATGAGATTCGGGCTTTATAATCAAATGATACATGGACTTTAGTTTCTTATTGTCCCTCTATGAATGTTATTGGCAGTCGTTGGGTCTATAAAATCAAGTGGCAAGCAGATGACAGCATTGACAGGTATAAACCTCGTCTTGTTGCCTGTGGGTTCACATAACAAGAAGGAATAGACTACCTCGAGACTTTCAGTCCTATTGTTAAGACTACAACTGTGAGGTTAGTACTTACTATAATTATGACCCGTGGATAGTTTATTCATCAACTTGATGTTCACAATGTTTTCTTGAATTGGATTCTTCAAGAAGAGGTGTATATGGAACAACCACCTGGTTTTTCTCACCGTATTCTATCATCTCATGTATGTCATCCGCAAAAATCTATATATGGTTTAAAATAGGCTCCTCGGTCATGGTATACTAGACTTAGTGATTATCTCATTTCTCTTGGTTTTCATGCCTCTACTGCTGACACCTCTGTGTTTATTTGCTTTAATGGTCATGATCTCATTTACTTACTTGTGTATGAGGATGACTTATGTTTATTGGGACAAATTTAACTCTATTTTGCAACTTGATTACTTTATAGAATTCATAATTCAAAATAAGGGATTTAGGCTTTGTGCATTATTTCTTAGGGATTGAGGTCACCAAAACTGTTATGGGACTTATGCTCTCGATATTATTCAGCAAGCAAGTATGTCTTTGTGTAAAGTTCACGACATGCCTGCTTATCCTACCCGTTACCAACAGATTGTTGGTGCTTTGTAGTATCTCAGTTTCACTCATCCGAATATTTGTTATGTTGTAAATAAAGTTTGTCAGTTTATGCACTCACCTACCGATGACCATTGGTCTCTTGTTAAAAGAATTGTCTAGTACCAACAAGGAACGACATCTTATGGTCTACACTTCTCGGGGGTCCTCTCTTTCCTTAAATGGTTTCATAGATGTTGATTGGGATGGTAATCTTGATGACATAAAATCCAACGGTTGTTACTTGGTATATCTCGGCAACACACCTATTTTCTAGAAGTCTGGAAAACAACGCACAGTAGATCGTTCATCGGCTGAAGCAGAATATAAGGCTCTTGCGGATGGTATTAATGAGATCTTATGGATTCGGGCTTTGTTGTTTGATCTTAATTTTTCCTCTGATCCTATGACTAAACTTTAGTGTGCTAATTTGGGTGCTACATACTTGTCTGTCAATCCTATTTTTCATTATCGCACTAAGCATGTTGAGGTCAACTATCAATTTGTTCGTGACTGCGTTGCTAAAAAGGAAATTAAGGTTTGGTTCATCTCCTATCAGGATTAACTTATTGATGTTCTTAGCAAACCTCTTCCTCATGCGTCCTTCACTTATTTTCAGTCCAAGCTTCACGTGGATTCTCCTCCTTCATCTCGAGGTGGCATATTATGGAATGTTATATATATATATATATATATATATATATATATATATATATATATATATATATATCTTGTATTTATCTTATATAGGATTCTAATCATGTGTGGTACCCCTACATCGATATATATATTACATAAGAGGGTTGCTGCAATATTCAACAACTCCCAGAATATTTTCTAAACTTTCAACCTCCCTTTAAACTTTAACTAGAAGGAAAATGTTGAAGAAAAAAAAAAAGATACTCAGAAATAAGAATGTATAAAAATCTAAGAAATTGAAATCCTTTAGTTTTTAATCCCAACAAAGAGGATTGAAATTTTGTTATAACTAATTACATATAGATTATAAATTATTAAAAACTGATAGGTGGTGATGGGTATTTGATTTTGGTGGTTTGTGGTTGGGAAACAGTGGTGTTCAGCGAAGACAGATTAATCCTGGCCTTTTATTTGATTTTGCTGGACTGAGGTGGCGTTGGTTCGGTGACGAGAAGATGGACCAAGAGAGAGGGTTGCTATTTTGGCTCTGTGGTAGCTTGGATTTGGATTGTTGGTGAGGACGAGAATAGGGGCTGCCGGTGTGGTGGTGTTGGAGGTTCGGTCGGTTTTGTGATGAAGACTCTGCTGGTGACCGAAGGTGGAACATGCATTCATGGAATAATTTAGAAACAAATTTCTTAATAAAAAAACAAGATCTAAAAAAAGAAAAAATATATAATTTAATGTTAACAAATAAAATAAAATAAAATAAAATAAAATAAAATAAAATAATTTAATATATTAAAATTGTTTTTTCAGAAAATCTACATGCAAAGATTAAATACAAAACAAATCTGGTCAACTTTTCTTATTCTCAAAACTATTGAAAAATACCTTAGAATTAGAAAATGAGAAAAATATGGAGTAAAGAAAAAAAAAACAAGATTTTATAAACAAACCAACTTAAGACATCATTCTTTGATTTCTTGCAAAAGTTACCTGCAAACTATATAGTATAACTTATAATAATTTGTATAATATATAGTTGCTGAGAAGAAAAGAGTGAAAGGAAAAGATGGATGTGGTCGTATCCAAGTATATATCCAAACTAAATATAAAAAATCCACGGGGAAGAAATAAAAAATAAATTTTAGTCTTTTAAGTTATTTCAAATAAAATAAATATTAATAAAAAATAGAGTATAAATCTAAATTTTAAAATTAATTCAAAGTTGCAATGGTTTTCTTAGGGTCAGCATATTTTTTATAGGATGAGAGTAAAAAGGAAAACAAAAAAAAAAAGAAATGTTCATAGATAGCAAATCGGAGATGTTGAAGTTACAGTCAGTCAGGGACCTTTGTGGGGATTATATTGCATCCTTGAAAGCCACTCCTCGCACATCCTCCATATACACTCCTACATCATTCATCGACCTCCCATGGGCCTCCTAATTAATTTCTTATTTTTGGCTTCTAGAAGTAATATCAATAATTTACTTTGCAATTTCACTTGAAAAGTAAAAAAAAAAAAAAGCACTCCAAAAAAAAATATTTAATTTCACCCGCATTAAAATGAAGGAATATAGGGAAAAATGGTATTTCCGAGATGTAGGCAACCCGACTAGTATATATTAAAAATGGTAATTCAAAAAGGGGATATTAAATTAAACACTTAGTTTTAATTTGGGAATGGGAGGTGAAGTATTGTCGTTTTTGATACCTCTTCCATTCGAGTGGTTAAGGAAGAAAGTGTCATCAACGGTCATAGGAGGATACTAGAATTATGGAACACCCAAGACCGTTCAAACCTCCTCCAAATTGTTGGTGTGTACGACCGTGAAATTTGAGAGGAACAATCATGAATTATTCCGTTTTACTTCTTCACCACTCAATGCCAAAAGGAATGGGAATTAAATCGTGGGTACGAGCTTTTTCTTGAAAGAGAATAGGAATCTTTGAATGAAAAGGAGATGCAAAAAGATAGAGAAAGTTAAAATTACTGTGTATTTCAAGTTTATTTTTTCGTTCGTTTCCAGAGGATATGACGTGGTATTAAAGGGCTTGAGATTTGCACAACAAGTCTCAAGTTCGAGTCAGGACGTGCATTTCTTGTAAGAGCCTGGAACAACCAAGATTTTATTCACTCACTTAGACTCATAAAATGCGCTTTCCAGAGGGTGTGGTTTCCTCGAATCCAAAAAAAAAAATTATTTTTTCTATATATTTTTTCACCTTTTCTATGATTATAATATATTGTTTATATATTCTTTTTCACTAAAAATGTTATTATCATACATGTTTAGTAATTCAATGAAAAATTTATCAAAAAACTGAAGAATATTTTTAAAAATTTAAAATCCGGTTCAGTTTAGATTTTCTTGAGGCTAAAACTAGTAGCCATAACCAAACTAAAATCGATAGTTTAAACCAGTTTGGTTTAATTTTGATTTTTTTTAATAATAATTTTCATTTAATTGTTTTTATAAATAAAACTAAACAAACAAAAAATATAACCCCTACTCTTAATCATCTGTGATATAATATGATGTGATGTGATATAATAAAATATATCATATAATGAATAAATATATTTCATTCATTTATTTGGTTTTAGAAAATTTAGCAATGTAAATGAGATGCTGACAAAGTTTCATTTCAGACCTCTAATTGCCTTAAGAAATTATTTTGGTCCAAATATTTTATTTTTATTTACATATCAATCCTCATTTAAAAGTTAATTTCTGATCCTTAAATTTTATAAAATTATAAAACAGAAATGCGATAAGGTTCATGTATGCTTCTTTTTAAGTAGTTAATTTTATCGTGTTTTTATGTAATGTTTGTGCTGTCATAAGCCATTATGATTATCCATTATATTTCAATATTAAAATTAACACAGCAAACCCATAGAAATGCATTACATCACCTACTATATGCAACAAAACATGTAATTGATTTTGATAATTTATTATATTTCTTTCGTTTTCTAAAACTATGAACATTGATTTAGAACCATAGTTGTAAAATCCGTTCCGGGTACCGTTCCGGTTTTTTGTTTGGAACGGAACGTTCCGGTTTCGGTGCATTCCGGCGTTCTGTTCCGGTTTTGTACTGTTCATATTTATTTAATTATATATATGAAAAAAATAAAATATTAATTTAACAAGTATAATTAATATTCAAGATAAATTAACTTTAAATTATACAATACAAACACAAAATCAAACAAACATAATCTCAAAATTAGAAACATCTCTAAAATTCCAACAATAAAATTATTTTTATAAAAATAAAAAATAAAAAATGAATTTAATTATAATTAAAAGATCCAGAATATTTGAAATTTAAGCTACTTATTGTATGTTTTTCAAGTAATTCTATGTTTTTTTTATGGTTGTTGTATTTGAATTTGAATTTTGAAATTAATTAATGTTACTTATTGTTTTTAATGTTAGAAAAACTTAAAAAAACAAAATGAACACATTAAGAAATAATCAATAAGTTCAAACATAATTAATTAAAATACATTCCATTACAAATAATTCAATCAAATTAATTACAAATTAATACCCCTATTTTTTATGTTAACTATTATTATATAATAATTAATAATTATTATTATATAATAATTAGTATAAAAACCAATAATTAGAAGAAAAAAAATTAAAATCCAGCCCACCCCGTTTGTACTTTGTCCCCTTCATTTCAATACATAAAAGTATAAATAATAAAACCCTACCCATCCAACTCTACCCATCCTTTCTTCTTCTCTAGCCGCCCATCCTTTCTTCTTCTTCTCTAGCCGCCCATCCTTTCTTCTTCTTCTACTCAGTATCGGCAAATACTGAGTAGGGATTCAAATGAGTGGGATCCATTTTTCTGGTGTACTGACCTGTGTTTTTTGCGGTTGAAGAAATGAAATTGATTTGGGAATTATGGACGGGGTTGTTTCTTCAGTGTATTTTGTAAGGGACATGACACGACATCGTTTTGATGAACCCGGAACGGTACGCCCGGAACCGAACCGGGGTGTTCCGGCCGGAATGGCCGGATCGGTCCGGAATTCTACCCGGGACAAAAACGTCCCCGTTTTATCCCGGATTTTTCAGTGGAACGGGCCGTTCCGGCCGGAACGGAACGGAATTTATAACTTTGTTTAGAACAGCTGCCACCGTGTGAGACTGCAGCCATGAGACGCCAACTAGGCTTTTCCCCATAAGCAAACCTGTGATTTTAATAATCTTAAATCCATATCTTATCTAATTTCTTCAATTTAAATGAAATAACTATTCATATTATTAAGTGATGTTGTGAATATGCTCATGTGGAACAAACTTTTTGACTATTGCTAAAAAAATCTAAAAGAGATCCGGAAGTTAAACAGTAATGAAAAGTGATTTTTCATTGTTTATCTAGACTTAAAGGTATTGTGGATTAGAATAGTAAAATTATTATTTGCCCCTCTGTTTACGACAATATTAGCCTGCGTCCAGAGGTATTTTTGATTTTTTGTCTTCTTGTTCACAGTAAAATAACCATAATACCCTTGAATAAGACAAAAATGCACAGGAACTGCCGGGGACATTAAGGGTATTCCACATATTTTTTAAATACAAATTTACCCCATATAAGACAAAATGGAACAGTAAACTACAAGGTTAGTATGGTCATTGCATTTTTTTTAAATGGCCAAATACATAAATTCCCCCATATAAGACAAAATCCAAGAGTTGGGTGTAGGGGTATGGCGGTAATTTATCATTTTATTATTATCTTTTCTGGCGAGTTATTGTTGGTGGGTAGTCGGTCGCGCTGTTTGTTTCCACGCTCACGTGGATTTCATACAGCCCGTGCGGCGTATTCTGTCGTCCAAAAATGCCCAACCAGTGTCTAGAATGATTTTCAGTCATGTTCTCTTCCTCCTAGTGCGGGGCGTGTGGTTCCAAGGTGGTCATTGACGTGTCAGAGATCAGTTGATTTTTTTCTCCTTTTCTCTCTCCTGCCTACGTAAGTACATGTTAGCCCCATTGTTTGTTGTGATTTCATTTTAGTCTCTAATCTTTCGATTGTTTTGTATGATCCTTATTTCTGTTATATATGTTTTGATTTGTTTCAATTTAGTCATTCAATTGAAATTGATTACATATTGTAGTTTCATTTTGGTCCTCAGTCTTTTAATTTCCGGATTGGTTTGAATCCTTAAGATTTTCGGTAACAAAGTTGTAAACCCCGGGAAATAAATGTAAGTGTTAAATTAAAAGAGAAATAAAATAAGTTGAGGGGAGGGTGAAATTGAAATAAATAAAAAGTTATGATTTAAATGATAAGAAGAGAAGAGGAGGAAAAAAAAAAGGAAAAAGAAAAAGAAAAGAGACATTTAAAATGGGGGGAGATATAAGAAGAGAAGAGGTGGAAAAAAAAAAGGAAAAAGAAAAAGAAAAGAGACATTTAAAATGGGGGGAGATAAGTTAGGGGGGTTAGAGAGAAAAAGGAGAAGAAGGGGGTTGTGCTCCGACAGCCATATCTCTTCCGGCCACCGTTAGATTAGGCTGAGTTTTGGATATGTTGGGCAGCTCACTATTGTCTAGCATCTGACCGTAGGGATTGTAATTATCTGCCGCCGTTTGAGAAACCCGATCATCTAAAGATTTCTGGAAAACCCCCCTCAAACCCGTCAGAGTCGCCGGACAGTTCCTCCACCGTCCACCGTTGGAGCAAGCTTATTTTTGAGTATTATGTTCGCCTTGGTTGTTACTACATATTCACCGAAGGGATTCTCCTGGTTTTTCTCCGTTAGAGGTGAGTATTCTTTTGAAGAAAATAGCAAAATTTGCTTTCTTCTGCCAGTCAGAGTCGCCTGCTATTTTCGCTTCATATCACCGTTTGATGAAGCTGAAATTTGGGTATGTGGTGATACTGAGTATGATTAATGTTCTGAACGGTGGAGATGAGAAATTGACAGTCCAGCAAGGAGATATGTATGTTGAACAATAGCTCTCCAGTTTAAGGTCAGTCTCCGGTTTAACTCCGATCTTGGTAGATCCAACTGTTGAAATACCCTGAAATTTGAATATGTTTTATATAATGGGTTTTTCTACATATTAACCGTTGGTATTTGATAATTGTTGAGTTAATTGTGATTTATTGCTATTACAATGTTTCGTTTCAAAAAAGGTTTGTTGGGATTTTATTGAATGATTATGTGCTGAAATTTATGGGTTCAATGTGTGTTTTCGGTTGGAATTTTGTTGAGGGATTATGTGTTGAAATTATGATTTCAATGTGTGATTTTGTTGAAATAAGTATGGTGACGAATGTGAAATTCAAAATAGAAATATACTGATTTTTCTGGACAATGATGTCGCAGGCGGTGCCGTCGGGATTGAACCATCGTCCAGACAAGAACAACCCAGAAGTAGAGTAGGTAGGTGAATTACACCTCTCTTTTTATACGACACGTAAGAAGTATTTTAAGTTAAATATTATTCGAATGCGATAGAGTTTATATTAGATTGTTAAATGCTTAAATGTGAATAATCGATTGATTAGTTTCGGCTAATGGCATCCGAAAGGATGGCCGGGATAAACGATTAATTGGTTTCGGTTAACGGCATCCGAAAGGATGTTTAAAGGTTGACAAAAGAATGATTAGTTTCGGCTAATGGCATCCGAATGGATGGCCGGAATAATTGAATGATTAGCTTCGGCTAATGGCATCCGAATAATTATTTTTCTTTATTAGTTGTGGAACTATAAGTTACAATGTGGGTGCCTATTAATGAGGAAAAGAAAAGGGGTAAAGGAAATGTTAGGGGATGGAAAAGAAGAAAAAAAAAATAGTTAATGATATCGGCGGGTGACGTCGATATCGGCATAATTTATAAACTTGATTAACTATTCGGTTTCAGAATAGTTAATGATATCGGCGGGTGACGTCGATATCGGCATAATTTATAAACTTGATTAACTATTCGGTTTCAGAATAGTTAATGATATCGGCGGGTGACGTCGATATCGGCATAAATTATAAACTTGATTAACTATTCGGTTTCAGAATAGTTAATGATATCGGCGGGTGACGTCGATATCGGCATAATTTATAAACTTGATTAACTATTCGGTTTCAGAATAGTTAATGATATCGGCGGGTGACGTCGATATCGGCATAATTTATAAACTTGATTAACTATTCGGTTTCAGAATAGTTAATGATATCGGCGGGTGACGTCGATATCGGCATAAATTATAAACTTGATTAACTATTCGGTTTCAGAATAGTTAATGATATCGGCGGGTGACGTCGATATCGGCATGATTTATAAATTTGACTAGCTATTCGGTTTCAGAAGAGTTAATGATATCAGCGGGTGAAGTCGATATCGGCAAAATTTATAGACTTGATCAGCTTTCTGAGATGGAAGTGAAGCAGTCAAAAGAAATAAAGTTTCTTCTATATAATCTTAAAATGGTGAATATGGTTGTATTTAGAATCTCATATGATCTAAGTAGATTGATGGATATGTTGTATAAATTCTTCTGTAAATTGCTAGTATTTACTAAATTGTTTTACTTATATGGAAAAAATCTACATTTTGCAGGTTCTTCCCATTCTCGTCAGGAATAGATTTTACACCTTAATTCCTTTTTGTATAAGCTAGGAACTTAGGGAGTTATGGTGAAATTTTGATATGTAGAAGAGCATGTAAATTGTATAGAATAGTATTTTTGTAAATTTTATTTCTGGAATATTAAACGTATCCACCTACGCTCGGGATATTAGAAAGTACTAGATTATCTTAGAATATTAAACTATGTTATGTTCTATGAATATGTATATATGTATCTATATGTGAAATCTTCGTGTGCGAATTGGCTTTTTAATTTTTATCTTATGCGTGTGATGTAAGATGAAGTTTGGGAATGAATATGGTCATGAACATATTCTGGAATGAATTATGCAGTTAATTGTATTAAACATGAATGTGATTGTGGATGAGCTATGATTGAAATTGTGTGCAGGTTGTGTTATTGGTAACTTGGGATCTCCCGATATAGGGGAGACTGCCGAAATTTCGTTAGAAATTTCGGCGAGAGAAAAAAAAAATTTCATGCTTCATCTACCCTTTTATAGGGGTAAAGATTAACAAATAAACAAATAGGAGAGAGAGAAAAATATCGGGGTTGTTACAGTTGGTATGAGAGCACCAGGTCTTGATCCTGAGGATCAATGATTATTGCATTGCTGTGGTGAATCTCAGGATGGTACGCACCCGACAAGGGACACGAACTGAACCGCTCTCCTTCGAAAGGAGGGGCGGGAACAAAGGTGCCCAAGGTTGGCAAGACGAAGGTCCTTTGGATGATAGGGCATCTCATGTTCCGATGATACTACCTGAAATCTTGTAGAGGGAAGCTAGGGCAGCAGGGAACGGCGGGAGGCCTAACCAGACAGAGGGAGTAAGAGTACCTCCAGTTGCAGCAGAGTAGGCCCGAATTCTGCTTTCTGTTTCACAGGGTAAAGCTAGAGAAGGAAAGGAAACTGGGAAGGAAAAGCTGGATTCTTCGTGATCTTTGTTGGTCGTTATGTAGATTTTATATTTGGATTTTGGGGAGGAATAGTCAGATTCTTACCTATTAAAATTCATTAGCTTGACTTTTTTTTATATATTCTCTGTCTCTATCGTGTGTACGTAAGAACCAGATAGCTGGCGTAGAAAAAGAGAACCATTGTCATACTACCTGTCTTCCATACTCTGCTGGAAAATTGTGAGAAACACGTGACTTTCTATGATCCAAGACCATATATAACAGTAGAGTCAAAAGGAGAGTGAGTTAAGCTACTACCTATAAGGCACAGTCATACAGATAAATATATTCTTATATAGATTTTCTTAGGGTTTGTGGCTTGTAAAATATGCCAGTCGGAGTAATGGTTCCGACAAGAAACATGCCATCAATGGTAGGAGTTAATGGAAATATTAGGGGGTATGGATCATCTTCCGGACTTGCTCTTGGTTAGGATAACATGATGGAAGGTCAGTATCACCATCTAGACATGGCACACAACACATATGAAGGCGACATGACTCGAATTAGAGATGAAGAATTTGATAGTGCCAACACAAAATCAGGCAACGAGAATCAAGAAGGGGGTTCAGGTGATGAACAAGACCCACGCCCGAAAAGGAAGCGTTACCATCGCCATACTCAGCATCAGATTCAAGAAATGGAAGCTTTCTTCAAAGAGTGTCTGCACCCAGATAACAAACAAAGGAAAGAGTTGAGCCGAGAATTAGGGTTAGAACTTTTGCAAATCAAGTTTTGGTTCCAAAATAAGTATACCCAAATGAAGACCCAACATGAGCGCCATGAAAATACACAACTTTGAAATGAGAATGAAAAGCTTAGGGCTGACAACATGTGGTACAGAGAAGCTCTTAACAATGTCTCTTGTCCTAATTGGGGAGGGCCTACTGCCATTGGAGAGATGTCCTTTGATGTACATCATTTGCGACTTGAAAATACTAGATGGAGAGAAGAGATTGACCGTATTTCAGCAGTTGCTGCTAGGTATGTCGACAAGCCAGTGCGGAACTATTATGTTATATCACCTCCAATGCCTCCACGCCCAGTTGACCTTAGTGTTGAGAATTTTAGGGGAAAACCAGGCATAGGAGTGGAGACTTATAAAGCAGGAGACTTATTAAGGTCTATTGGTGTACCAACTAAGGCTGAGAAGCCATAATAATCGAACTTGCGGTGGCGACCATGAAGGAACTGATCAGAATGACTTAAATGGATGAACCTTTATAGATGAACAGCTTAGATGGAATAGAATCAGTGTTGAATGAGGAGGAATACACGAGGATATTCCCTCATGGTGTCGGTCCTAAACCTATTGGTTTTAAACGTGAGGTTTCTAAAGAATCGGCTGTTGTAATCACGAACCACATCAACCTTGTCGCGTATCTCATGGATGTGAATAGTGGTCTACAATGTTTTCTGATATTGTCTCAAGAGTTTTGACTATAGAAGTGTTATCCACAGGAGTTGCAAGGAACTACAATGGAGCCTTACAAGTGATGACAGCTGAATTTCAACTTCTAACTCCACTTGTTCCTACTCGTGAAAGCTACTATGTCAGGTACTATAAACAACATGCTGATGGGACCTGGGTTGTGGTTGATGTTTCGTTGGATAATATTTGTCCTAGTCCAACACCAAGATGTCGAAGAAGGCCATCTGGATGCTTAATTCAAGAAATGCCCAATGGATACTCGAAAGTTCATGGGTTGAAAATGTAGAAGTGGATGGCAGGGGTGTTCATAATCTACACAAACAACTAGTTAGCTCAGGACATGCATTCAGGCAAAATGGTGGGTCGCAACCCTGGACCGGCAATACGAGCGCCTTACCAGTGCCATGACAACCAACATTCCTGCTGGAGATGCTGGTGTTATTACTAATCAAAAAGGAAGAAAGAGTATGATGAAACTGGCGGAGAAAATGGCGATAAGCTTCTATGCTGGCGTCAGCGCCTCTACCGTCCACACTATCTGGGACCGGAGCCGATGATGTTGGGGTCATGAAAAGTAAGAGTGTGGATGATACAGGGAGGCCTTCAGGAATTGTGCTCAGTGCAACCACCTCCTCCTGACTTCCGGTTCCACCGAAGAGGATTTTTGATTTCCTGCGTGATGAGAACACCCGTAATGAGTGAGATATTCTATCAAATGGTGGAGTTGTCCAAGAAATGGCACACATTGCTAATGGTCGGGATACAGGAAATTTCATATCTCTAATCCGAGTTAATATCACGAACTCAAGCCAGAGCAACATGCTAATTTTACAATAGAGTTGCACAGATCAAACGACATCTTTCGTAATCTATGCTCTGGTTGACATTGTTACAATGAACGTGGTACTTAACGACTAGGATCCAGATTATGTGGCTCTTCTTCCATCAGTGTTTGTTATTTTTCCGACAGAACCACGATATATGGAGTAGGCATGGATGAAGATGGGACTATTGGAGGATCTCTTCTAACAGTTGCATTTCAGATTTTAGTTGATTCGGTTCCTACAAAAAAAAAAAAAAAACAAAGCCACCCAGGAAGGGTTAACAGTGGGAAAGGAGCGGCAATTGGCAGAATTGAAAGCGATAAGTGCAGATTTGGACATTTATACTGGAGGTGGGTTAGTAGCCCAACTATTGGTGCGACCAACGTATCGAGAACAGATACTACAAGCCCAATTCTATAACCAGATTGGGTCCAAGCTTTGGAAGAATATGGAGACTGGGGAAGAAATGAAGTTCCAAGTAGTGAATGATGGATCCTTGATGATGGGACAAACGGTTGTACATGCGTAATGACAAAACAGTTAAGTGAATGGTTCTACAAGAAGCACATGAGTCCAAGTTCTCCATACATCTTGATAGCACTAAGATGTATTGGGACCTGAAACACCTCTATTGGTGGCCTAATATGAAAAAGGAAATAGCAGAAATTGTATCGAATTGTGGGATTTGTCAACAAGTGAAGATAGAACACCAGAAACCTACAGGGAAGTTGCAGCTGTTATCAGTTTCCAAAACTGGAAATGGGAGGTTATCTCTTTGGATTTTGTGATAGGTTTACCCAAGGGAAAGAAAGGTAATGATGTCATATGGGTTATTATGGATCGACTAACAAAGTCTTTTATTTTTGCCTATGAGAACGACAGACTCAATGGGTAAACTTGCAAAATTGTACATAAATAAAGTAGTCAAACTCCATGGGGTACCAGTATCGATTGTCTCTGACCGGGATCCAAGGTTCACATCGAGACTATGGCCTAGATCACAATGGGTTTTAGGAACAAAGTTAAATCTAAACACAGCATTTCATCCACAGACGGATGGGCAGTCAGAGAGAACCATTCAAACTCTTGAGGATCTTTTAAGGTCTTGTGTACTGGAAATTGGTGGAAATTGGGAAGATCACTTCCCATTGGTAGAATTTACTTGTAATAGTAGTTATCAAACTACTATTGGTATAGCTCCATTTGAAGTATTGTATGGGCGGAAGAGTCGTACCTCAATTTGTTGGGATGAAATAGGGCAAAGGAAGCTGTGAGGACCCGAAATGGTACAACAGGCAATTGACAGGGTACAGGTGATTAGAAAGAGGATTTAACCATGGAAGTTAAGTCCATCCAGATTTTAGATCGGGATGTAATGAAACTAAGGAATAAGAGAGTTACATTGGGGAGAGTATTATGGAGAAGCTCACAAATAGAGGAAGAAACATGGAAAAGAGAGTCTGAGATAACGAATAAGTATTTGCATTTACTACCTGAAACAGGTACTTAATTTAATTTCGAGGATGAAATTTCTAATAGGAGGGGAGAATGTAAACCCCGGGAAATAAATGTAAGTGTTAAATTAAAAGAGAAATAAAATAAGTTGAGGGGAGGGTGAAATTGAAATAAATAAAAAGATTATGATTTAAATGATAAGAAGAGAAGAGGAGGAAAAAAAAAAGGAAAAAGAAAAAGAAAAGAGACATTTAAAATGGTGGGAGATATAAGAAGAGAAGAGGTGGAAAAATAAAAAAGGAAAAAGAAAAAGAAAAGAGACATTTAAAATGGGGGGAGATAAGTTAAGGGGGTTAGAGAGAAAAAGGAGAAGAAGGGAGTTGTGCTCCGACAGCCATATCTCTGCCGGCCACCGTTAGATTAGGCTGAGTTTTGGATATGTTGGGCAGCTCACTATTGTCTAGCATCTGACCGTAGGGATTGTAATTATCTGCCTCCGTTTGAGAAACCCGATCATCTAAAGATTTCTGGAAAACCCCCCTCAAACCCGTCAGAGTCGCCGGACAGTTCCTCCACCGTCCACCGTTGGAGCAAGCTTATTTTTGAGTATTATGTTCGCCTTGGTTGTTACTACATATTCACCGAAGGGATTCTCCTGGTTTTTCTCCGTTAGAGGTGAGTATTCTTTTGAAGAAAATAGCAAAATTTGCTTTCTTCTGCCAGTCAGAGTCGCCTGCTATTTTCGCTTCATATCACCGTTTGATGAAGCTGAAATTTGGGTATGTGGTGATACTGAGTATGATTAATGTTCTGAACGGTGGAGATGAGAAATTGACAGTCCAGCAAGGAGATATGTATGTTGAACAGTAGCTCTCCAGTTTAAGGTCAGTCTCCGGTTTAACTCCGATCTTGGTAGATCCAACTGTTGAAATACCCTGAAATTTGAATATGTTTTATATAATGGGTTTTTCTACATATTAACCGTTGGTATTTGATAATTGTTGAGTTAATTGTGATTTATTGCTATTACAATGTTTCGTTTCAAAAAAGGTTTGTTGGGATTTTATTGAATGATTATGTGCTGAAATTTATGGGTTCAATGTGTGTTTTCGGTTGGAATTTTGTTGAGGGATTATGTGTTGAAATTATGATTTCAATGTGTGATTTTGTTGAAATAAGTATGGTGACGAATGTGAAATTCAAAATAGAAATATACTGATTTTTCTGGACAATGATGTCGCAGGCGGTGCCGTCGGGATTGAACCATCGTCCAGACAAGAACAACCCAGAAGTAGAGTAGGTAGGTGAATTACACCTCTCTTTTTATACGACACGTAAGAAGTATTTTAAGTTAAATATTATTCGAATGCGATAGAGTTTATATTAGATTGTTAAATGCTTAAATGTGAATAATCGATTGATTAGTTTCGGCTAATGGCATCCGAAAGGATGGCCGGGATAAACGATTAATTGGTTTCGGTTAACGGCATCCGAAAGGATGTTTAAAGGTTGACAAAAGAATGATTAGTTTCGGCTAATGGCATCCGAATGGATGGCCGGAATAATTGAATGATTAGCTTCGGCTAATGGCATCCGAATAATTATTTTTCTTTATTAGTTGTGGAACTATAAGTTACAATGTGGGTGCCTATTAATGAGGAAAAGAAAAGGGGTAAAGGAAATGTTAGGGGATGGAAAAGAAGAAAAAAAAAATAGTTAATGATATCGGCGGGTGACGTCGATATCGGCATAATTTATAAACTTGATTAACTATTCGGTTTCAGAATAGTTAATGATATCGGCGGGTGACGTCGATATCGGCATAATTTATAAACTTGATTAACTATTCGGTTTCAGAATAGTTAATGATATCGGCGGGTGACGTCGATATCGGCATAAATTATAAACTTGATTAACTATTCGGTTTCAGAATAGTTAATGATATCGGCGGGTGACGTCGATATCGGCATAATTTATAAACTTGATTAACTATTCGGTTTCAGAATAGTTAATGATATCGGCGGGTGACGTCGATATCGGCATAATTTATAAACTTGATTAACTATTCGGTTTCAGAATAGTTAATGATATCGGCGGGTGACGTCGATATCGGCATAAATTATAAACTTGATTAACTATTCGGTTTCAGAATAGTTAATGATATCGACGGGTGACGTCGATATCGACATAATTTATAAACTTGATTAACTATTCGGTTTCAGAATAGTTAATGATATCGGCGGGTGACGTCGATATCGGCATGATTTATAAATTTGACTAGCTATTCGGTTTCAGAAGAGTTAATGATATCAGCGGGTGAAGTCGATATCGGCAAAATTTATAAACTTGATCAGCTTTCTGAGATGGAAGTGAAGCAGTCAAAAGAAATAAAGTTTCTTCTATATAATCTTAAAATGGTGAATATGGTTGTATTTAGAATCTCATATGATCTAAGTAGATTGATGGATATGTTGTATAAATTCTTCTGTAAATTGCTAGTATTTACTAAATTGTTTTACTTATATGGAAAAAATCTACATTTTGCAGGTTCTTCCCATTCTCGTCAGGAATAGATTTTACGCCTTAATTCCTTTTTGTATAAGCTAGGAACTTAGGGAGTTATGGTGAAATTTTGATATGTAGAAGAGCATGTAAATTGTATAGAATAGTATTTTTGTAAATTTTATTTCTGGAATATTAAACGTATCCACCTACGCTCGGGATATTAGAAAGTACTAGATTATCTTAGAATATTAAACTATGTTATGTTCTATGAATATATATATATATGTATCTATATGTGAAATCTTCGTGTGCGAATTGGCTTTTTAATTTTTATCTTATGCGTGTGATGTAAGATGAAGTTTGGGAATGAATATGGTCCTGAACATATTCTGGAATGAATTATGCAGTTAATTGTATTAAACATGAATGTGATTGTGGATGAGCTATGATTGAAATTGTGTGCAGGTTGTGTTATTGGTAACTTGGGATCTCCCGATATAGGGGAGACTCTGCCGAAATTTCGTTAGAAATTTCGGCGAGAGAAAAAAAAAATTCATGCTTCATCTACCCTTTTATAGGGGTAAAGATTAACAAATAAACAAATAGGAGAGAGAGAAAAATATCGGGGTTGTTACAAAAGTTTTGATTTGTTTCAATTTTATCCTTCCATGCAAATAGATTATATATTTCAGTTTCATTTCGGTCCTCATTTATTTAGATTCTGGTTTTGTTTTAAATTCTTAAATTTTTTCAGTATCAATGTTTATATTTGTTTCAATTTTGTCCTTTTAAATGAAATTTATTATATATGAGTTTTTCATTTCGACCCCTATACTTTTAATATTTGATTTTATTTTAATTCCTTTATTTGTTTATATATATTTCTTACATAGTTTCTATTTTTTTCCATGTTTATATGTACATGCTCTAAGTTTTTATTTTCAATTTTTATTTTTCCACTATTATTAAAGTTTTTTTATTTAATGTTTAAATTTTAATTTGTGTTGTTGATCATTCAAAAATTGATATTTATATTTTTTTCTCTTTTTTTATTTTTATTTATTCTTGAAGTCAAATAATTTTTTTAAATCTAATAATATTTATTTTTGTTTTGTCATTTATTTTTTTTTTTGATTGTTTTTTTTTGTTAATATTGTAGATAAGACATTTGTCTTAAAATATATATATAAATGACCTATTTTTTTTTAAATAATTTACTATTAGTGTTCTAAAATATATTTAATATAATAATATAAGGAATAAATCTTAAAAAATAAAAAACAAATTAATTTCATTTTTTAAAAATAATTACGGTGTCATTGATAGTAGACCAATAATAATTATAATATTAATTATGGATAATAATATTTATAATGACAGCTATAATAATTGTGGCAAAAATTCATTGGTCAATTTTATTTTTGTGAAATATAACCTTTGCATCTTTTTTATATATGATATTTCGGATCTCATATCACAAAAAAAAAAATACAAAATCACACGTAGAAAGGACAGTAGAAAACTTGTGCCAAATTATTTACAATAATAAAAAAAAAAATGTCCTGCATTTCGCCACAGCCAGCACTAATTTTTTTAACATGTATCACCAAATTTTTTAACATATAAAAAATTGTTAATGGTCCTAATTTTTTTAAAAAATACTATGCATCTGAGCTAAATAATTAACTTAAAAATTTTAAGATTATGTTATTTTTATATGTATTATTTTACTATAGATAAGACGTTTAGAATAATGATAATAATTATTTTTTAGACTTTTCCTTAAAACATAAGAGAGGCTAATTATATATTGTGATATTTTTTTTATATTAACGTCTTAAAATGTATAAAAAAAATGAAATGACTTTTCTTTATAAATTTCACATCAATTTAATCTAAGTGTTCTAAAAATTTTTTAATATAATAATATGAAGAAAACAATTCTGAAAAAAAAAATCTTTGATAAATTTTAGCAGTTTTATTTTTGCTATATGTCAAATAAATTATTCGTCAAATAGTTAAAACATGCCCAACAAACAATTAGTATGTTGTAGAAAACAAATAATATATTTTTAGTCAATTTCATCAATGACGGTTTTGGTATCTATCAATTAAATTATTACCAAAGTAGTTAAAATAAAACTATCAATTAAATTGTTTGTTGCATTAAACAAATCACTCATTTGTACTAAAATTCAACGATTGTAATTTTACTATTTTCTAGTGAAATAATTCATAAAACAAATAACACATACACAATAATCAATTAGTATGTTACACGGGGCATGTGACTCATTTTAACATAATTTGTTTGATTCCAATTATACAATCTACTAATTAAATAATTATCATAACAATTTTAACAGTAACAACATTCAATCACTTTTAGGAGAAAAAAACTCATTTCTAATAGATTTTATCAATTATAATTTTACTAATTAAATATTAAATTAATCAATTATAACATGCACAAAATTAATTAGTTTTTTATATAGAAAAAAAAGTCAATGCAGCACGCGGGCAAGTTAGCTCGTCCAAACTATAATTAGGAATAATTTTTATTTTTATATCAAAGTCGGTCAGACTGAAAGAAAAACAAATTAATAGGGTCAAGCATTATAGTATACGCTATTATGAATTGAATAGTTTGCTTTTCTGAAACAAGATTCAATCTTTATTATTTTAATAGTTATTATTTTTTGGATGATTAGGGATTTTACTTTATTTATTTATTTTCATGTGTTTTTGTTTTTTTGGGTAATGACAAACTCATAACATGGGTCAAGGGTTAACTTATTTTAACCAGGGTTGTAAAATCCGTTCCGGGTACCGTTCCGGTTTTGTACTGTTTATATTTATTTAATTATATATATGAAAAAAATAAAATATTAATTTAACAAGTATAATTTAAATTCAAGATAAATGAAATTTAAATTATACAATACAAACATAATCTCAAAATTAGAAACATCTTTAAAATTCCAAAATATTATGAAAGTAAAATGTTCTAAAATAAAAGAAAAATACATCAAACATCTTCCCTATTTTTTAAGCTAACTATTATTATAAGAATTAATATTAATAATAATAATAATAATAATAATAATAATAATAATAATAATAATAATAATATAATTAGCATACAACCCGAGACCCACACCCTGTTTAAGAAAAAACCCTACTTTTCTTCTCCCTCTCTTGTTGCTTTGCCCCCTCCAGTCGCACGCTTGCCATCTTCATCTGCAAAATTAACTTTGAACTGCCCATGATCTTCCTCGGCAAAATCTTCCAGATAGAAAGATGGGGTCCAACTTTTCATGCCTGTCTTCTTGCAAGGAGAAGGGGCACCTAGTCCTGTCCATGAGCCAAGATGACTAGCCAACTGCTGGAACCCATTGCTTGCCCTCCATCACCACTTCACCATGTCCCCAACTTTCCTCACAACCTCGCTGCCCTTTCCTATCAGAAACTGAAACAAACCCACCAACCGGTTACATTTCTCAGCAAAAAAACCAGTCCAATTTCTCTCTACTAGACAACAAGCCGTTAAATACAAGCAAGTATGCTTCAGTTCTTGATTCTTGTAAATGCCCAAAATTGGGAAAACAGGTTCATGCTCACACAATCAAAACTGGGTTTGATGCTGATGGATTTGTAGACACCAAGTTGCTTCAAATGTATGCAAGGTGTGGTTTGTTAAAAGATGCAGACTTTTTGTTTTGGGTTTTGGCTGACACCGGAACGGAACCCCCGGTACAAAACCAGGGCGTTCCGGCCGGAATTCCGCCGGAATTTCCGGATCGGTCCGGAATTCTACCCAGGACAAAAACATCGTCGTTTTGTCCCGGAATTTTCATTGGAACGGGCCGTTCCGGCCGGAACGGAACGGGATCAATAACTTTGATTTTAACTTTGTTTTTTTTAGTTTTGTTTTTGAATTTTATCATTTAACATACGGTTACTAGACATTGAGCTTTATGTTTTTTCCTATTTCTTCTTTGTGAGACTATCTCAATTTTATATATCGAGTTAACTGCAATTTATTTATTTTTCTATTTTTTTTGTTTGCTTAAGAGTTGACCTCTATTGTTTTATTCATTTGTTTTTTGTGCAGGTTTATTCTGGTCTCATGACTAGGTTGCAGGTTTGACATGTTGACTTAAGTTTGGTTGTTTTTCCTTTTTTTAATATTTTTTTTTTTAGTTCATCCTTAACATATGTTTTGTTGATATTCTTTTATTTTTATCTTTATCGGGTTATCCAATTCTCATTCAACTTTTTTTTGTTATTAACTAAGATCCATGACACCTTCTAAGAATATTTAGAGGGTATATTTTTATAATGTTGGCAAATATTTATTTTGTATTAATCATTAGATTTTTTTGTTTTTTATTATCATTGGATTTTTTTTAATAATATTATTATATTAACCAAAAATATTGAACTAATTCAATTTAATGGTTTGGGTCCCAATTTTTTCTTTCTTCTTTAAAAACAATACCATTATTTGGGCATCCTTTTACTACTTTAGAAAAACTGACTTAACTCGCGACGCAACGCAAGTCACCTACCTAATATATATATATATATATATATATTCTAATTATCCTTATAAAGATATCATCTTTATTAGGTTATCTTATTCTCATTCAATTTTTTTATTATTATTATCAAATAAGTGTTGGGTTTCTGTTATAATAGTTGGGTATCTGTTACAATAGTTGTTATACAATTTGGTATTGGTTAGTAATTGTTCAGTTTATTTTCTGTTTAGTTAGTTAGAATAAGTCTTGTACTGTAGCCTATAAATAGGCTTATTACGAATGAATAAAGTGAGTGAAAGTTTTCTGTAACTCTGTCCATTGCAATCCCAATTGAATTAACAATAAGATCATTGGCACCTTTTAAAAATATTTAGAGAGTATTTTTTATTTTAATATTGACAATTGTTTGTTTTTTTTATTAATCATTGGCTTTGTTTTTTGTTTTTTTTTTATTTCCATTGATATTTTCTAAATCATATTATTAAATATTAACCAATATTATTTAACCCATTAGAACCAATGGCTTGGGTCCTAGATTTTTCTTTCTCCTTTAAAAATTTATCATCATCTGAGCATCCTCCGATAACTTCATGAAAAGTTTGACTTGGCTTGCTTTGTAATGCGGGTTACCTATCTAATAGATAGACGTTAAAAAAAAATCCAGACGCACGAGTCTTTTCCATACGCATGCGCATGAGTCTCCCTTATACCACATGCTCGGGCTTTTCTCAACAAGCCTATAATAATAATAATAATAAATAAAAAAAACCTTGAGTTTTTGGGCTTTTTTTTTCTTTTATATAGGATTTTTTATTTAATTTTATACTATAATATTTGGTCTATGATAAATCGGATTTTTATATCTCTTATTATATAATAATTGTTTTTTGTTTTTTTTCAGTTCCAGCATGTGATATAGGGTTTTTAATTGCAATTTAATTAAAAATCAAGCTAAGCAAATAATTGAGTGAAGACTCTTTAATTTTGAAATCGTTATACCCAGTTTCATTGCAACACTCAAGAAATTCCAACGATCTCAATATTATTTTATTATTTTTAATCCAAAACTAGTTCTATTATTATAAGCTGCAAGCTGGTAGCTAGGAGAAAAGTAGCATTCTTTATGAATTTATTCTGATGGATACATTCTTGTAATCCCAGGCACGTAGGGAGCTCAAGAGAGAATGTTGTTCAAGTTTGGACGAGCCTTACACATGACCTCCAATGGCTCGGCTCTGCCCATGAGATTGATCATCTTTTCAGTCATGTCGATTTTCTTGCCACCAACTGTTTCCCACTCGAAGCATTGAATCAGCGAGCCTAAGGTCAGGGCCATTATTTTGTGCGCCAAGACCTCCCCGGGACAAGCTCTCCTTCCCAACCCAAACGGCAAGTGCTCGTATGCTTCGGATTTCCGGTTCTCAAATCTCTCAGGTTTAAAACTTCCAGGGTCGTCCCATATCTGGGGATCTCTGTGAATGGCCCAGGCATTCACAAGTAAGATTGTGCCAGCTGGCACATCATACCCTCCGACCTTACAATCTGCAGACGATATATGCGGTGCTAGGAGCGGCACAACCGGATACAGTCGCAAGTTCTCGAGGATGATGCTTTGAAGGTAGGGCAGTTTTGAAAAATCTGATTCATCAACTAAACGCTCGAGGCCAGTTTGAGAATCCAGTTCTTCTCTGGCTTTCTTTACCACGTCGGGATGGTTGAACAGATTACAGACTCCCCATTCTATCGACGTAATGAGTGTTTTTGTCCCTGCAAGCAGCATTATCTGCGAGAATGAAAAAGAAAAAACCACGGGCAGGACCGATTAATAACAGCTTGATGCGGCAGTGCTACAATAATTACATTCATCTACGTACAGCTACCAGCAGAATAAAACATGGAACTAACCAGAACAAGTCCTTTTATTATTTCATCTGTATAGTATTCGGGTTCAGATTCCTGCAAAGTAAGCAAATGATTTATCATTGTGTTTCCATTCTTTCCACGTCGAAGCTCATCAATCAGTCCTTGCAAGATCAGATCCATCCTGCCACTCAGCGCAGTACACCTCTTGATAAATCCATTAAAATCAACAGATTTAAAAATGGGGAACATGTCCCCAAGATTTGTCAGCTCACTAAGGGCACTATACCCTTGTAAAGTCTCCTTAAACTTGGTTGCCTCCTCCACTAATTTCACGTCTTCACCATAATATCGCTTCCCTGCAATCATTCTCATTACTATATTAAACGTCAAGTCCATAAACATGGACCTTAGTTCTACCTTAGCAAAACCACCGCTAGAATCTCGTTGGAGTCTGCACGCCAATCGCTTGATTTCGTCCTTTCTGATGGCCAAAAATGCGTTGAGGCGAGAAGAAGAGAAGATCTCAATTGCACAAATGCGGCGAAGGTTGCGCCAATGATCGCCATAGCTGGCTGAAGCAAGGGTGGTATTGTTGTAGTGCAAAAACTTGCCAGCTAAAAACTGAGGACGATTTGCAAAAACTATGTCATTCTTGGTGAAGCATTCTTCAACAGCTGATGGGGATGATACAACCAGCACAGGTCGAGGGCCCAGTCGAAGAGACATGATTGGGCCATATTTTTTTGAGAGGTTTTCTAGAGTTCGATGGACTGGTTGTCTGAGGAGATGGAGATGACCGATAAATGGAATTGCTGGTGGGCTTGGAGGGAGATTCTTATGTTTTTTTCTAGTTTGTAGCGACAACTTAACTGTAAGAACAACCAGTAAAAGACATAGAAACCAGTAAACATGGGTGTCTTCCATAATTGGATGAGCTGATCAGTATAATCAGTTCTTGTCTGATTTCAACACAACCTCACATACACAAAAGAGTTTTGCGCTTCTGCTGCTATTAAATAGTTTCTTGGCCAGTCTCCTTTTTCTTTTGTTTTTCCATAAAACACGTAAGCAAAATCAACTTTCTTTCATTATATAATAATTAACATGATCGTTTCATCATTGTTCTTTGGCACGTGTGGGAATTTCTATGCCTACATCTAGAATTGCAGGCTTAGAATTTAACGCTCAACTTTTCGATTCCCAGCATCCTCTTCTACTGAAAACCCCATATAATGGACTTTCTAGAGGAAATAATTTTTATAGGAACCTGGAATGACAGTGTTTTGGCGTAAAGGGAGGTCTAGAAAATGCTGGAAGATTCGTTTGGCCGCCTTTTTCAATTGGTCTCGGTTGAAGTCAGACTGTCTAGATACATTTACGACTGCTCGAGCCACCCAATGTGCGGAATGTCTGCTGGGTTAGAGCATCTCCAGCAGTAGGAGTAGGAGGCATATTGGAGAGCCAAATCTTTAAAATTGATGTTTGAATAGTGTAAAAATGGCTTTGGTTTTGGTGTGCACTTTAGCAGTAGGAGGCATTTTGGAGAGCCATTTTTTTTATATTATTATTTTAATGTAATACAATTATTTTGTATATAATTTAATTATGCAATTAATTATACAATTAATAGGAGTAAGTTATATAATTAAATAATTAGTTTTAAAAAACCCTCCAACAATATAATTATTAATTTTATATATAATTTTTTACTCTTGTTGAGGTATTTTTAAATAAAAACAAAAATAAATATTTTTGATATAGTTACATTATTTTCTAATATATATATATATTGCAAATTCTTCCCTTCAAATTACGGTTTATGCAACTTTTTTTTACCCGTTTGGTTATATAAAAGCAATACTCGAATCATTGAGTTAAAAAGGTAATTTTTTTTAATAAAAAAAGAATTATATGTAATATTATTTTGTAGACAAAAACGGAGCTCCTTCTCTCTCTCAAGCCTGGCCTACAATAATTTACAAAGCTCCCATCTTTCTCCTCCTCGCCTGTCTTTAGATTCCAAAAAAATCATCTCTCGGGTTGGTGCTCCTCTCTCTCTATCCTTTGTATGTACTTATATATCTGCTCTTTTCCTCATCTGGGTTGTCTCTCTTTGGCTATTTTAGTTGTTTTTTAGTGACTCAGTGAGTCCAGATTTGATTTTTGGGTTCTGATTCGATGGCTTCCAAACACATCTTGAAAGAGCTCAAGGACTTGCAGAAAGATCCACCTACCTCTTGCAGTGCTGGTATGCGTCCTGTTCTTTTCTTCAACTTGATAAAAAACTCATCTTTTGCAGAAAGATCCATGGTTTTGTTGATTGTTGTTGCCGTGATTTTGTAGATTGTTTGTAGATTTCTGCAACGGTAATATTCTGCCAACATTCCAACGGCTATTTTAATTTGCCTCTGCAGGTTTTGATCTGTGGGAATAGCTCTCGGATGCCTCCAGAAAATGAAGAAGCCATTTTGGCTCTTCACTTGGCTCCTCTGCTGGAGACGAAATTTAACCCAAAAAAGCCAAATATTTGAATTTTTGGCTTTGGCTTCCCGGATGCCTCTGCTGCTGGAGATGCCCTTACAGGTATAATGTTTGGTTTTTGACTCTATTTAAAAAATATTTTTTAAAAACAAATTATTTTTTAGTTTAGATTAAAAAGAATTATGTTTTTAAATTACTGTACGTGATGATGTCAAAAATAGTATTTTTTTTAAAAATAAATATCATATTGATATACTTCAAAATAAAAAACACTTTAAAAAACTTAATTATACTCCCAAATATTTAAGAGTAAATAACACCAAATTCATAAGAGGATGATGATGAAATAGTTGTAAACAATGACCAAATTGGATAAAATAATAGGTGTGAAAAAATAGTCTTTATTCAACACTAGTAAATTTGATGGTGATAAAAATATTCAAATGGTTTTCCAATAAAAAGTTAATTATGAATTCAAAATAAAGTTCAAATGAAATAACATCTTATATGAAAATACATTTAATGGTTTTTTAAACAAAAAATTGGACAACAATATATTGAATAAACTAATGTTAAATAGTCAAACCTGCAACCTAGTTTAAAAAAAAATCAAAATACAAATATTTTTAATTAATCCATTATTGAAGGACTAAATTTAAAAATATAATTAAAAAAACAAAGTTTGAGTTAATTTACTAAACTCACAATTCAGATCATATTATTAACAAAATCCCATAGAAAGTAAATATAAAAGTTACAAACCCCGATTTGTAACCAACTTAATGTCGAAAGATGAAATAAAAAAAATAATTAAAAAAACAACAGAAGTCAACTCGAGATAACTCATTAAATCTTCAACTTGATTCATGGGACAAAGATAACATCATAAAAAATAAATAAAAAACCTATGAAGCTCCATTTCAACCAAATCCGATGTCAAAGGTTGAAATTGCAAAAAAAAAAAAAACAAATCCTTGAGATCAAGATAACTTCACCAAAAGCAAATTGAAAAAAAAAATACAAAACTCAATTCCCAAACAACTTAATATTAAATACAAAAACAAACAAATAAAGAATTACCTAATTCTTTATTTACTACCAGTCATTTGCTACTGATCACTCTCCAAGTATGGTGATCCCATTATCAATGGACTTCTCCCCTATTGTGGCTTCCTCTAGGCCTCCTGACCATCCTACCTCGGGTTCATCCTTTGGCTCTTTTTCTTCCTTGCGTTCGGTAGTTGATTTATCTAATTTTGACCTTCAACAAGTTTCTCATGGTTCATCAACTCTGCTAGTTGCCTCCTCTCACAGCCATCACATGACACTTCATCCTCTCCACCCCAATCAGGCGCAGCTTAGTGTGTCTCAGTCCTCTGCTACTGTATGTCCTGCTTAGTCCACTACAACCAGGTGTTTTGCTTCTCCTTAATGTGAACCTCACAGGTTCAAAAACACTTCTCAACATTCGACATGGCAGCAAGCTATGCAAGATGAGATTTGGGATTTGCAATCAAATGGTACGTGGACTCCAGTTTCTTAATGTCCCTCTATGAATGTTGTCAGCAGTCGCTGGGTCTATAAAATCAAGCGGCGAGCGGATGGCAACATTGACAGGTATAAAGCTTGTCTTGTTGCCCATGGATTCACTCAAAAAGAAGAAATAAATTACCTCGAGACTTTCAGTCTAGTTGTTAAGCCTACCACTATGAGGCTAATACTTACTATTGTTGTGACCCGTTGATCGTTTATTCATCAACTTGATGTTCACAATATAATCTTGAATGGGATTCTTCAAGAAGAGATGTATATGGAACAACCATCTAGTTTTCCTCACCCCACTCTATTATCTCATGTTTGTCACTTGCATAAATCTATCAATGTTTTAAAATAGGCTCCTCGGGCATGGTATACCAGGCTTAGTGATTATCTTATTTCTTTTGGTTTTTATGCCTTTACTACTGACACCCCTCAATTTATTTACTCTGATGGCTATGATCTCATTTATTTGCTTGTGTATGTGAATGGCCTTCTGCTTACTAGGATAAATTCAACTCTATTTTTCCACTTGATTACTTTACTGAATTTAGAATTCAAAATCACATATTGATGACAATTGGTTTCTTGTTAAAAGAATTGTTCGGTACTGTCGCGACGGCGATTTTTTACGCGCTTCGCGCCCCGCCATCTCCCCTGCGTATTGGGGGAGATGATAGCGCGCAGTGAAATGGGAGGTTGTATATAGCCGTAAAATTTACAACTATAATTCTAAGGAGTCGCCACCTAGTATTATGGTCACTAGGAAACCTATTGGTCTACGAGAGTCTTGGGTAAGGGAACTTGTTGTGCAAGGGGAAGACGCATCACCCCCAGTGCACCCTACCTAAGGTAAGCTGCATTGTTGTTTGATTGTTTTTCTAAGTTAAAATATTTACACTGCATTTTCAAAAATACATTTTTTTTGTCTGCGGGTGTACTTTACAATGTAATTTTACACACCGCAGTTATAAGTTTTTTTTTTATCTACGGATGTACTTTACAATGTAATTTTACACTGTAGTAAAAATCTTTTTTATCTACGGATGTACTTTACAATGTAATTTTACACCGCAGTAAAAGAAAATTTATCTGCGGGTGTATTTTACAATGTAAATTTACACCCTGACAAATGAAACAAAAATATTTATAATTATTTTTGATATTTTGGCCAAATTCCAATGGATAATCGCAAACTGGTTACGATATCCAAATTTTCGTTTATAAAATATGGAAAAATATGCAACATATTTTTTATGAGAAATACAATGAGGAAAGTTTTTGGAATCCGGCCGTATGCACAAAAAACAAATACATTTTTTTATATTTTTGAATTTTTTTTTGTAATAACAATAGTGGAAAAAAAAAAATACTTTTTTTTTGTCAATTTGTATTTTTTATTTTATTTTTTTCTGGGCTGGGCTTCCAGCCCTCACGGGCTGGAAGCCCAAAAGGCTGTGGCTGGGCTGACAGCCCAGTCTTAGTGGGCTAGGCTTCCAGCCCTCACGGGCTGGAAGTCCAAAAGGGGCGGCTGGGCTTCCAGCCATCATGGGCTGGAAGCCCAAAGGTTTTTGGGCTGTGGTGGGCTGGACCCGGCCCAGCCAAACTGAGCTGGGCCGTGAGCAGCCCAGCCCACCCAACACACAGAATACATATATATATATATAAATATATTCACGCTGAAATCATGCAGCGTGCACAGTAAGCGGTGGTCGACCGACCACCGCAAGAGGTTCACCTGCCACTGTCACCGGGTAGAGGACGTCGAGGCGGTTCTCCCTGTCGTGGTGGCGTCGAAAATGACGGCCTGTGGTGGCCGGAGGGAGCTCTTGAAGCTGCCGGTCTATGCTGTGTTCGTTGCTTGCCGCTGCAACTTTCACGGCTGGAGCTTCTCGCCGGAGATGGAGAAGAAGGCTGGGCTGGAGCTGCTGTCGACGGAGCTAAGGAGGAGATTCTAGCGTGGTGGTCGACGGGAGCTGGAGCTGGAGCTGCAACTGGATATTTTTTAGAGAGAGAAAACTCGGTCGGGGAGAGAGAGAGTTACCTGCAACGGGCTGCGACGGAGGAGGGAGAGCTCTGCTGTGCGATGGAGGCTGGCAGTCGGAGACGAGGAAGATGAAGATGGCTGCCGTTGGTTGCACTCTGTGTCTTCGTCTCCTCCCTCTGTTTATTCTTTTTTTGTTTCTTCTCTGGTTTCGTTTTTTCTCCTCTCTCGTAAAACTCTCCTTTTCTTTCTTTTTTTCTTTTTCCGTTTTTTCTCCTCCTTTTTTGCTCTGCATGCTGTAAATTTATAGGGGGCGAGGCACTCCTCATGCACATTGCATGAGGTTGTCGCCTCTGCCTCTGCATTTGCAGAGGGCAGAGGGCTGCCGCATCGTGTTCCTGCCTCTGCAAATTCGGGTTGCAGAGCTGTGGGTTGCCTCTCCAAAGAATTTGCAGAGGCAGTGGGTTGTCGAGTGGGTTGTCGAGTTGTGCTCTGCACTGTTCCAGTATCGGAACAGTGCAGCACATGCAATCTTGTTTTTTTTTTGGAAAATTGCAATTTGGTCCTTCAATGTTTGATTGGTTCAATTGCACCCCCAATTAGTTTTAAATTATTAATTTTATGCAATTGTATCCCCATCAAAATTTCAACAGCAACCTTAAATGTGCGCGCCCTTTTTTATTTTGGTCTCTTGTTTCCGATTGCGCGATTTACCCTCAATTGACTGTTAAATTCTTAATTCGTTCAATTTGGCTCCTAATTTCCCATTATTGACTTAAAAATTCAAATCGGTCTCTGAAAATTCCATTCTCAACAACTGAGCCCAAATTAAATTTAAGAAATTGATTTCTCATTGACTAAGCCCTTAATAAAATTAATTTGACCAATTTAAAGTATAATTAAGTCCTTGCACTTAATTAAATTCTTCGATTGGACCTTAAATTAATTCCCGGTCATAATTAAACTTTAAATTTGTTGACGATTAAATCAAATCAACCCATAAAAAATATAATTATGTCGTTTAACTTAGTTTTTACACAGATTCATCCAACGATAAATTATTTTTGCCTTAAATCTGTATTTTTCTCTATTTTTGGAACCAGAGAGATACGATTGGACTCGCGACAACAGCCAAAATTTCCAGATTGATTTTTTTACCCACGCCGACCCCTTTTATTTTATTTTTGTTATTTTTATTTTATTTTGGGGAGTAACCCAAAAATTGGGTTACGACAGTTGCCCCCCCTTTACAATGCTTACGACTAAAGTCTTGTAAAAGACTTGAAATAGTAAGTGTTGTAAAGAAAAAGAAAAGTGGATTTACCAGACCAAGAAATGGTCGATCTATCCAGCAATGAGAATGGTGAAGATGATGGGATGGAAGATAGGGCTAGAAAGCAGGCTATCTAGGATCTATGGTTGAGAGTTGGAAAACTCACTCAAAAGAGGAAGAAAAATAGTGTTGGAAAAACACTATCTTAATTTATGGTCAAAGGTTGGAAAACATACTCAACAAGGAGGATAGGGATGGAAAACGTACTATCTTGATTGGTGGTTGGAAAACACACTCGACAAGAAGGATAGGGATGAAAAACGCACTATCTTAATTGGTGGTTGGAAAACGCAATCAAACGAGAGGAAATGAATGGCTAAGAAGCGCACGATCCTAATGGATGGTTGAGGGTTGGAAAACATGCTATTTTAGCTTATGATTAAGGGTTGGAAAACACACTTAAGCAAGGGGGATAGAGATGGCTAAGGAGCGCATTATCCTAATTGATGGTTGAGGGTTTGGAAAACGCAATCAAACGAGAGGAAAGGAATGGCTAAGAAGCGCACGATCCTAATAGATGGTTGAGGGTTGGAAAACTCACTCAAATGAGAGGAAAGGAATGGCTAAGAAGCGTACGATCCTAATTGAGAGTTGAGGGTTGGAAAACTCACTCAAATGAGAGGAAAGGAATGGCTAAGAAGCGCACGATCCTAATTGATGGTTGAGGGTCGAAAAACACACTCAAGAGTGGAAGAGATAGGGTTGGAAAGTGCACTATCTTAATTGATGGCTAGAGAGCTCACCCAATTTCTGGAAAGAGATAGGGCTAAAAAGCATGCTATCTGAGTTGGTTGATGGCTAGAAAGCTCACTCAAATAAGGAAAGAGATAGGATTGAAAAACACTCTATCTGTTCTGATGAAAGGCTCGCAAGCTCTCTTAGGGAAGTGAAAGTGGTGAGGGCTCGAAGACGCACACAAAATGATGAGTAGAGGTTTGTAAATTACAATTCCTCTAAAACATTTCTTGGATCCCTAGTGGAGAATACAATGCATGATGACATTCAAATTTAGGGAAGAGGCAGGGCTGAAAAGCACGTTATAGGATATGAAAGAGATGAGAGCTCGAAGGCGTGCACAAAATAATGAATGAAGGTTCATAAATTACGATCCCTTCAAAACATTTCCTAGATTCTCAATGGTGATGCAATGCATGATGACACCCAAAATTAGGAAAGGAATAAAGCTGAAAAGCATGCTCACGGAAATGAAAGAGGTGAGAGCTTGAAAGCGTGCACCCAAATGATGAATGAAGGTTCGTAAATTACGATCCCTCCAAAACATTTTTTTAGATTTTCAATAGGGATGCAATGCATGATGACACCCAAAATCAAGAAATAAATAAAGCTGAAAAGCGTTTTCAAAGAGGTAAGAGCTTGAAAGCGTGCACACAAAATGAATGAAGGTTCGTAAATTACAAACCCTCCAAAATATTTTTTAGATTTTCAATGGCAATGCAATGCATGATGATGCATGTATATTTACCTGAGAGATATAGGTCCCTCTTTCTTCTTCCTGGCCTTCCTTTCCTGGGGTTTGAACCTCTGGATTTGATGGCTTCTCGCTTCTACTTACTCAAGCTGCAACTTGTGATTTTGACCACTGGAGATGATTGATTTTCCATATCAACATGCCCCCCGAGTTTGACCCAGATTCTTTGAAAAGTAATTGTGGAGTCAAGTTCATGATTTGACGGCTTCTCGCTTCTGCATACTCAAGCCGCAACTTGTTGATTTTGACCACTGGAGATGATATGCCCCCCTGAGTTTGATCCAGATTCTTTGAAAATAAACGATGGAGCCAACTTCAATTGCATTTTAGATTGCCCCCCTGTTTGGTCATGCCCTAAAAGTGTTTTGGGTTTCAGGTGTTTGTAGGAAAGGGCTGGTTATTTGCAAAGATGGTGTTTTCACGTACAACTTTTGGAATTTCAAAATCATTCCAAGCACAAAAATCATTTTGATTGCCCAGTCGGGTCATGTCACACCAGTGTTTTAGGCTACGAGTGTTTGCAGGAATGGGATGGCTATTTGCAAAAAATATTTTCATGCAAAACTTTTGGAATTTCAAAGTCATTCCAAGCACAAAAACCATTTTGATGTTTGTTTAACAAACTTGTTCTCGAAAGAATTCAAGTGATCTCATTGTCAGGTTTTTTGTTGATTTTGACAAGAATGTGAAATGATATTTGCAAGTCTCGTATGTCAAGAAGGCTTCGATCAAGTCGTGTGAAGCATTTGCAAGGATTGTTTCAAATGGAAAAGCATTGCTTATCGATCCAGATCACTCGTATTTGATCAGAAAGGGCTTTATCAGGCTTGTAACGTAGGCTTAGGTTACTGGCTATGAAAAAAAAAATATTTCTAGGCTCAAAAAGTGTTTAAGGGTTTTCTAGACTAAGGATCACTTAGTGCTTACTCTTATAACTCCATTTAGCCCTCATGATTGATTTTCATAGTGACCTAGCATGCCCCCAGTGTTTGTTTGGGCTTTCATCTTGACATGCCCCCCAGTATTTGTTTGGGTTTTTTCATTGGTTTTTGGCACTAACGTCGTGCTGACTTGACATGCCCCCCAAGTATTTTGTTTGGGCTTTTTTATTGGTTTTTGGCACTAACGTTGTGCTGACTTGACATTTCCCCCAAGTATTTTGTTTGGGTTTTTTTATTGGTTTTTGGCACTAACGTCGTGCTGACTTGACATGCCCCCCAAGTATTTTGTTTGGGCTTTCTATGTTGGGTTTTTAGTACTACCAAAATATTGAATTAATTTGTTATAGTGTACTAAAACCCTTTTTATGTTTATGCCCCCCAGCTTTGTTCGGGCGTCACTTGTCATTGAGGACTATTTTGTTGATTTTTTTTTTTGCACTTGCCCCCCAGTGTAGGGTGTGATCCTAGTCGGGGTTAATTATCAAGAAAATAAAATTATTAGGCTCAAATAGGGACTGCAAAGGATATTTGAGACTTTGTGAAGACATATCAAAGATGGCCTTTCCTCATTTCAAAAACATGCAATCTGAACCAATAAGCTTTGCTTTTCCATGCGAAACAAGTTTTTGATTTTTTTGGATTATTTGTTTGGCTAAGAGATTAGCTTTATTATGTGGGTTTTGGTGGTATGAGATCACCTTTCAAAGAAATCATTTGAATTCCCAGAACACATTTGTTAAACAAAAATCAAATTGGCATTTATTTTCGTATTAGAATTTGATTTGCCAAAAATCTTGATGAAATAATGAGATCATGTATAATTTGGATGAAAGGGATATAAGGTGTGTTTGTGTTATTTAAACAATAAGCAAGAAAACATCGTAAACACAAGCAAATACATGATCAGTGAAGAGAAATGTTTGCTTAACAAAAGTCTTGTGGCGTTACAAGCAAAATTGCCGACAAGTCAAAACAGGATTATAATATGCGGGCATGACCGAAACAAAAGGAAATCATGGAAGTAGACTTCATCTTCTAATACCGGCACACCCCGTTTTCAAAAGCTTTGTCAATGTCACTTTAACTATGCAAACACTTGGTTCCCCATTTCTGTGAAGCTTAATTGGGCGCAAGACCTGGATTTTCATCGAACGTTATCCACCCTACTTTAATCAATTGCATGAGCTTTTTCTTGAAAGCACCACAAGTATGAATGCTATGCCCTGCAGCTCCAACATGGTATTCTCAGGTGAGATCTGGTTTGTACCAATCAGGGTAAGGTGGTTGCAAAGGTGCCTGAGGTTCAGGAGCTACTTGCTTAATGCTTACCAACTTTTGATACATCTCATTCAAAGGCAATGGTAATGGAGGTAACTGTTCTTGGGTTTTCTGATAATTTCTTTTTGGGAAGTGTTTAGGTGGATCTTTGGCTTGAAGATTGATGTTGGCAATTTCAGATGAAGGGTTATGGTAGTTTTGGAATTGGTTGTTCCTACCCTTATAGTCGTCTTCAAAATGCTCGACATCTTTTGTCTTGCCTTCAAAGCCTTTTTTCTTCGCAGGTGCAGATATTCTACCACTTCTGATTCCTTGCTCTATTCGCTCTGCCACGGCTACAGCATCCATGAATTGTTGTGCTGAACTGCCCATCACATGTTCGTAATAGGGCGCTCTTAGCGTGTTGGCGAATAATGTCACCATCTCTTTATCTAGAAGCGGAGGATGTACCTGTGCAGCGAGATCTCTCCATCTTTGAGCATATTCCTTTATGCTTTCTCTATCCTTCTTCTCCAAGTTGGACAAACTTGTTCTGTCAAGAGAAATGTCCATGTTGTACTTGTATTGCTTGATGAAAGCATCTACCAGATTTTTCCAGCTACAGATCCTGGTGTTGTCTAGTCTCATGTACCAATTCAAGGCTGCCCCACTCAAACTGTCTTGGAAAAAATGCATAAGTAGTTTTTCATCATGCACTACTTCTGCCATTTTGTTATAGTATGATTTTAGGTGAGTGATAGGGCATTGTGTCCCGGTGTATATGATAAATTCAGGGACATGAAACTTCTTCGGTATTACAATATTCGGGACTAGACACATATCTGCAGCTTGCACTAGGTCATATAAATTTGCCCCTTCGATGACCCTTATCCTGGCTTCCAGTGTTGCCATCTTATCTTGGTCAAACCCTCTGATGCTTCTATAATTGTTGGGGTTGTCGTAGGTGTTGGCACTGCTGATTGTACCAAAGCTGGAGTTTGTTGCGGATCCTGAACTCTTTCTCCTGTCACCTCTTCTTGGTGGTTCATTCCTTGTGTTTGAGTAGCCGCTGTGGGTCTAGTTGAAGTACCCTGGCCAGATGCATTTCTCAGTGCTTGCTCGAGTAAGCTGGTGAGACTAGCCACACTAGCTTTCAGAGAATCCAGTTCTTCTTGGAAATGAGCATCACGGTGTGCACGCTCTTCGTCCTCCATATTTCTCTGCTGGGGTCGAGTGGTAGGAGCTCTTCGGGGACCTATATTTTGACATGCTGATGATATGTTATGCACGGTGATGGATGCATGTGGATGCAAATGTATGTACATGCACATCAGCAAATTATCGGGGAGTTTGTAATCAAAGGCAAGTTCTAAGTCATTATATGAGGGGTAAGCTTTCTATCTGGTCTCAAAAGGTCTATGAACTGCCCAGTGACCGCCTCACGTGAAGGTGGTGTAGGGGTTTACAAGAAATGGTTGGGGCACAGTATGACCGCCATTATCAAGTAAACACTCAGTTTATAGTCGTATGTTTCACGAATCTGAACCCCGACTAAAAGTCATGGGGCAGACCGCTAATCCCCACCTAACTTAAAATTGGGTTTACTCAGGAAATTTAAATGCATGATGACATTAATTCAAACTAAATGTAATGCATGAGTTGAAAGTAAAATGTATGCTAAAGCAGTAAAAATGCATGCTAAAGCAGAAAATGCGTGCAAAAATAAATTGAGAAATAAACAGTCAAACAAACAAAGCTCAGTCCAGCAATGTCCCCAGCGGAGTCGCCATCTGTCGCGACGGCGATTTTTTACGCGCTTCGCGCCCCGCCATCTCCCCTGCGTATTGGGGGAGATGATAGCGCGCAGTGAAATGGGAGGTTGTATATAGCCGTAAAATTTACAACTATAATTCTAAGGAGTCGCCACCTAGTATTATGGTCACTAGGAAACCTATTGGTCTACGAGAGTCTTGGGTAAGGGAACTTGTTGTGCAAGGGGAAGACGCATCACCCCCAGTGCACCCTACCTAAGGCAAGCTGCATTGTTGTTTGATTGTTTTTCTAAGTTAAAATTTTTACACTGCATTTTAAAAAGACATTTTTTTTGTCTGCGGGTGTACTTTACAATGTAATTTTACACCACAATTATAAGTTTTTTCTATCTACGGATGTACTTTACAATGTAATTTTACTCCGTAGTAAAAATCTTTTTTATCTACGGATATACTTTACAATGTAATTTTACACCGTAATAAAAGAAAATTTATCTGCGGGTGTATTTTACAATGTAAATTTACACCCTGACAGATGAAACAAAAATATTTATAATTATTTTTGATATTTTGGCCAAATTCTAATGGATAATTGCAAACCGGTTACGATATCCAAATTTTCGTTTTAAAAATATGCAACATATTTTTTATGAGAAATGCAATGAGGAAAGCTTTGGAATCCGGCCGTATGCATAAAAAAAAATACATTTTTTATATTTTTGAATTTTTTTTGTAATAACAATAGTGGTAAAAAAAAAGTACTCAATTTGTATTTTTTATTTAATTTTTTTTTCTGGGCTGACAGCCCAGCCTTAGGGCTGGAAGCCCAGATATGTGTGGGCTGGGCTGACAGCCCAGTCTTAGTGGGCTAGGCTTCCAGCCCTCACGGGCTGGAAGTCCAAAAGGGGCGGCTGGGCTTCCAGCCATCATGGGCTGGAAGCCCAAAGGTTTTTGGGCTGTGGTGGGCTGGACCCGGCCCAGCCAAACTGAGCTGGGCCGTGAGCAGCCCAGCCCACCCAACACACAGAATACATATATATATATATAAATATATTCACGCTGAAATCATGCAGCGTGCACAGTAAGCGGTGGTCGACCGACCACCGCAAGAGGTTCACCTGCCACTGTCACCGGGTAGAGGACGTCGAGGCGGTTCTCCCTGTCGTGGTGGCGTCGAAAATGACGGCCTGTGGTGGCCGGAGGGAGCTCTTGAAGCTGCCGGTCTATGCTGTGTTCGTTGCTTGCCGCTGCAACTTTCACGGCTGGAGCTTCTCGCCGGAGATGGAGAAGAAGGCTGGGCTGGAGCTGCTGTCGACGGAGCTAAGGAGGAGATTCTAGCGTGGTGGTCGACGGGAGCTGGAGCTGGAGCTGCAACTGGATATTTTTTAGAGAGAGAAAACTCGGTCGGGGAGAGAGAGAGTTACCTGCAACGGGCTGCGACGGAGGAGGGAGAGCTCTGCTGTGCGATGGAGGCTGGCAGTCGGAGACGAGGAAGATGAAGATGGCTGCCGTTGGTTGCACTCTGTGTCTTCGTCTCCTCCCTCTGTTTATTCTTTTTTTGTTTCTTCTCTGGTTTCGTTTTTTCTCCTCTCTCGTAAAACTCTCCTTTTCTTTCTTTTTTTCTTTTTCCGTTTTTTCTCCTCCTTTTTTGCTCTGCATGCTGTAAATTTATAGGGGGCGAGGCACTCCTCATGCACATTGCATGAGGTTGTCGCCTCTGCCTCTGCATTTGCAGAGGGCAGAGGGCTGCCGCATCGTGTTCCTGCCTCTGCAAATTCGGGTTGCAGAGCTGTGGGTTGCCTCTCCAAAGAATTTGCAGAGGCAGTGGGTTGTCGAGTGGGTTGTCGAGTTGTGCTCTGCACTGTTCCAGTATCGGAACAGTGCAGCACATGCAATCTTGTTTTTTTTTTGGAAAATTGCAATTTGGTCCTTCAATGTTTGATTGGTTCAATTGCACCCCCAATTAGTTTTAAATTATTAATTTTATGCAATTGTATCCCCGTCAAAATTTCAACAGCAACCTTAAATGTGCGCGCCCTTTTTTATTTTGGTCTCTTGTTTCCGATTGCGCGATTTACCCTCAATTGACTGTTAAATTCTTAATTCGTTCAATTTGGCCCCTAATTTCCCATTATTGACTTAAAAATTCAAATCGGTCTCTGAAAATTCCATTCTCAACAACTGAGCCCAAATTAAATTTAAGAAATTGATTTCTCATTGACTAAGCCCTTAATAAAATTAATTTGACCAATTTAAAGTATAATTAAGTCCTTGCACTTAATTAAATTCTTCGATTGGACCTTAAATTAATTCCCGGTCATAATTAAACTTTAAATTTGTTGACGATTAAATCAAATCAACCCATAAAAAATATAATTATGTCGTTTAACTTAGTTTTTACACAGATTCATCCAACGATAAATTATTTTTGCCTTAAATCTGTATTTTTCTCTATTTTTGGAACCAGAGAGATACGATTGGACTCGCGACAACAGCCAAAATTTCCAGATTGATTTTTCTACCCACGCCGACCCCTTTTATTTTATTTTTGTTATTTTTATTTTATTTTGGGGAGTAACCCAAAAATTGGGTTACGACAGGTACCTATAAGGAGCGACATCTTATGGTCTACACATAACTCGTGGGTCCTCTCTTTCCTTACATGGTTTCACAAATGTTGATTGGGCTAATAGTCTTGATGACAGAAAATCCACATGTGGTTACTTGGTATATCTCGGCAACACACCTATTTCCTGGAAGTCTGAAAAACAACACATAGTGTTTCGTTCATCAACTGAAGCAGAATATAAGGCTCTGAGATCTTATGGATTCAAGCTTTGTTGTCTGATCTTCATTTTTCCTTTGATCTTTCTCGTTTGTCAATCCTATATTCCATGTTTGCACTAAGTATGTTGAAGTCGACTATCACTTTGTTCGTGATAGTGTTGCTAAAAAGGATATTGAGGTTCAGTTCATCTCCTCTCAGGATCAACTTGTTGATGTTCCTACCAAACCTCTTCCTCATGTGTCCTTCACTTACATTCGGTCCAAGTTTCATGTGGATTCTCCTCCTTCAGCTTGAGGGAGCATATTATGGAATGTTATTATATATATATATATATATATATATATATATATTGTATTTACCTTATATAGGGTTCTAAACATGTGTAGTATACCACTTGGTTAGTATCATGTACAACCTTACATCAATATATATATACTGCTGCAATATAAAACAACAACCCCTAGAATATTTTCTAAACTTTCTTTTTCCCTTTAAACTTTAACTAGAAGGAAAATATCAAAAAGAAAACTAATCCCAACAAGAAGGATTGAAATTTTCTTATAACTAATTACATATAGATTATAAATTATTAAAAATTAATAGGTGGTGATTGGGTATTTGATTTTGGCGCTTTGTGGTGGGGAAACAATGGTGTTCAGCGAAGACAAATTGATGTTGGCCTTTTGTTTGATTTTGCTGGACCTAGGTGGCGTGGGTTCGGTGACGAGAAGAGGAATCAATAGAGATGGTTGATATTTTGCCTCTGTGGTAGCATGGATTTGGTTTGTTGGTGAGGATGAGAATAGCTACATACAAAGATTAAAAACAAAAAAAATCAGGTCAACCTTTCTTATTCTCAAAACTATTGAGAAATACCTTAGAATTAGAAAAAGAGAAAAATATGGAGTACAAAAATAAACAAACCAAAGATTTTATAAACAAACCAACTTAAGACATCATTCTTTGATTTCTTGCAAAAGTTTTCACCTGCAAACTATATAGTATAACGTATAATAATTTGTATAATATATAGTTGTTCAGAAGAAAAGAGTGAAGGGAAAAGATGGATGTGGTATCGTATCCAAGTATATATCCAAACTAAATATAAAAAATCAATGGGGATGAAATAAAAAATAAATTTTAGTCTTATAAGTTATTTCAAATAAAATAAATATTAACAAATAAAATAGAGTATAAATCTAAATTTTAAAACTAATTGAATAGTTGCATTGGTTTTTTTAGGGTCAGCGTATTTTTTATAGGATGAGAGTAAAAAGGAAAAAGAAAAAAAAAGAAATGTTCATGGACAGCAAATCGAAGATGTTGAGGTTACACGCAGGCAGGGACCTTTGCGAGGATTATGTGGGTGTTTGGCGCTATGGTTCAACCTGCGTTTGCATTGAACCGCGGCTCCAACCACACCTGCTACCAAACAGGACCCCAGCTTTGGTTGGGTCCCACTGAAAAAAAAACAATTCATGTCGCGACAGCAAAAGCACTTGAGAGCTGCTTTTGCAGCTGCGGCATGAATGACAATAAGTGAGCAGTAAATCACGTGAAATTTGTAGATCATCCTTCTCTCTCATCTCTGCCTCTTGCCTGCCTCTCATCTCCCTCATCTCTCATCTCTGTCTCTCACCTCCCTCTCTGCCTCGTCTCCCTCGCCTCTTTGCTCCCTCACCTCCCTCTCCCTCAGCCCACAGATAACCCACATCCACTGCCCCTTCCCCCTCAGCCACACCCACTTTCCACCCTCCCTCAGCCACACCTGTATGAAATTCACACTTCTCCCTCAGATCAACGGTTACCACAAAGAGGAGGCACGAGAGGCATTGATTTCTGCAGATCGAAGGTGTGTAAACTTAAATTTCCCTCAGTTCTTTTCTTTGTATGCACAATAGTTAGCATAACATTTCAGAGAAGCTAGGATTTTGATTGTATAACATTTCATACATTTTAGATTTTTTTTCTATTATTGTTCATTAGATTTTTGGGAATTTAGATTAGGATGTTTGAGGATAAAAGTTCGAAGTTGCTTGATGTTCATATAGGGTCACCGCAAACAAAACCCTAATATTAATTGTAGCAGATTTAGGGATATCTTTTTTAGGTTAATGTTGAATTTTTTTATTTTTAAAAATTTAGCAGATTTGTGGATCATGAGCTAGGGTTTAAGTTTGTAATGAAGTTTTGTTTCTGGATTTTGTTTGGCAATTCCAAAGGTTAGATTTTTTTCCTGTTATTATTCATTAGATTTTTGGGAATTTAGATTAGGATGCTTGAAGATAAAATTTTGAAGTGGCTTGATGTTTAGTTTTGTTAGTTTGTGTTTAGTGATGTAACTTTAAGAGATTGAATGTGAGTTTTGTTCAAGCTAAACATGACTGAATGAAATGCTGCAATGTTTTGGTTCTTGGTTTCTGGTGGATAGATTAAATGACTGAATTAAGTTGAAATTACTAGGAAATTGGACTGAGGTGGCTGATGTTTTTGTTGTTATACAAATTGTTAATTGTTGCGAACTAATTTAAATTATAGAATGGAAAGTAGTGACAATATGGATAAGGTTGCCTGGACAAAGAAAATGTTGCATGTTTTTTGCGACATATGTATTACGGCAATTGAGTTGGGAATACGCCCTACAACGTATTTTGATAAGACAAGATGGAAATTTCTGATCGTGTCATTTAAGGAACGAACTGGTCAATCATTGACCAAAGCACAGTTAAAAAACAAGTGGGATGGCTGCAAAAAAGACTGGAAAATATGGGCGAAACTTATTTCTGAAACTGGGGTGGGTTGGAGTAGTGAATTTGGGACAATCTCAGTAACAAATGAGTGGTGGAAAGCTAAAATTCAGGTTAAGTTTCATTATGTAATATATTTTAATTTATTTTCCATGTTTCTGAATATCTTATAACAGAATATTTGTATGAATTTTGTGTTTATATAGGAAGTTAAAGGAACCAAAAAATTTAGGCATGCTGGAATTGAGCCTACATTGAAGTTCAAATATCGTAGCTACCAGAGAGTATGCGTGGGCACCATCATTAGAAGTGCAATGTAGTGGTAATTGTTCTCAGCCTGACACAAATGACGCGGTTGACTTGGAGGAAGGAAGTGGTGATTCGGAAGAGGATAGAAATCTTGCGTCTGACTCAGACATTGCTCGGTTAGTTGGAGGGGTGAACATCTCAAGTAGCAGCAACACACGGAGTAGTGGAAAAAGAAAAGAGATGGAAGCTAATGAGGGTCGCGCGATGAAGAAGAAGACGGCTAGCATTGGCGTTCAACTACTGTCAAAGTGGGACCACCTAGTTGATAGTATGTCGACGAGAAGTGATTCGACTTCTTTGTATATGGATAAACAAGGGTGTAGCATTCATAAGGTGATGGCTGAGATCCATTCTATTCCTGGAATCCTCGTTGACCATGATCTCCATGACTTCGCAGCAGAAATTATGCTCCAACGTAGAAAGAGAGAAATGTGGGCTATTATGGGAAGTCTGGAAGAAAAATATGATTGGCTGAAGAGGATGTACGTACGTACTAAACAAAATTAACCGAAAGATTTGTATTTGAATTTGAATTGAATTGTTATCAAAGTTTTGAATTTTAATTCCTTTGTTAGTGTTTCGGGATACATAAATCAATTGTATTGTTGTATTAATGCATGAGTGAGATTATTTTTTTATCGGTATTTTTTTTTATCCTGTTAATAATTTTTATCGGTAATTTTAGAAAATATGTCTAATTTACTTGAATTATTTCAAAAATTTTGTTATTATAATTATTAATAAATCTACGAAATTATTCCAACAAAATATTTATATATATATGTATGTATGTATGTATATGTGTGTATACGTGTTTTTTAAGGCAATTTCATAAGTTGACAGCAATATGAAAAACATGGTAACCAAACACACAAAACTGCTTTTCATTAAACTCAACCTCGACCACAGTTTTGACCAAACATTTAAATTTCAGTTAGGAACCGCAGCTAAAAGCACTTTTTATAAAACTGTTTTTTTCAACCTAAACCACAACAGCAACAGTTGTGCCAAACAGGTTCATAGAGCCACTCCACGCACATCCTCCATATACACTCCTACATCATTCATTGAGCTCCCATGGGCCTCATAATTAATTTTTTAAATAATATTATATATCTGATAAAAGCATATAAACCTTTTTGTCAGATCAATTATTACCACAAAACCAAAGAAAAATACACAATTGCCTTTGGCTTCTAGAGATAATATCAATAATTTACTGTGCAATTTCACATGAAAAGTAGGGGGGAAAGCAGTAAATCATATGCCTCTTGCGTCTCTTCTGTTTGGAAATATGGGTGAAATTGCTTTTGAAAATATTTTTTGTTTAAAAATATAATAAATGATATTTTTTTATTTTTAAAAAATATTTTTGATATGAATATAAAAAAATATTTTTGATATGAATATAAAAAAATAATCTAACACTAAAATTTTTAACTTAAAATAAAAAAAAATTACAATATTTTTCAAAAATATTTTCTTAAGTAGAATTGCAGACTTGGAATTCAACGTTCAAGTTTTCGATTCCCAGCATCCTCTTCTACTGAAAACCCCATATAATGGACTTTCTAGAGAAAATAATTTTTATAGGAGCTTGGAATGACAGGTGTTTTGGCGTAAAGGGAGATTCGTTTGGCCGCCTTTTACAATTGGTCTCGGTTGAAGTGAGACTGTCTAGATGATCATACACGAAATCTTATACATTTAAGGCTGCTCGAGCCACCCAAATTTACGAATGTCTGCTGGGTTACAGTTATAACGTTTGTTTTTTAACAATATGTTTTAAAATTATTTTTGAAAAACAAATTATTTTTTAGTTTAAATGAGGTTATTTGTCCATGTGCTGTGTTGGGTATTTTTTTATATAGGAAATTTATTTATTTTGTACATATTGTAATTGATTATTTTAATATTTAATTAGTAAAATATATAATTAGTCTAATATATTTATAAGAAAAAAAACTTACAAATAATCATTATTTTGAATGTCTTATCTTTAATAATTAGAAATTTCAACACCTAATAATATTAATAAAAAAAAATTAAAAACAAAATAAATGACAAAACAAAAAGAAATATTATTAGATTTAAAAAAAAATATTTGACTTGAAGAATAAATAAAAAAACAAAGAGAAAAAATAATAAATATCAATTAAAATTTAAACATTAAATAAAAAAAACCTTAATAATAGTGGAAATAATAAAAATAAGAAACTAAAACTAAGAGCATGTATATATTAACATAGAGAAAAATAGGAACCATTTAAGAAATATATAGAAATAATAAAAATAAGAAACTAAAACTAAGAGCATGTATATATTAACATAGAGAAAAATAGGAACCATTTAAGAAATATATATATATATATATATATAAAGAAATAAAGGAATAAAAATAAAATCCAAGATTAAAAGTATAAGGACCAAAAAAAAAAACACATATAAAATAAATGTAATTTAAATGACAAAATTTAGCTAGCAGTTCAATTCGGCTTTTACCTTCCACCTCCACCACATGTCGTGCCTATTTAGGATTGTGGTTGAGGTTGCTTTTGAAAATATTTTTCGTTCAAAAATACATCAAAATAATATTTTATTTTTATTTTTTTAAAATATTTTTTGATATCAACATATCAAAACTATTTAGAAACACCAAATTTTTATCATTTAAAATAAAAAATAAAAAAAATCATTTTTTTTCAAAAAAGTTTTCCAAATGCATTCCCAAACACCCTACCATCTCCCACCCAAAACACAGTTCAATTAACCTTTTCAAATAGTAATGAACAACTAAAACCACAGTCACTATTCATTATTATTTGAAATTGCAATCTCCTTTAACTATTCTATAAAATAATAGTCGTGGTGCGTGTAAGCTGACCCAGACACCTCAGTTAAAAAAAAAAATTATAAATGGCAAAAAAAACAGAAAAAAATGTTAAAAAAATGGGTCCGAGGATTATTCATAGCGCGTGTAAGCTGCCCCGGACACCCTGGTTATCAAAAAAATATATATACATGGGGAAAAAAATCGTGGTGCGCGTAAGCTGCTCGGACACCCCGATTATAAAAAAAAAAAAAAAAAAAGTATAAGTGGGAAGAAAAAAACAGGAAAAAAAATGTAAAAAAAAAGGGGTTCGGAGGTAAAAACAAATGTATACGTGGGAAAAACAATCATGGTGCGTGTAAGCTGACATGACACTCCAATTATTAAAAAAACAAAAAAAATGTATAAGTAGAAAAAAACAGGAAAAAATTTAAAAAAAAATGGGTCTAGAGATTAATCTTAGTGCGCGTAAGTTGACCCGGACACCCTGGTTATCAAAAGAACAAAAAAAAAAGCCCGGTTAAAAAAAAAGAAAAGGAAAGCACCTTTTCAAATAGTAGTGAACAATGACTTCACTGTTCATTACTGTTTCAAATGCAAATTTGTAGCCTAAGAGATTAGAATTATCGTTGCGGGGAAAGCCGCACGCCTTAACCACTCGGCCAAATGACTTCGTTATGCACTTGTAGTATACAAATAATACTTATATTAGTAATTAATTTCATTTTCATGGCTGAAGACATTCGAACTCTCGCGGGGACCTTCACAGCGCACGCCTTAACCACGCGGCCAAAGTCACTTTGTTGTTGTTCTAGTATACAAATAATACTTATTTTATTATGTAGTTTTAGTATTTCAATCCACAGTGCATCTGAGTCTTGTGAACAGTGCAAAACACTGTTTAAACGGCTGATCTCCTTTAGCTATGTACTAATTAAAAAAAATATTCTTAGATCATTTTCAGATGATGATATCAAAAATGATATTTTTTGAAAATATATTATTTTGGTTATAAAATAATAAATAATTAGCATAGAAGAACATAGACATCAAAATATAATCAAAAGAGACAAGAAAAAAAATATCTTTCTTATTATGAATTCTTCCATTTTTTTAAAGTATAAAAAATACAAGACAAAAGGTCTATTTATAGGAGAATAAAATGAACTCAAGGGTTATAGAAATTCAAGAGACTAAACTCAAGGGTTATAGAAATCCAAGAGACTAAACTCAAGAGTCATGAATATTCAATACACATAAATATGATTTTATAACACTTCTCCTTGAAAATCCCATAGAAAGTACATATAAAACATTACAAAGCCGGTTTGAAACCAACTTAATGTTGAAGGGTGAAATAAAAAGAATATTTAAAAAAAAAAAACACAAGTCCACTCGAGATAACCTATTAAATCTACAACTCGGTTCATGAGACAAAGATAACATCATAAAAAACAAATAAAAATCTTATGAAGCTCTATTTCAACCAAATAAAATTCTTATTTCTAATTTGCTTCCTCTGCCCTGACAAATATACAGTAGTCAAGGGCTAATTTTCCAAATAATAAATATGGAGTTTTAGAATTCTAAATTAATAGTAGTTTTTTTTTTCTTTCTAATGATAGATATTTACCTTCTCTACATATTTCATGTTCTTTTAGGGCATATTTACAACCAAATATCCATGATGAATTCACCAAAGTACCGTATTTAATTAGCCTAAACTGAAAAGGAGATTTACCTATAAAAAAACCAACATTTAAGGATGCATTCTCTTGATAGGGTTCATTTCATAAAAGAAAAAGAAAATTAGAAAAGATACCTGCCTATCAAGGTTATTAAACTCACAAGTTTATTCATAACATTGTATACTTTTATGAGTCAACTCGACAAACCTTACAAAATAGAATAAAAAATCTGAACACACTAAAATTATGAGTTGACTCGCCAAACTCGGTTAAACTCATAAAATCAATGAACTCATACTGATTTTACAAATTAACCGTGAAATAACTTAAATTCTTAAATTAATTTATTTTCTTTGTTTTCACCCACGCATCCTGTCCCGACATCTATCATTCCCCTTTCCCGACATCCTTTTTCATTGGTCTATACACTTCCATTTGCAATTCAGCATCCCTCAGTTACTGCCTTTGTTGCTTCCACCTCTGCCTTCATGGACCATTCGACCTTCTTCTTTGCCAAATCAGTATTGGCCTCTACGATCTCTGCTTCTTTATGGTTCTCATAAATCTTAACCTCAGTCTTCACTTTTATCTCCTCCTTCTTCCCATCTTCTTATCGTTGTGTCGCTATTAATTGCTGATTTATTAGGAGAAGCGGATTTGTATTTTAAATCTTGAAATGCATGCAAATATGTATTTTTCTTCTTTATATGGAAATATTAAACGATATCATTTTTTGTGTTTTTTAGAGGCTTGACCGTATTTAAATAAAACAATTTATTTTTGTTAATTAAATTTATACAAAATAAAAATAGAAAAAAGAAAAAACAACAACACGCGCATTAGTTTTTTTATTATATTTTTCCTTGCACATCTACAAACAAAAATCTAATAATAAATTAAATAAAACATAAACGTCTAAAATTACAGAACGGACCTTTCAAATGTTTAGAACATTGTTCGGGAATGGTACAAGAACAAGGACTGCTTTTTCTCCCTTTTCTTTTTGTGTTGGCGGCGGCTCATCCAGTCGTTTCAAATCAAAGGAAAAAAAACACCCACAAACAATTGATTTTACTATTTCTGCTAGTCACGGGAGTACGGTGATAGTTATTTTGTAAGTGATTGTATATTTAGAATTATATTAAAATGATATTTTTTATTATTTAATATTTTTTATATCAATACATGAAAATAATATAAAAATACCAAAAAACAATTTTATTCAAAGTAAGAAATAAAAATAAATTCATTTTTTTAAATCGTTTTTAAAATACAATATGAAACATGACTTAGTGCTTGTTCGGGAGTGTTGTTACGGTTGCTTTTGAAGAAAAAAAAATTGTTAAAAAAATACAATAAAATTATGTTTTTTTATTTTTAAAAAAATATTTTTGACATCAGCACATTAAAATGATCTAAAATAACCAAATTTTGTTAATTTAAACTTAAAAATAAAACAATATCATTTTTTAAAAAAAACTCTTTTGAAAATCACTCCCAAAGTCTTTTTGCAGATCTGATTCCCACCTCTTTTTTTTGTTCCTATTTTTTATTGTTTCAAACATCAACAAAGAGATAATTTCTGGGTTGATGAAATTTGTGTCTGTTGAATGGACAAGGGAGAAACTGGTCACTTATTAGTGGAATTAATGTTTGGTTTAATGGGTGTTAGGAAGAATTATATTTTTGGTTAATTTATAACCTTAATGATTACTCTTTCTTATTTAAAAGAATGTGTTTTGATTTTTATTAAGTAGTATATTGGATATTTAATTGAGATATAATGATAGATTGACAAAAATGTTTTTTTAAAAAAAGGAGATAATTTATTAATATTTTATTTCATATGTCTAATTGCATTATTGTGTTAAATAAAATTTCAGTTAATTTCCCATATCGGGCTGAGTAGTAGATTAGTTTCATTATATTTGCTGGATACCATTTTGTAATGAATGGATTTATTATTTTGTTATGTAATATAAATTTAGAATTTAATGCGTCAATAATTTAACAAAAAATAATTTTATTGTATTATAATTTAAATTACCAGTTCTTCTTCAATTATGTATTTAATGCAATTATAATTGAGCTATCTTAAAATACACAAAAACTTTACTGAAGTTTTGATTGATTGCAAAACAAACCTAATCTTACTATTTTTAAAAAAAATAAGTCATCGTTAATATTTTAAAAATTATTAAACCGAGTTAAGTCCATGACCTGAATTAAAGATTTGAGGGGTTAAGATATAAAACTCGAATCAATCCAAAACATTGTTATTTTAATATTTTAAAAAAAATAAATCATTGTGAATATTTTTTAAAATCAAACTATGTTTTTGTTAGTTATCAAGATTCCATTTAGACCTACCAAGTTAATAATATGGTAGGATAAGTTCCTACATGAATTAATTTGAAACCTCAGCTAGATAAATAGTCAGGTTAAGAGGTAACAAGTTTGATCTATTGGATCAAAACACCCAAAAATTTCCTATATCCAGTCCATTTTTGTACATTCAAAAATATTTTAGTCCAAAATAACAAAAAATATTTATATTGATTTCTATTAAATTAATCGTATTTTTCTTGTTACAATGTTTTATATCGCAGAATTATCTTTATCTATTTTTTATATTTAAACGTAAGAGAGATGATAATATCAAAAAGTAAAATAAAAAGAAAGGGCTGTAATATGTCTGTCCATTGTGGTAGGCTGGTAGCAAGTTATCGTTATAAGGATTCTGAACAGGTACTAAGTTGTTAAGGTTATAAAAAATCATAACCACTTCGTTACTGCACGGATAAACTTAATCGAGGATTAATTTTTAATGTCGTGGGACCAAATTGAGACAAAACATTATTTAGTGGCTTAATTGAAATCTAGGTTATAATCGGGGACTAATTTGAGAATTTAAAAGAAAAGAAACCCAGAAGAAAGAGGTGTCAACTCGAGGAGAGAGATAGCTCCTCTTTACCAGAAAGACTTTGCCAGTTTTTGAAGGTTAAATAAATATAATTTCAGTTCACGCATTCGACGCTGCCTTCCTCCCAACACTCCTCTCCGTCCTCTTGAGCTGGTGCCGTATCCTTCACTCATCTCCAACTCACTATTTCACTCACTCATGGCGCGACTGATTCAATTCATCATCCTTTTCATTCAATTTTTTTATTATTATTATAATTATATCCCCACCACCGCACACGGCGTCTCTTCCAATGGAACCTCCTTCCTCCTCGACAGTTCCCGCTCTGCCATGATATTACCCCTCTTTCTTTCTCCTCCAAGTCCTTGTACAAAGTTCTCCAATACGCGTCGCCTTCTCCAGAGATCCAATGCTAATGCTCTTCCGAACGCGCGCATGAGACTCCACGATGATCTCCTTGTCAACGGGTATTATACAACAAGAATATGGATCGGTACGCCGCCACAGAGATTTGCGCTGATTGTTGATACAGGTAGTAGTGTTACTTACGTTCCATGTTCTTCTTGTGAGCAGTGCGGCAGGCACCAGGTATCTTTTATTTTTTGTTTTATTTTATTAAATTTGAGAAACAGAAGTGTTTTAGTGTTGGAAGTATCAATTAAATAGTGGGAGATCTAGTGAAAAACTATGAGCATTATTCGATTTGAATGAAAAGAGTAAAGAGCGTTGTAATACTTGATGGTTTTGTGTCATCAGTGCAATGGTATAATTAGTTGAGGTAAATGGGAGAAGTCTTTTGACGGACTTGTATGTAAAAGTTGTTGACAGAGTCGTTGTGGGATAAAATAGTTTCCTCTCTTTTCTTTTCTTTCATCGTTTTGGAGGATGACTTATTGTCCAACATGCTTCTGTAACGCTGGAAATGTTCATTTTCTTGTTTTAATAAAGTTTTTTCTTTGCTATTTTTGTTATCTTTCACCAGGATCCAAAGTTTCAACCAGATCTGTCAAGCACTTACCAACCTGTAAAGTGTAGTATAGATTGCAATTGCGATGATGAAAAGGAACAATGTGTTTATGAGAGACAATATGCTGAAATGAGTACTAGCAGTGGCGTTCTTGGTGAGGACATCATATCCTTTGGAAATCTAAGTGCACTTGCTCCCCAACGTATTGTTTTTGGCTGTGAAAATATGGAAACTGGTGACCTATACAGTCAGCATGCTGATGGCATAATGGGACTGGGTCGTGGGGATCTTAGTATTGTAGATCATCTTGTTGATAAAGGTGTAATTAATGATTCATTCTCATTATGTTATGGTGGAATGGGAATTGGTGGAGGTGCGATGGTTCTTGGTGGTATATCGCCCCCTTCAGACATGGTTTTTAGCCAGTCTGACCCAGTGCGCAGGTGTGTTGTTAAAGATTTTTTTTGTGTAAGAGGTATAACACTATTCAAACTTTCCTACCACATACATTTGGCACTTCTCCCTTATTTACTCTAGTTTCGAGATGGCAACAGTCCATATTACAACATTGATTTGAAGGAAATACATGTTGCGGGAAAGCCATTGCCTCTAAATCCTATAGTGTTTGATGGAAAACATGGAACTATCCTGGATAGTGGTACAACATATGCTTACCTGCCAGAAGCAGCTTTCGTGTCATTTAAGGATGCTGTAAGCTCCTTTTTTGAGTTTCACTCTTTAATTCATTTTTGGCTCGTTTTGCATTTCTCTATGCTAAATAACATGATAATGTTGGATGAGCTGCCTGCTATTCCTCCTTGACATTGTTAATGAATGGTGCATTTCAAGTAGCATTCAAACTAAAATTAGAAGTATTTGCTTCTATCTAATATTATGGATTTTTATATCACCATAAGTGCTGCAGCCAATGTGTAGCAAGTTTGTTAATTATGTTATTTTGATTTTTAGTTCTCTGTTTTTGGTAATCATACAATTTAAGAACCTGTTTTACCCAAAGCTGTCATACATCAATAAGTATCTTATCTGAATAAGTTTTGACCATATGCCAAGATATGTTTATTGTCTCTCCTAGACATTCAAGGCGTGTCGAAGTTCAGCATAATTATTCTTAAATTCTTAATTCATGTATTTCAAGGAATGATTGCTAAGCATTTACTTTCTTTTATCCTCTGCTTTCCTGTGAAATAGATTTTTGATACCCCTGATTTCACAATGAATAATAGTACCGAATATAGCAGATTAGTTTCATAGACAATTATTGATAAAGTGCATCTATTTGTAATTCCTTGCTCTTGTAGTTGTGCCTAATATTGTGTTCGTTGTTACCATTTTTTGAATTGGGCATGCAGATTATGAAGGAGCTTCATTCCTTAAAGCCCATCCGTGGGCCTGATCCAAATTATAATGACATTTGCTTTTCTGGTGCTGGAAGGTATTGCATTTAGCTAAATAGAAGGTTGTGGCTTGAGTTTATCAGTAGATTTTTATGTCATCACTGTTGTGTAGTTAACAGTTATACATAATTTTTGCTCCAGTGATATTTCCCAACAGTCAAGCACCTTTCCAGCGGTTGAGATGGTATTTGGAAATGGGCAGAAGTTGCTACTGTCACCAGAAAATTATTTATTCCGAGTGAGTAATTGGTCTTTCTAGAATTTTTCTCTTAAGAACAGTTAGGGGACAGAGATGTATATATCCTGTAAAAAGTTTCATGTTTCCTTGTTCCTTTTCTTTTCTCCGATCTCACTCTATGCTATTTTATTTATAGTTTCTGATTGAGCCCTTCTTATTCTATTCACTTTGTTTATTCTTAGCATTCAAAAGTGCATGGTGCATATTGTTTGGGTATATTCCAAAATGGAAAGGACCCAACCACTCTTCTAGGAGGTATGCAATATTGTTGAGCATGAGCTTTGATGATTTGTTATATTATGCCCTTTTATTTTCCATCAGCAATATGCTGCAATGTGTTCTTGAGGTATTTTTCTATTACTGAGTTGTGTTGGATCGTGAACTTTTGTTTGTAACAGGAATCGTTGTCCGGAATACTCTTGTCTTCTATGATCGTGAAAATTCAAAGATTGGTTTTTGGAAGACTAATTGTTCGGAGTTATGGGAAAGACTTCATGTAGATGGTGCACCGCATGTAGATGGTGCACCGCCCCTAGCTCCTTCATCTTCATATGGAAATAACTCAAGTACAGAAATGCCACCTTCCATGGCTCCTACTGACCAACAACATTATGGTCTTCCAGGTATGTCAAGTTCCAGATCTTTGAGCAACTCCTATATTGGCAATGAACTTGAAATCATTGTATGAACAAATATCTTTTTGTGCTCACACCTATTGGAACTACTCTAGCTTTAGTGGCTTAAGTAGCATAACTTTCATGACTGGTTCAATATCCTAGCACTTCAGCAGAGTTTCAACAACAATGGCTCGGATGAAATGAAACTTTTCCTGCAAATCCATGCATAGTTATTAATTACCATTTGGTCAATTTCTTTTTTCTGTAAGCCAAAGCATTTGGATTTATCGCATCAAGTTGGTCTTTTGTTTTCTTCTTGCACCATATTTCCTCATTTAGTAAAGATAAACTTTAGGCTTAATTGACTTTGTGTCCTTACAGCCAATATGGCATAACTTGGAAGTGCCTTTAAAACACTACTTTTCACAAATTTGTTCTCTGACAATACATTCCATTATGTCTATGAAATCATTTTCACAGCAATGATGTACACAACTTGGAGTCATAATTTTTTTTATTCCATATTGAGTCATGATCAATGAGTAGAAATCATGTATCTCTAAGTCATATTTCAAAAATTGCTTTTTCATAATTCATTTCTGATATCTTATATTTATAAAATCTGCCTAACACTATTGTATAAAACCCTTATTATTTTTTTGTTTTAATTTTTTTTTTCATATTTTATATTTTGTTTCAATTTAAGTCATGATCATTTAGTGTAGAAATTATGTTTCTGCCACCCCTCCCCTCTTGTTTTTTTCTACACAAATGAAGTCAAAATTTTGTCCCGGGTAATTTTTACCGTAAATGTAGTCAAAATGCTTTATAATTCTTCACTCATATTTTAATCAAACAAAGTGAAAATGCATTATAAGCTCGTTGTTTGCTTACAAAATATGTATAGAATAAATTATCCATTTTATGTTAAAAAAGATGATGGTAAGTACTTGAAATAAGTCATACCCAGCAGGCTCTTGGAACAGGAAGGAAAAAGTTTCATGCCATGAGATATTGGTTTGAATTGGGCCAATTGTGAAACATAAAAGAACATTTACAGAGAATGCAACTGTCCTGAAGTCTGAAGCATGTGCTCTAACTAAATCTATATTTTCAGTTGAGATGAATCAGGTTCCAAGAGTCTGAAGTATACTAGATACACTTGTTGACTCTTCAACCAATCATGTTTCCTCTTTTGGTCTGTTATGATACTTCAATCAAGATGCTTTCTGGCCATATTTAATGATTTACTTTCATGGACAGATGAAAAGAAAATTGGACAAATAAATTTTGAAATGATGTTGAATGTCAACTACTCAGACCTGAAGCTTCACATTTCAGAACTTGCTGAATTCATTGCTCAGGAGTTAGGCATTAACAGTTCACAGGTTAGACAAGTATTGTGCTGGAATGCAATGCAGGTTATATTGCTGCGTTGATGTAGATGCAAATAATATGGGAGTATATTATCGTATTCTCAATAGGGGGGGGGAAGTTAGCTAAAAAGCAACTTTGTAGTTCATACTGGCATTGATGGAGTTTGCTTTAGGAGGCCAATAATTTTAGGTGCATGATTTCAGGTCCATATGCTGAATTCTATGGAAAAAGGAAATGCTTCGTACATTGAATGGGATGTAGTCCCTTCCGGAGCTGCTGACTGTATTTCCAATGTCACTGCTATTGTAAGTTTGTTTGTTTGTTAGCACAGCTAGTGACTATGCCTGAAATTAGAACTTGTTGCTTGATGTTTTTGGTTTTCCCCACAGAGCATAATTGCCCGTGTTGCTGAATACCACATGCAGCTTCCTGATACATTTGGAAGTTATCATTTGATTAACTGGGAAATCAAGGCTGCAGCAAAACAGTAGGTTATTTTTAATTTTTTTCCACGGCTCCGTACTTCTCTTGGTTGATGATTCTTTTTGCTTCATTTTTTCATTATTTATTAACTGGGTTCATTTTAGTGATCTTCAACTCACCATGTCATATAGCATTGAGTGGTCCTCATGTATAAAATTATTTCATGGTTCTTGACGATGTATATACAATCACTTGAGGATTATTTCTTTTCGTTAAACTAATAATAAAAAAAAACAAGAAGAAAAGTTATGCCCTTCTCATTTATAAACTACTTTCAATATGGAAGTTGCTAAAACACCTTACGGGTCATTACTTGCTTCTTGCCTTCTTGAATCTTAGAGTTCTCAGCGTTCACTATTGTTGGATTTTTTGCCCTACTACCTTTTGATATGGCTAGTGCCTCGTGAACAGTGCGATCTTATCATTATTATGCAGGACATGGTGGCAGCAACATTTTCTGCTGGTGGTTTTAGCCTGTGTCTGTGCTGTTGCGTTTATTTTTGGATCATTAGCTTTTGGAATATGGTTTACTTGGGGACACAGACAACAAGCATTGAATCCATACAAACCAGTCGATGCAGTAGTTCCTGAGCAAGAACTGCAGCCGTTGTAGGCTTCTCGAGGGTCAATGTGTAAGATTAATTTTATTATTATTATTTTGACTCAGAAGCTGTAAATTCTGCAATTCGAGTGACCAAATTGCTCAAGATTTTATCAATTTACACAAAACGGCCTTGTCAAATGCATTGTTTTGTTATTCAGTAAACAGAGCGGTGTCAAAAGAATAGCTTCCAGTCCAAATTTTGTATTTTAATAGTCATAACTTGCTCGATAATGCCATTGCAAATACCTTTTCCATCGGTTGCTTATGGTGTCATTCATTCATTGCTGCTTGCTGCTTGCTGCTGCATGGTTTAGAGGGCCAGCTTATGGTTTTCATCCCACAATTTGCCGTACAGTTGACCAACGTCCATGGAGCACGGGCAATTCTTTTATTTATTCTCGGAGCACGAGGATGTTGGGCGGCAGTTAGCACGCCTTTCTAGCTTTGAATCGCGCGCGCGCCCGATTCAAGTTGGTGAATGCCTATAACTATGGGAATATAAATAGCAGTACATAGATAGATGTTGCATGACAGCGGAGTTTGTTTTTAATATAAAAAAAAAATTAATTTCAATGGATTTAATCATTTTAGTTAACTTAATAATATAATAATATAAAACAGCTAATTGAAAAAAAAATAATGCTCGCCTTTTTTTAATATAAAAATACCCTCTAAATATTTTTAAAAGGTTGCAACGATTATAAAGTTGATGAAAAATAAAATTTGAATGGATTTAACAAATTTAGTTAATTTAATAATATAATTGTTAAAAATTAATAAAAATAAAAAAATAATTATTGAATATGAATGAGATAACCTTATAAAGAAAAAAAAAATCTTAAAAGTCAAAAACTAGTAAATCAAATACTAAAGGATAAATTGAAGAGAAAACAAACTCGACTTTAGTCCGCATGCTAAATTTATGGAAAGTTGTGGGACTAAAATAACCATATAGAAAAGAAATTGACTTAAGCAATGCAGTCAGTTTTCAAGTGAATAAAATAATTATTATTGAAATTGAAAAAAAAAACTAAAAATTTGTCAAAAAAAAATCCGTGGTCAACCTCAGTTCACTCAACTAACTTGCAACAAGAGACATGAGATTGAGAAAACTTCATAGAAAAAGAACAAAAACAATTTATGAAATCCATGACTCAATAACTTAATGCCAATTGATGAAATCGTTAAAAAAATTAAAAATCTATAGATGACCTAAACAAGACTACAGTTAAATTTGGCTACTTAAAGGGAATAAGCTAAAAGAAAAGTTTATGCAGTTAAATCCATGATGAAATCCCTCGGTCTACGATACCAAAAAATTGACACGTGTCTAAACTTATACATGTTGCACTACCTTGAAAATACAAAGTTAACCAAGTATAAAATATGTGAGGATGCTCACTATAATCCTAGAATTGGCTAGGGGATGACTTTTATCCCACATAGCAAACTTATATAATTCTCAAACATAATTGGACTACAAATATTACTCACATAATATGGTAGATAAAGTGATGATACACTCTTCTAATAGTGAAAGCTTAAAATATTTTAATTTTTTTTAGTTGAATGAAGAAATGTGTGTCTTGGGTTATGTGTTGAAAAATTCAATCCATTTAGTGTTGGCATCTATGATTAAATTAAATGATGATGATAAAAATCACAAATACATTACATGATATAGTACTAAACAAATAATCACCACATCATTAAAAGCAAATGACTTATTAAATAACTAGCTAATTAATCATTTTCCATAACATTTTTTTGTGCCATTTATTTGTATTTAATTCCCAATAATTTTGAATATCATGAGAAAAAATATCTTGTTTTGCTAGATGGATAGGTTTGATTTTCTTCTTATTTTTTTAGTGTGTATTTTAAACTGTAGTGTATGATATTTTTTTTATAAAAAAAATCAATTGAAAATACATCAAAATAATTTGTGTATATAAATATTTATTTATTTCTAATATCAACACAACAAAATCATAAAAAATATTAAAAATAATTAATTTGATATTTCTTAGATGAAAAAATAATTTAAAAAGTATTTAAAAAAAGAGAGGGTACACAATACCAAATTACAAGGCATCAACAATATCTCTTACTATTTATTTAAATGATGGCAAATAATTCAATATATACATTTCACATGAAATCAAAATGTATATTAATCAAAATCAATTAGTTGATGGCAATTATCACTTTCTCCTTAACTTTGGAAACCTAATAATTATACATTTCACATGAAATCCATAAGCCAATTTAAAATTACAAATAAGTATATTTATTTTTACTGCCTAACGTGACAGACTCGGCCTTTTAACTTTGTTTTCAACGAATATGCCTTAAAACTCTGGTTTATTCTCTGGCGTTAAATCACATTATAGACTTAAATAAATAAAATCTCCAATAACGGCAGGCTATTGACAAACTTCGTCACTTCGACGGTTATGTGATGAATCGAAGGAAGTAACTGCCAATTCAAGTCAACGCAAAGAAACAAAAGACTAAATATAATTAATAGCCGTTTGAGATTGCTGTTTTTTATTTATTTTGATATTTAAATATCAAAAATAATTTTTAAAAGATATTATTTTAAAAAAACAAGTTTTAAAAAATACCAGCACATTTTTATACACCTTTTAAGCAATACACATCCAATGAATGAATAAAAGACCTCAAGAGTTTAGGTATAAAAAGAAATTGAATTATCTAGTAGGTGATTCGGTGATATAAACTTGAAATTGAAAATTTATATGGTCATTAACTTAGGACCCGTGAGATTAATTGAGTTACACACAAACTAACTTGGACACCAATATTAATAAAAAAAAATTATTTGCAATAACTCACCCATCTCATGACACAAATTTTCTTTTCAGAATGAAAAAATAGATGCATGAATAGACAAATATCTAGTTAAAGACGAAGAGGAGATTTGAACTAAATAAATAATAATTTAAATAAATAACTCTAGGTTCAACCACTCCTTTGATGGCCACAGCACATTATAAAATAAACGACGGTGCGTAAGTCATAATAATAAAAATAAAGTATAAGCTAAAATAAAATAAAAATCTGTTTTAAAAATGTATTTGGTTTAAAAATATTAAATTTATATATTTTTAATAATTTTAATATACTAATATAAAAAATATTGTTTAAAGATTTGTTAGATTAATCTTATCTTGGAATGAACAAAATATAAAGCGAAAAGCACTTGCACGCAATAATAAGCTCTCTCTATTATAAATTATAATTCGCTGGTTTCTTTTTGTTCATTCTGTCTTCTGGGCTGCGTTCAACACAGAGGTGCATAGATAATTTCTTGAATCTCTATTCTCTGTTGATTTGATGATCTATCTTCTTAGGGTTTTCTTATTTTATTATTTATTTGCTTCTGTTTTGCATAATCCCAACTGTTGCCGCTCAATGTTTGCTCTCTTTCTTCATCTTCTAGGGTTTGATTGTCAAAGCCTGCCCTCCATTTTTGCTTTTGTAAAAAAAAACAGCAAGCTCAAATGATTAATTCTGATGCGATCTTAATTCGAAACGGTTTTAGGATTTGCTAAGGCAGCAGAGTCGAGTTTTGGAAAGTTTGGGTCTGTGATTTGTGAAAACGTTTGAGTGATTATGATTTCTGATTAATTAGTGTGTTAGCAAATCTGGTCCTAAAGGTAATGCTTGTGATTTATTTCTAGCCATTACGCTTTTCTAATCCTATTGGGTCTAAGTTCTTCCCCATTTGGTGAACTGTATTCTGATAAGCTTTCATTTTTCTATTAATTTCATTTCTTTTCTCTCATTACATGATCATGCACTATACTTTTGGCCCTTTCTTGGCCTCACTTGTCTCATTTATGTTACGTCGACTTACAAAGAATTATTGTTTTTGGGTTTGGTAAAACAACATTTTATATTTCACTTGATATTGGGGTTCCGGGTAGGTGAGTGAATGCAAGTGATTACTATGGGAACTTTTTTGACGGAAGTAAATTGAAGTAATAACAATGAGTGCTGAGAAATTTCCTTTTTCGTTATAGGTGGTAAAATATATCTGCTGCCTTGCATATTTGAAGCCGCATGAAAGATCTTGTCTGAATATTCATCAATAGCCAAATATTGTACACTCATAAATGATCCATCTCAAAAAGGGTGATTGTAGTTTGAAATAGCAATGAGAAGGTAAAATAAAATAATAATTTTTTCATCACTGATGATAAAGATCCATGAATTCCTGGAAGCTTTGTAACCAAGAACATCTAATATTTGATAATAGACAGAAAGGATATGACAAAGTAATGGTCTTGCCGAATTAAGATCTTGTGAAGTAACCTAGAGAGTCCTACTCTTTGATAATTTTGTACAAACAGTTGCACTCAAGTCTGGAACTAGCAGTCTCTTGGAGCAAGTCGGATTATAACATTTCCCTAGACCAGTGGTCCTTCCTGAATTCAAGAACAGGGATCAATATATATTTCTCATAGTTTACTCACAAAAGTATTGGCCTTTATGAGTGCGATCTCTTGTCCAAACTTCAAATGTTAGAATTGTTTTTAGATGATAGCTTAAGAATTTAATATTTGGATTTTACAGGGGTTCTATAGTTGAGAACATCAATTCTGAAGAATTTCATTAGCTCATCATGGATGTCAAAATAATGTGAGCTTCTTTGGGTAGTTGAAGTGACAAGTTTGTGGAAAATAAGGTACAATACTTCTCTTCCCTTTTCTTTGAACATAATTAATAAGAGATAACTACTTTACAAGTCAAAAACTATTTAATTATGTTATCTGTGACCCAATCCTTTAATCTATAAAAATTAAATGTCACAACTGTAATTTTCATCAATGCAATGTTTGTTAACTCCAAGCTGACTTGTCATTAATTACATATGCCATCATTGAAGCAATGAAGCAAAGATGATCAACCTTTCCATCGATCGTAAGGCCCAAGGTGATAAGCAAAGAGAATTGTTTATGCTTTTATCATTTCTTAATTTCAGGTTTCCAATTGGATTTATGTGGTGGTTTTTATCTTAATTGGATTTGGTGTAATACAGTTACTTGCTATGATTTTAATCTTATGATCCACATTTGGTTGGTTCTTAGAAATTGTAAAAGACAACGCCATTAGATATACATTGCCTCTATGGTTGACCAGTGTATGGTTCCCTTAGAAGCCTCATTCATAGGTTGAAATTCAAAATTAGTTGGGTGTTTGGGATTTAATTGGTGCATGGACAGATGGTACCCCTATTGTTGTGATTGGGAAGTTTTCTTGGGCATAGCGATATGCAATTCCAGCTTCTTTGCTTGATTTTTATTGACCTTTTGAGATCAGATGAAGATGATACAATGCCATTAGCCGAGTTTTGTTATCTTTGCATGCCACATCAGCGATGTCATTAGTAATTTGGCAGTCAAGTCAACTTGGAATTAGCAGACATCCCATTTAAGAATACATTGATAAAACATTGGCATTTGTGACATCCAATTGTTACAAATTAAGCATTAAGAATCAAGTACAAAAGCTTGAAAGGCTGTATGATTTTTTATGCTGTCATCCCACATTGATAAACATTAGTGACTTTGTCTCCATCTTGTGCTTTGCTCTATAAAGCATCTTCATGGAAGTGGCAAGATAAGAGTTGATTATTGAAGGCTCAATGGAGACATGGTTCATGATATAGCTGACTAGTGTACAAGGAATCATGTAAACCTAGCTTTGTAATTTGGGTAAAAGCTTCATTGAGCAATGCTCCTGTCATGTTTTCTACTTGGCATCAATTTCTTTCTTTGTTGGGATTAAATTTGTTGCATAATTACTTCCTAAATTGAATACCATCTTTTGCACAACATTAGCTCTTATAACCCTTGCTTCATGGCATTCTATTTGCATCATAATCAACATCTATCTTCGTTAGCTTGGTGTGCTATTTGGTTTTCATTCTTTGATACAATCCCTGTGTTGATTATCCATATTTATTGATTGTAGTATATTTTTTTCTTTTTCTCTATATGTGGCTTTGTTTGGATAAGTTTTCTTGTTTCCATTATCTAGCTATGTTTTTGCTAGGTCAGGGAGTGCAATGCCATGGAATTCATAAGATTTAAATCCCTTGCTCCATCATAAGGAATTTTGTCAAGTTTCTACCTTGATTGAATTCCTTAAAATAGATTTTCAGAAATTTGGATTGACTTCCTAATGTAGTGATATTTTTTTTTATCTGTGATCACTTTTGAGAGTGAAGCATCACTTAACTTTGAGAATCCATGCTTTTTCAGTGGTTGAATCGAAGTACATCCCAATGAACTTCAGTCTTTTGCATTGTCCCTATGACATAATGCTCAAACCAGAAGGTTTAGCCTTATAGGCACATGTTCTATTTTGTGAGACATAGTATCGGTACACTTCATCCATTCTGTCTAGCTTCATCTTTTTCCAGGGAGCTTTTATTTTTGTTTTCCTGCATAAAAACTCTATAATCTCTCAACCTCTATGCCCCACCTTTCTAGCTCAACATATTTAATAACAGACTTGTCATAACCTGCTCATTGCCTGGAAGAGAAAACATCCCACACCTCAACTCCTAAACCTTCATGTCTTGTTATAACCTGGAGCATGAAGTATAATGTCCATGGAGTTATATTCCATTGATTTCCAGTACATTTGAGAGGGGAAAATATAATGACAACCTGTATTTATATCAAGCACCATATTTGTGATATGTGCCTTTGAGCAAACAATGGCAGTGGCTAGTGTGTCAAACTAACACTTTTAAATTACTGTGTAATACATAATGAATATGGAGTAGCTATTGATGCTTATTTTGACCTTTGCATATGTAACGTGATGTGTGCTTTATGTTAGTTCTTATTGAAATATGTGTTTAGCTCTAAAAAAATTCTGCTTAATGATTTGCTTGTTTGCTGATAGTTCTTTCCTTTGTCTTGTGATGCAGGTGTGATGGAGATATCATTGCTAGAAGTGCTTCTGAAAAACATCTCTGCATTTTTACAAATATCAAAACTTGAAAAAATTAACTCAGATCCAGTTCAGAAGTACTACCAGAAGGCAGAAGACATACTAAAGCTGCTGAAGCTAATACTTGATACCATTGTTAAATCTGAATTAGCTTCTGATGAAGTGCTTAATAAGGATACCCAAGAATTGGGTCAATCTGTTGATGAATTGAGGGAGATATTTGAGAACTGGCAACCGTTGTCAAGCAAAGTTCATTTTGTAAGTATTGAACTGTATTTTTGTGATTATATATGGCTATGTTTGTTCTACTCATAGATTTCGGGACGGTGTCAAAGCAGACCTAGGCTTACTTTGTCATGGTTATTTTTTTTCTACTTTTGCAAATGCTGTTAGCTTGCATAAGGTTAGATCCTTTATTTATATTGTGATTACCATTATAGATAGGCATGTTCATTCTACTGGTAGATTTTGAGGATGGTGTTAAAGCAGACCTTGGTTCAGCATCCTCATGATCATTTTCTGTTTGACTTTTGTAAATGTTGTTATCTAAGGACATCAAGTCCCTTTATTTATGTTTTGATTAGCAACTTTCCGTTGTTGATGGTGTCTAAAGTTGGGAATGAAGCATGAATGTTTTAACAACAAAGATGGAGGTTTTTAGTGATGATAGGAATTCTTGCATGTTTTGTTGAAAATGAGATGCCATGTTGTTGATGCAACAGTGGTGGATTCAGTGTTGGTGGTTCTGGTCTTGTTAATCTTTTCACTTCATTAATATTCTGTGACGGTCATTTCATTTATAATCAAAGTTTTTTTTCTCTGGATTGAAATGCAATAATTGTGAATGTTGGTAGTAGATGGAGTGGTTGCTGAACAGGCTTCACTTTGTTTTGAGATCTCTATGAATGTGAAATTCTTGGAATTATTTGTCTGTGGAATTTGATTAGTTGTAGCTTAGGAGTCATTAGCTATAATTACCTCATCTTCATTTTTACTGATGTTTTCTCATGCTTTGCATCTTGAAATTGGATGCAGGCTTTTAATTTATCCTGTCCATTTTTAGAACAATTAAGAGTTGAAGTCTTGAAATATATGCATCGCTGGGATAATTGTACTATTTAAAACATTGACTTTATATCTTTTTTTAATTGAGTATATGAACTTGAATTTTTTTGTTTCAGTACACCAACTTTTTCCAAAATTTTCAATCATTTGCTTGTCCATTTTCTGTCAATTTTTCCGTTATAAAATAACATGTTATTTTTCTCTTAAATCTCCTTAAGTACTCTAACTTTCATCTTATTTCAATCAAGTACATGAACTTTAATTTTTTATTATTATTTCTATACACTAAACTTTTTTTATTGTTCCACTAAGTGCTTTAGTCCATTTTTCATTTTTTAATGTGGATCTTTTGCTAAAAGTACCCTCTAAAATAGTATTATAATAAAATAAAATATTTTAAATTAAAATACATGCTTTTAATTAAGATAAATAATTTTAAGACTTTCATAAATAGTATGTCATCATAAAATACTTATTATTTTATAAAATAAACATATATCATATGATTGCAATATAAATGGAATGTTAATGGAATCATGATAGAGAGATCACATTAACAAAAATTCTTAAAAGGTGCTACATTAAGAAAATAAATATTTTAATTGTATCAACAATTTATCAAAATGTGTATTTTTAAAAAAAATACTCACATTAAAAAATGAGAAATTGACCAAAGTACTTGATTGAAACAATAAAAAACTTAGGTTTATTAAAATGAAAAAAGATTAAAGTTCAAGCATTTGATTGATATATAATAAGTTACAGTACCAATAATGATTTAAGGGCAAATGACATGTTATTATATAATGAAAAAATGATGGAAGGTGGACAAATTACTTGATTGAAATTTTTGAAAATGTGGGTTTATTGAAACGAAAAAAAATTGAAGTTCATGTACTTGATTGAAAAATGGTGTAAAGCTGGTGTGCTAATAGTGCAATTACCCCATCTTACTTCATTTAATTTTCATTAGGAATAAAAAGATAATGCTGTATGTTTGTAAACATTTTGAAGGGACAGGCTTGTTTTGCTAATCTTCTGTTGTACATGACGTCTAGGTTCTGCAAATTGAATCATTAATATCGAAAATTTGTTCTCTGGGCCTGAATAGTTTTCAGCTGTTGAAGGCTTCCCATCAACAACTACCAGATGAATTAAGTTCATCATCTCTTGAGGTATTTTTCCTCAAATTCTTGTTATAAGCATTTAGCTTTAATGTTTATGGATAGGGCATACATCTCAATATGATATAATGTATACCCTTTTTTGATGCCTAACAATTTATATTTGATTGCAGAACTGCATACAGAAAATTAAACTTTCTGAATATGTACAAACATCATCTATCATTAAAGAAGCTGCAAGTGACCAGGAGGAGGGTGTTGGACCCAGCTCAGAGATCCTGGTGAAAATTGCAGACAGCCTGTGCTTGAGGTCCAATCAGGATATTTTGATTGAAGCAGTGGCCCTAGAGAAGTTAAAGGAGAATGCTGAACAAGCTGAGAAAACTGCAGAAGCTGAGTTTATTGATAAAATAATCACCGTTGTGACCCACATGCATGAACGCCTTGTTCTAATAAAGCAGTCCCAGACATATAGCCCAGTCCCAATACCTGCTGATTTTTGCTGTCCTCTCTCTCTTGAGTTGATGACAGATCCGGTAATTGTGGCATCAGGGCAAACTTATGAGCGGGTTTTCATTAAAAACTGGATTGAACTTGGGCTCACTGTCTGTCCCAAGACACGGCAAACCCTGGCTCACACTAATCTCATACCTAATTACACTGTGAAGGCATTAATTGCAAATTGGTGTGAGTCAAACAATGTGAAACTTCCTGATCCTTTAAAGTCCATGAGCTTCAATCAGCCATCACCACTTCTTGTGCATGCAGAGTCTATTACATCCAAGGAGCTGGTTCTTCCTCATTCAAGGGGCAGCCAGCCAATATCTCTCGAGTCAAATCAGGCTACTGGTTCACCTGGTCAGAATACGATCTCTTCCAGTGGAATCCATCGAGAGGGCAATTCTCCACTACATTCACTTTCTACATCCGAGAGTTCCTTGTCAGGTATAGTTGGAAATGGCCAGGGTTTGGATATTGCAAGAATATCACTAATGAGTTCTGAAGAAAGGTCCACATCACTAATGAGTTCTGAAGAAAGGTCCACATCACTAATGAGTTCTGAAGAAAGGTCCATTAACTCAGAAGAGAGGAATTTGGATTCAGTCCACCACTGTTCTGCATCACCAACTAGGAGGGAAGTTTCAACTTCTGTTAGAGCTGATGGCTTACTATCTCAGAACCACAATAGAAGTGCATCAGCCTCAGGTGCAGTTGGTCATGCAGCTTTTCCTCAAGGAGCATCAGGAGCTGCCAATGAATCTTCTGAGTTCTCAAACCATCTTACGTCCTATAGCAGTGATACTTCTGGGGAGGTAAAGCCAGAGCCACAGACATCTGTCTTGCACACCACACACAGAGAACCTGAGTTCCTATCCCGTTTGGTTGATACACGGTCTCGAAGCCAAACAATCTGGCGCCGGCCTTCTGATAGGCTTGTGCCAAGGATAGTTTCTTCTTCAGCTATTGAAACAAGAGCTGATCTTGCTGGAATTGAAACAGAAGTTCAGAAGCTGGTCGAGGACTTGAAGAGCACTTTGGTTGATACTCAAAGAGATGCAACAGCTAAACTCAGGCTACTTGCTAAACACAACATGGATAACAGGATTGTTATAGCAAATTTTGGGGCCATTAGCTTACTGGTCAACTTGCTTCGCTCAACAGATATATTAATTCAGGAAAATGCTGTCACAGCACTTCTTAACCTATCAATTAACGACAACAACAAAACAGTGATTGCCAATGCAGATGCCATTGAACCCCTTATTCATGTCCTTGAAACAGGAAGCCCTGAGGCTAAAGAGAACTCGGCTGCCACACTCTTTAGCCTCTCCGTGATTGAGGATAATAAGGTCAGAATTGGAAGGTCTGGGGCAATTGTACCACTGGTTGATTTACTGGGCAATGGAACACCCAGGGGGAAGAAGGATGCAGCCACAGCTTTGTTTAACTTGTCAATATTTCATGAAAACAAGGACCGAATTGTACAAGCCGGTGCTGTTAAACATCTTGTGGAATTGATGGACCCGGCAGCTGGGATGGTTGATAAAGCAGTTGCTGTTTTGGCAAATCTCGCGACAATTCCAGAGGGAAGGAATGCTATTGGTCAGGAGGGTGGGATCCCTGTCCTGGTTGAGGTTGTTGAGTTGGGTTCTGCAAGAGGGAAGGAAAATGCAGCCGCTGCTCTCTTGCAGCTTTGCACGAATAGTAGCAGGTTTTGCCACATGGTACTCCAAGAAGGTGCTGTCCCACCATTAGTGGCTTTGTCTCAATCTGGTACTCCAAGGGCTAAAGAAAAGGTATGAGATTGAAGATGCTTTTCAATATTCTCCTATTTTATGAAAGCTTAGGATAACGAGTATTTGGTTGCTTGCAGGCACAGACCCTTCTTAGCTATTTCAGAAACCAACGGCATGGTAATGCTGGAAGGGCTTGATACAATATTGACAACTTGTCGTAGTGATTGAAGGTTTTGTTTCAAGTACTATACATAATGTGTGTACATTTGATGCGGCAAATAATGCATTTGAAGGTTTTGTTGCTTGGGTTTTTGCATGATTTGTAGAGAAATTTGATTTATGGAGGAATGAGGCCCTCTTGTGAAAAACTTGTTTACACGTGAACGTGGAAAGAAAATATAGAATTGGCTATTCAGAAAGAGCCAGAGCAATGCGATGACGGATTCTGATCCATTTTACTTTCATATATGCCTCTTTTATGTATTGTTCCTGTGCGTGTTATGTTTGTGAAACTCTAATAGCACCAGCTTGTTTTGCATCAAAGTTTCTTCCCATGAAAAGGGGGGCGCTATCTGAACATTTTTCAACCCAGTTTTGAGAACCCACGATAGTTTTCTGGGCTCTGGCAGTAAATTTCCCAACTATTTGGAATGGGCATTATTTCTGTTTAAATGGCAAATCGCATCAAGGACAATGAGTAGTACAATGACACGTTATTATGGTTAAAAATAGTGTCCAAGTAAAGATGTCTATGCTTGATTAAATCATATATTTATAGACAGTGAATTGCCCATGTTAATTATGCGTATTTTATGATGGATTCATGTGTTATGGAACCATGATGTAATAATTAATTGAACTACCATGGAAAAAAAAACTGAAAGAATTACCATTAATATAAACTCCCGAAAGCCAATTCAAAAGTTTAATGAAAAAAAAAGAAAAGAAAAAGGATGGTTTGACATAAAAAAATCAAAAGTTTTTTTTTTTTTTTTTTTTTTTAATATTGAGATTGCAACATATTAATTTAACCCAAGTTTCTTTACTTAATCTATAGAACTCACAATCCGGGTTTTGCACTCCAATGAGTTTAAATATTTTTTAAAAATATTTTTTATTTAACTATACAACAACAAAAATAGAAAGTCATCAAATTGAGCAAAAATAAAATGTCTAGACATTTATTTGAGATTGCAATAATCTCATAAAAAATAAATTGAAACAAATTCAAAATCAATTAGATTTCAAACGATAAAATTGAGAAAATAATGACAAAAAAAAAAATGGAAGAGGGGAAAAAAGGTTTCACTATTTATATGAATAGTGAAGGAGGTGATTTACCCCTCTACCTTTTTTATACTAGGCTTGGACATTAACATGCTTCAAATTGAAACATGGTCCAATGTATATCTACAATAATAAACCAACATGTTACTTCTAGCAAATAATTGACTTTCTTCTACTTTTAAAATCTACTTGCCTAATCAATATGAATAATTATGGAAAAAATGTTCAAAACTTAGTAACTAATTGATATAAACACATCAAAGAATAATATTATTAAATACTTATATGAAAATTTAATTCGCAATTCTCTAGTAAATAACCAATCACAACATTTTCAAAGTATAATATTTCATATAATTAATACATTTTGTACTTATATGATGATCAAACACAACTAAACACTTCTAGTAAACATCAGCGCATGCACAAATCAAAACTTCACTTCAACCTTGAACAACTATAAGACAAATACACATCATTTGTATCATCATTATTATAATCACTATGGATACAAATGCATGATTTATAAATACTTTTAAATATATATTTTATGTTAATTACTCACTTGTACACAATTAATGTTCTTAAATCCTCTTATTAGAAAGAAGTTGTATATGTTTTTTCAATTACCCCTTAATTGAAAATTTTTGGTTGCCTCTAATTTAATTTTTATTTTGATTTTCACTTTCATTATTTTAATTATATATTTTCTGTTTTAGATCCTTTTATGTGAGTCATTTTTTCCTAGTTATATCTTTTGATATTTGATTTACTAGGGATTGAGTTTCACGGTTTTTTCATTCATGGTGCTTCTCATTTAATAACTTGAGTCGCATGCTTGAAATGTTAATGCAATTCAACTTCTTTTTTTTGATTTCATTGTTCCATGTTAGCATTTAAAAAAAAAAGAAAATTTTGATTTTTTTTTTTTTACTTTCTTTTCTATCGATTTATCCTAGTCTCATGACCTAAACCATGAGTTTTGCATGTCATTTTTTATAAAGAGTTTTTTTTAAAAAATAATTTGTGTATTTAATTTTTTAAAGATATTATTTTGATTCATCTCTATTGTTTTGGGTTTTATATATATGAACTTTATTTTTAGAGATAAAATATTTATTTTTAGATAATATTTCTAATATTAATGTTAGGATTATCATAATATTTTTTTTTTACTCAATTTTATATGTTTTTATTATAATAAATAAATTTAGTAAACACAATTGACTAAATATCTCATTTTATGGTATCATATATCTAATCTACATCTATCTCTCAATTTCTCTAATTTATTTAGTTATTGCTAATAATTATTTATTTATATAAATAATTATTAATTTATTTAATTATATCAATTTATAAATTTTTTGATATACAATCCGTGTAACAGCACAAGCATTTAATATATATATAAACCACGTCGCCCTTTCACTGTTTTGTTTTTTACTGTGCATCTACATACAATTCACTGTGGATTCAAACAGTAAAATTATCATTTTATCTCCAAGATTGAAAATTTTTAACCCCCGGGACCAGGGGTATTTTTGAATTTTTCGGGGAACATGGATGGTATTTCGGAATTATTTGCACAATAAAACTACGAAATTAGGCCCCCTAAAAGACAAAAACCAAAACCTGGAACCAGGGGTACTGCAGTACTTTCACCCCCTGTTTTTTGTAGATATCACTGGGTTCACGGGTGTATGGGTAATTGACCAATTTTTTTTCTTTTCAGAACACTGCAAGCGTGTTGTATGGACGTGCCAACAATGTTCCGCTGGCATGCGCCTTTTCAGGAGGCGTGTGCGGTGGCATCGGTCGGTAGAAACTGGCCTTCCACCGTGTCACTTGGTGTGCCACCATGTCCTCTACCTCTCAGAGCGGCGTGTGCCATGTGATGGGTCGTAGAATCGTTGATGGACGATTTTTCTTTCCTCCTTTCTCTCTTTCCTATTGCCGAAAAATACGGTACAGTCCCTCAAAATTGTAGTAGTTTCATTTCAATCCCTACTCTTTTGATTTTGTTTTTCTTCCTAATTTTTCAATGAAAAATTTGATTATTTTTAATTATTCCCTTAAATTGAAATTGATTATATAAGGTAAATTTCATTGCAGTCCTTCATCTTTTGATTTTGATTTGTTTTTGGTTCTTTTAATAATCTTGGTATGCAAGTTTGAATTTGTTCTACTTGTCCTCCAATTGAAATTGGTCATATATGCTACTTTTCATTTCGGTCCTTTTGACAATGTTTATTTTGTCCATAAGCATTTGTACTTTTAGTTTTGTTTTTAATTTTTTTAATTTTATTTTTTGTTTGAGTTTTATTTTTATTTGACTCTGTTATGAAATTTTAATTTATGTTGGTTACACTGCATTTGTTTTTTTTAAATCTCTTTATTATTTTTCGGTCTCAAGGTTTTGATTTTTTGTAATTTTGTCATTCAATTGGAATTATATATATATATATATAATTTTGGCACTTATTCTTTTAATTTTTTGTTTAGTATTGATTCCTTTCTTTTTTTCGGTCCTTCTTGGACAATGTTTGTTTTTTGTCCGTATTTATTACTTTATTATTTTTCGGTCTCAAGGTTTAGTGTATATATAAACAAACTAGTTAATTGCCCGCACTATATTGCGAGTCAAGCAAACAATTTTTATAACTGTTGAGATTAAAATATAATATTTATACATGTAAAGTTTGATATAATAAAACAAATCAACATACCTTATTATAACAGCAGTAACATCGAAGTTTTAATATCTAAAATTATCACCACTATTACTGTCAAAACAATAAAATTATTAAATTACCCAGAGAAAAAAACACAAAAAAAATAAGTGAGAACAAAAACTAAAATTATTATTATTATTATTATTATTATTATTATTATTATTATTATTATTATTATTATTATTATTATTGCGTCAATAATGAAAAAAAAATTAAATCAAATAAAAAAAAGTCTAAAAACTTTAACAATAAAATAAAATAAATGATAAAACAAAAATAAAAATTATCAGCTGAAAAAAATCATTTGACTTGAAAATAAAAAAACTAAGAGAAATAAAAAAGAGGAAAAAAAATAAATATCAATTTTTAAATGATCATGAACACAAATTAAAATTTAAGAACTATTTTTTTCTAAAAAATATTACCTCAACAAAAGAGAAAATAATAAAAATACCTAAAATTATTATTATTACTATTATTATTATTATTATTATTATTATTATTATTATTATTATTATTATTATTATTATTATTATTATTATTATTATTATTATTATTACGTTAATAAAAAAAATTAAATCAAAGACTAAAAATATCCTAAAAAATTTAACAAAAGAGCAAACAAAAAACTAAAATAAATGATAAAACAAAAAAAAACTTATAAGTGGAAAAAATATCATTTGACTTGAAAATTAAAAACATTTGTTGCACTACGTTGCGGGCTGAGCAAATAATTTTTATAATTCTTGGGATTAAAGAAACTAATAGGATTTGCTGGTTCAAAATTTAAATATAATATCTATATATGCAAAGTTTAATATAATAAAATAGATCAACACACCCTATTATAACAACAACAATATCAAAGTCTTAATATAAAAAATTATCATCACTATTGTAGCCAAAACAATAAAAATTATCAAATTAACCCAAGAAAAAAAACTCAAAAACATTAATAATAAAAAAATATTAGGTGAAAAAAATTCATTTAACTTGAAAATTAAAAATTAAAAAACGAATAAAAAAACTAAAAGAAAGAACAAAGAGAGAAAAAAAAATAGAAATATCAATTTTCAAATAATCGTAGACACAAAAAATTTTAAGAGGTAATTTTTTTTTTAAAATACCACCTCAACAAATAAGAAAATAATAAAAATTAAAAACCAAAGCTAAGAGCACACTTATATATACATGGACAAATATAGGCACTATTCCAGAAATATAAAAAAGATAAAGGGATTAAAATCAAAAATTAAAAGTATAAGGGTCGAAATGAAAATCAAATATATTATTAATTTCAATCAAATGACAAAATTGAAAAAATCAAAACTTCTGTACCGAATATATTAAGGTATTTAAACCCAATCCAAAAATTAAAAGGAGAACCAAAGTGAAACCTCAATATATAATTAATTTCAATCGAAGGACCTAATTGAAATAAATCAAAACTTATATAAGAGAAATCAGGACCATACAAAAAATTCAAAGTACAGGGTTGGAAGCGAATAAACCATAAAACCGGGGGTCTGTCTTGTACTTTAGCGTGCAGGAGAGAGAAAACAAGAAAAAAAGTTTAATCGGCCACCGTCACGATGACAACCAACCTTTGCCAAAACTAGCCACACAATGAGGAAGATCACACAGCGGCTCATTGTCTGAAACGCTGAAAGCTCATTTTCCCCTGTTGAAGGACACCGCAAGCACCGCCTGAAAAGGGCGTGAGGCCGAACACCGTCGGTAGCGTGCGGCACACGTGTGAACAATTTTCGGCAGATAATAATAAAAAAATATGATCAATTACCGGAACATCCCTACAACTAATTCTTTGATTTTGTCTTATTGTGGGTATATTAGTATTTACCTATTTTCAAAAATTGTTAAATCCCCATGAAGCCCCTCCTAGAAACAACGATTTTTTTTTGTCTTTTTCGAGGGCTAAAACAGTTATTTTATTGTGCAACTAATGATAAAAAAATCAATAAATTGGTAAACTGACCAACCTGAAACCGAACCGACTCAAAAATACATTGTTACAATCCATAATGTTTTGTCTTACAATATACAATGAATTCCTTATTTTTTTTAGTTTATTTTATAATATGCTTGTGCTGGTTTTGGTGGGGAAAAGAAACAGCAAATGAGCCCGAGTAGTGAGGGACATAAATAGTGCCTTGGTGCCTTATAACTGGACGCCACGTGTATAATTATCGTGTAGGCAGCTGTAACATATATTGCCCCGTCCATCAAGGTTGTTTCCGCAGCTACTCCGCTCCCTGCCCCACTAGCCTTTGGTCCTCTGCTCATCCCTCACAAAACAAATAAAATAAAATAAAAATCCAGTCTCCTTTAACACTCATCTCCGGCCGGCCTAGCCTAGGCGGAGAATCTTTGTTCTCTAACCCTCACATAATCTGAGTCCCAGAAACCTTTCCTCAGGCTGGTAGTTGCCATATAATTTCTAATTGTAAGGGTTTCAATTTCAACAGTAGGTTTTATATCTTGAATTTTCATTTTCATTCACTTTCTTGGTAACTGTATTAGATGTCTAAAATGCTATGCAATTTCAATGAACTCACATGGTGAATTCCTGTTTGGTTGCTAAATTGCTCTTTTTTTGCTCAAATTGAACAATTAATTAATTTATAGTAGTTTTCTTTATTCCTTTCTTCCTTTGATGCCATTATGTTTATTATAATCTGTTTAGGCATCGTTTTCTGTTAATAAGGAAATAAAAAACTAATCTTAAAATGAATTTATTAATGATGGGGTGATGACAATCGAAAGCTGAGTAAGAGAATGTTACTGTGTTGCAGTTCACATTATTAATATGGTTCCCGATTAGGACATGAAAAAGCAAACCGATTGATGCAATGGAAGTTTCGGCTAATAAAGAGAATAAGAGTATGCCTCGAGATCCACAAGATAATAAGGTCGTACAATGTGCGAGTAATCTCCAGGACAAAAGCTTTCATGCAGAAGAAGCTTCACATGGTGATGGAGCGAAGGCAGCTGCAGTTGGAAGTGAGGATGTGGAGGTTAATATTATTGACTGTACCATTTCCAGTTACAACAAGCAAATTGAAGCTCGATGTGACGATGCTGCGACTGAGAGCATTAGTTCTTTTGGGGACACGGAATCTGAGACTAAGAATGGCACTTCTGGGTTAAGTGATACTGAAATTGAGTCACAGTTATTTGTTGGAGGTGGACAGATGTCTATATTTGAAGGATACGGTGGCTCATTTCAAATGAGGTATTTATTAGTTTGATTGATTTATTTTAAGCCTGTATAATTTTGTGCTCATATAATAGAAATCAATTAATCTAATACTACCCCTAAGGTATCCCATCATGAAATAACAATTATGGACCATCATCAGTTATCAACTATCCTCATCTATTAACTATGTCATCTTGCTATGTGAATTAAATTAAAGCTGTATTTTGCATTTTGAATGGCCTGAAAAGATAATTTTGGGTTAGGGTTGAGAGGGGAAAAACAACTTTGTTGTGATCCATGTAACACAGTAACAAGTCCTCCAGGGTATGAATTTTGTTACCTGTCCTGATATTCGCTGAAAGGTTAGTAATATGGCCTCCTTTTGGCATTCCTGTTGAAGTCATAGCTAATTGTAAATTACAGTTATCCCTTTTGAAATTCACATTAATTGTATCATAGGAGCACCAGTGACATTGTTCACGGTGCTACTAGATGTATCCTATCTCTCATTCTCTGAAAGTTTGTTGAAAGTTTGAGATGATTGCCCTCTGTTAAAAGTTCTTTTCTCACTCACGATTTACTCCCAAGGAATAAGCTCTGACAAACATTTCCATAATCAATAATTGCATGATTTAAATCTCTTCTGTAGCAATTTTTAACACACTTCAACTTGATTGGCGTGGTTCTATCTTTTTGGTATAGATTTGAATAGCTTTTTCCATAACCAAGTTCTCCCGAGTTTTGCATGTTTGCTCTTATGATATTTCCCACTTTGTTGATGTGTTGTTTGCTCAATTTGACTTTCAAATGTTCTTTCCCATGCAACTCTATGAATGTTTCCAACCTTTCAGGAGGAAAAAGTTAACAGACCACTGGAGGAGATTTATACGTCCTCTTATGTGGAGATGTAAGTGGGTGGAATTGAAAATTAAGGAATTGCAGTCCCATGCCTTTAAGTATGACAGAGAAATTGCAGAAGATGAACAGAGAAAAATGTTTGATCTTGAAACATTTATAGGAGGTTTTCCTGTGAAGTCACTGCCTTTTTCTACTTGTATGACTAGAAAAAAAGCAATGACGAGAAAGAAAAGAAAGAGATTTGAAGAGACTGAGGATGTAGCATCGTATATGCTACAACATAACCTTTTCTCCTATTATGGTGCCAAGTTTTCCAATTCTTGTTTTTTTTTTCTTTTTTTTTAACTTTGTTCTTACAAATATTTTGCCATAAATATCACAGTGCTAAATTTCCTTTTCTTTTGGTTCTCTACTGATCAGTAAATAAGAAGTCTACTACTGATGGTGCTTCTATTGATGATGGCTGCAGTAACCCAGGTAAGAAAAACAATAATTTTTACTTTTACTTTTGTTGAATAACTGTGATTACTTAGTTTGGATGTGTGAAAAAGAATACATCATCCACATACACTCCTGCAGATATTTTATATGAAATTTCCCAACTGCTTTTACCATATAAGATAACAGAATATGCTCTACAATAAATATATTCTAGCATATGTAATTGGTTTTATTTGCTTATAAATTTCAAACTTCTTCTTTTTTGAAAAATAAAAATAAAGGAGTGTCATTTCAAACTCTTTAAATAGGGGCATGTCAGGACTTTGTCTATTTCAAAGATTTCTTGTCTGAAAGGAGCCTGCTGTCTTTCACTGGTTTTGGTTGTTGATTTGATGTTCTTTCCTATGCATCATCTCTTTTCTTTCTTTATTTTTTCCAGGAAATTTTGAAATATTTCCATGTTGACTAGGAACATTGCAATCATTCAGGTTAATGAGGTTTTAGAAAGAGAAATGTTAGTGCTAATACATATTGATTTGGTGTTGTAGTTGCTGTCTTCTGAAATTGTAAATTGCTAGTATGGGTAGGTGATCCATCTGTACTCACCCACTCATATTGTTCAAGACATTGTTGTTTAAAAACACAAGACAATTAAATGTATCCTGACTATTGTTGTTTAAAAACACAAGACTATTAGATGTATCCTGACTATTGTTGTGGATGAAAATTCTGCAAGGTTATTGGGTTCTTAATGCTCTTATATGGATGGTGATTTTGCAGCCAAGACTATTAATGACAATGACGAGTTTGGGACTCAAGATGGATTGACATCTCTTCAGTCCAGGGATAGCATCAGTGAACATATCCTTAGACAGATTGAAGTGCTAAAATCACAAGTCCATAAGTTGAAGTCCCGGGCAGACAAAGTGGCTTGTGAAAATCCTGTAAATTTTTTTCCTGTCAATGATTTGAGCATACTTGCACCATGTAATGCATTGACCAGTTCTGAACAAAATCCTGCTTCAGTTCCAAAAATAGGAGATAGATTGCTACATATACAAACTCAGCGTATGTCTGGGTGCAACATGGGAGACCTTATGCCTGAATCTGCAATTTTGAGTCATGGAGAGGCCACCTTTCGATCTGAAATGATTGGGAACACTTGCCAACCTAATGGTGGGGTTTCATGTGGAAATGTAAGTGTTTCTTGTGTGATTTATAGTTTACTTTGTTTTCTCTGTTCTGTGGAAATAAAATGGAAGTTCTATTTTTGTTGCAACACACACACACACAGACATGGGAAGGTAGCATGTATTCAGTCTAGGTTTAACTCAGCATATGTCTGAGTGCAATATGGGAGATCTTGTGCCTGAAACTGCTGTTTTAAGTCAAGAAGAGGCTACTTTCTCACAGTTGATAGTTCTTATGAGACTATTTATTTCTCATATCATCAGGCTGAGGAAGGAATTCTGATACGTAATGCTGCGGTGAAAGAGGAGATAGGAAACTTAAAACATTTTGACAGTGGGCTAACAGAGAAGCCTCTGGGAGTATCGGAAAAGCAAACAGTCCAAGCTTCAGATCCTGACCTGCCAGAAGAGATGCTAGTGGCTCGTGTCCTTTTTGGTGGAAAATCACTTCCCAAATCCAGGTCTAATGTTTCCAATTACAAGAGAAAGCGGGGGAGGAAAAATTAAGGCTTTCCAAAAAAAAAAGATGGCACCTGCCGTGAATCAACAGGCTGCTTATCCTGACATGTATCCTCTCTATTCTCCTTTCCTTTCTGCTGTAAATTAAGTACATAATTCTTATTCTGTAAACTCCATCTCCTGCCACTTTGTGCACTATATCTAGGTTTGAACTTCGAATACTATTGTTTTAGTGGGTGTGACCTGCGCTGCGGTGTGACCTGCGCTGCGGTGAACCGCAGCGCCAAACACTCATTTAACCAAACAGCAATGAATTTTAAGTGGTGGGTCCCACCAAAAAAACAGCGTTTGCGGCGCAATTTGTAAAGCTTAAAAAACATGCTTTTGAAGACCAACGCAGCAGCCAGCAGGTAAATAATCCTTTTCATGTGCATGTTGCTTCCTTTCCCATACTTCATAAAAGAATTTCTTCAAGTAATCATCCATGACTGTAACACCACCTGAAGTTTGCATGAATTTATTAATAGCACCAACTCTGTCTGTCATTAGAAACACAAAAACTTGAAATCATCCATGGCTAAAAGCTCGCTGCTTCCTTTTCAAGCATGATAATATAAACCTGAAACTCCAATGTCGTAGCCAAACATTAAACTCCAGTAATGTCCATCGTGTTCATCGTTTTCTTCCTCTCTATCGTCGTCGACGATCTTTCTCTCTCTACACAGCCATGGCCATGCCCTCTCTCTCCTCCACAGCCACGACCACTATCCCTCTCTCTCCTCCACATCCACGGCCACTACCCCTCTCTCTCCTCCACATCCATGGCCACTCCTCTAATCCTGTCTCCAGCAGCACCAGAGGCATGGCAGCAAGCCCCGACGTCAGCAGCACCAGCGGCAGCAGCTGGTGCTGAAACCTTCCAGAGCTCATACCGGCCACCACACAACACCATTTTCGACGCCACCACCACAGTATAACCACCTCGGCCTCCTCTACCCGTCGGTACCGGCCGTTGACCCTCTCGTCACAGTCGATGAACAGTAATGATGAACAGTAACGTTACTCAAACATGCAGCGTTTTGAATTTCTTAAAACGCACCGTTTTGCGTTATAGGGGGTCCTTAACACTTGGGCTGGGGTGCTCTCGGCCCAGCCCAAGTCAAGTAGGGTTGGGCCTTTTGGCCCAATTTGGCTGGGCCGACCCATTTATTTGGGTCAGGCCCAGTCTGATTTTTAAAAAAATATATAAAAATCCTATTTTCAAAAAATTAAAAATTGTGTAATTTACTTGAATTATTAATTATATTTTATTATTATGGTAATTAAATCTACAATATTTAAAAAAAAAATATGTGTGTGTCCTTTAAAGTAATTTCACAAGTTGACATCAATATGAAAAGCATGGTAACCAAACACTCGAAACTGCTTTTCATTAACTTCAAACTCAACCACAGTTTTAACCAAACACCAATTTCAGTTTTAAAACGCAGGTAAAAGCGCTTTTCATGAAACTGTTTTTTTTCAATCTCAACCACAACAGCAACAACTGTGCCAAACAGGCCCTTAATGTGATTCATTATACTGCCATGATAGACATTAGTTCTCTCATTCATTAAAAATGGGTTCCTTCGCCATCGCACCTTCACATTCTCCCAGGTCTTGTTAGGCGAGCGTTGTTTTTCAGCCGTTGCCTGCACAAGCATCTTCTTGCGTGGATACCTTTTGGTAACAAAGGCTAACTTGGATGTAGGCATGGCTGCATATCATTACTTGGTAAAATGAATTGTTGGCAGGAGTTTTTTTATTTTTTGATTTACTGTAAATAAAAACATCATTAAATCATGGCAAACATAAGAAACAACAATGTAGTCTACCTCAATTAGGGCATACTAAAGGTGATAATACTTTCCCTTGTAGTCTATGATTTTTTCTTTTTTAAAACCCTAAAATGGCAAGTAGTTATGAAACCATTGGTAGATTTGAAGGTGGTTTTTTGTATCTTTCCTATTTTTTCCCTCTGACATGTTAGAGTGACTCCAACGGTTGTGCTATTTGAAGAGTCAAAAGCAAAAAAGTGTCCCCTTAGCATTTTTTTTTTCAATTTTCTTGTCTCCAACGGAATATTCATTTTAATAGCTAAAATATTTGTTCCCTGCCTCATCAGTGCCTCATCAAATATTTGTAGTAGCTGGGAAAGAAAAACCATAAATTACATATTCTCGTTGAAAACACTGTTCAACTTAATTAAATCACCTCCAAAGGAAGCAGTTTGTTGTCCAAGGTGAAAGCACTTCATAGTTCAAACCCATCATAGTATCAATCAAAGAACCTGAACCAAACATTATCATATCAACAAAGACAAAACAACATCAATCTCAACAATCACAAGAGTTTCAAAGTATAAATACAACATAACAAATATACTCCAATCTAGAACCTGAAAAATCCTTGCTCAATACCAACTTTGAACTACACTTCACTAGCGAAATGATAGAAAAACCAAATGGGTATTCATCAAATCTCAAGAAAAAGAACCTAGATTCAAAAAGAAATAACCATGTATGAAAATGTAAAGATTTTTCCAATTACACAAACTTATTGGTTGATGATGCAAAGATTGGGAGAGAATACCATTTTTAATTCATTGAGTAGATAATTTTGAGAAGGAGTGCAACTTTGAGATATTTCTATAGTGATAGAAAAGAGAAATGGACAGCGAATTAAAGATAAAAGAGATCAGAGAGAGAGAGAAAGAGGGGCAAGGCTAGAGTAATATGATATTTTAGGTTAGTTTTTTATTTTAAATTCGATTTTTTTATTCAAATTTAATTAAAAAATTAATAATTATAATGTTGGAGGGTTTTTTAAAAGTAGTTATTTAATTATATAAATTACTTATATTAATTGTATAAAAAATTAATTATTTTTAATTTGCTTTAAATATATTGTATCGTGTTATAAAATTAATATCAATTCAGTTTGTTTTTTAAAGTTCTTCTAGCACTCAACGACAATAAGCAACATTAATAAAAAGCATCATAAACTTACTCCTATTAATTGTATAAAATTAATAATTATATTATTGGAGGGTTTTTTAAAAGCAATTATTTAATTATATAACTTACTCCAATTAATTGCATAATTAAATTATATACAAAATAATTGCACTATATTTAAAATGATATATAAAAAATAGCTCTTCTAAAAAAAACTATATTTACACTATTCAAAAAGTCATTTTAGAAATTTAGCTCTCTAAAATGGCTTTTACCATTGGAGATGCTCTTAGAGCAGCTCCAATGGGAGAGCTAAAAGAAAAGCCAAAGGGAAAAGACAAAATTTTAGTTTTTATTCTTCATTTTCATAGCTCCAATGAGAGAGCTATATTGAAAAACTAAAATAGTATTTCTAAGTTGAAGAGTTATTCCTACATAATGATCAAAAGAGCCAAAAATTGTTTAATATATTTCTATACAAAAAAGTGGTTTTGATTGTACTTGTATTAGTTATTTATTATTAATATATAGTTATATTAGAATTATATATATTAAAATAGATTTGGCTTCTCTAAATGGCTTTTTTTCGTAGAGTGCAAATATAAAAAAATATTATATTTACACTATTCAACAAGTCATATTATTAATTCGGTCTCTTTAAATATCTTCCCCCCCTGGAGATGCTCTTAGGAGACCATTCTTCTCTCTTCTTTTTATGTTTTCCTTCTCCCTGGATGTCTATCAAATCTTTGGACTTCTTAAGAAGTAAGGAACCTCGTAGTTGAAAATGATTGATTAGGGTGTATCTTTCATGAATTAATCATAATACATGGGAGATCATCGAAGCCAAACAACCTTTAATCTTATAAGGAGGCTGTTATTCTTCAACTATGATCAAACCATGTTTAATTTGGTGGTCTATAGCTTTTCACCTTCGATCCAAAGTTGGGTGCAACAATATCAAATTTACTAAATCAATCAAAAATGCTTTAAAACCAGAAGTTCAGGTTCCCATATGAAAGATGGGGCCAAAAACATCAAATTAAGGTGACATAACTTTTTATAAAAGAATTTTCTCTATTGAATGGTAGTGGTTAGAGCCTCTGAGATGGTCGGAGTCAAGTTCATTCACTTGAGTGTTGCAACTTAATTAGTCTTTTTAGTTGAAAAATATCAAAGATAGATAACTTGTCACTTTGTTTTTTCATTAAGAATAAGTGACATGTTATTTGCTTAAACCCTAAAATTAGGATTTTCTAATTAGGGTTTTAATAAATTTCAATTAAGTACATGTTATTTAGTTTAAGTTTAAACATTCTTAATTGAAACAACTGATTAATTTTATATAGTTATGCCCTTACCAAAAATAAATTGAGATCATTTAAGGCTGACAAATTTTATAGTATTTGTTTTCCAATTTCTTCAATTGAGTCCCTAGTTAAGCCTTAAACTTTTATTTTCTTTAATTTTGCACGACTTTTGTAGACATGTCCATGTTCTTGAAATTAATTTAATCTTTAAATGACCTCTTAAACTTTGATTTTTTTGCATTTTCACCTTGATTCCATATATGGTCCTCTAAATTTCAAACTCTTAATTAAGTCTAAATTAAGCTTCCAAATTTTATTTTTACCAATGAAGTCCTTAATAAAATTAATTTGACTCATTAAAAGTTTAATTTAATCTTTGCACTTAAGAAATTCTTTAAATTTCAGCCTAAATTAATTTATAAAGTTAATTAAACCTTTAATTAGACCCATGTATAATTAAATCAACCAATTAAAAGTTTAATTAAGTCCTCTAACTTAATTTTATGCAAAATAATTTATTTTTCACTTAAGTTAACCTTGAATTTACACTGTCTTTCCCATTTAAATCCTTTAATGGCGCAATCGAGTTTTTAATATTGTTATGGATCCAAATTGGTTTTTCATCTTGTTCTTCTCAACCAAGTCGCTTGTCTTCTAGTATATATATATATATTTTTTTAATTTTCACAGTTCTTTCTCAGCTGGTTCCTCTTCCTTTATTCTTCTCTTGTTGTGCTTGACTACCCATAAACAATTAAATTCTTGTGCAAAAATTGTATACACAAAATCAGAAACTTAATTTACCATTTGTTTCAATTCATTGATTTATTGTGCCCCTGAAAACAATCCAAAAATCAAAGACAAACTGGTAACATGAATTTTATAACGTGTTTGGTTGAGAATGAATATAGAATTAAAGAAATATCTTGAAGGTCAATGGGTATGTTTAATAATTGATACTTGAATATTAATCTAAAATATTAATTTTATGTGTTTGATTGCCCATTGGATTAATTATGGTCGGAACTTGAATAAAAAAAAAAACTTTTATCACAAAGGTAAAATAATTGGCCAAACAATTAATTGAAGAGTAGTTATTGAAATGAGAAATTGATAAGATTTTAACCGTTACAATATAGACGACAATGCAAGTTTTATTTCGTTCTACTATCATTGCATTTATTTTTCCAGCAAAACCATCACATAATTGCATCTTTTCATTTGGACGTTTACTTATATTTGAATTACCATAACCAACGGCCGAGTGGTTGGAAAATAAAGAAATTTAATAAATGGCTTTTTTTCGCTTGAACAATTTTAGAGGCTAAAATCTGAAAGTCAAATCATCTCACAGCCTCCGGTTCACTTCTTAAAATGCATGGCGGTTGTTTAATCCAACCACCATTAAGCGGTTGTTTTAATAGAACCACCATTCTCATTAGCCGTTATGTTTAATGAAGAGGGTGTTATCTCCCTAATAACTATGCTAGTTTGGTAAACCAAACACTTCTTTTATGCATAATAACTGTTAACTCCACTTTAAGACAGGTATTAAAAACATCATTTTAAATTAAATCTTAATCAGTAACACACACTGAGTTAGGTTATCTCGTATCTACCACTAAAAAAGGTGTTAAATTAAGGAAAAGAAAAAAAAAATCATAATAATCCAAAAAAGATAAAAAGTAGAACTAGAAGATATATAAAAGCAAATGTTGCCACGAGCCAAGGAGTAACAGCAATAATTTAACCAAAAAATATGAAATTAAATGTGATCAACCCGAGATGATGGGAAACAAAAGATTAAAATAATAATAATAATAATAATAATATTACAGAAGTAATATGATGATGAAGACATCTTCTTCCTCTATCTAGAAGATCAAAGCAAGCAGAGTAGACCCCATCCGAATGCCAAACCTCCTACCATCTTCTGCAAGCATCTTATTGTTTCCGCTCCACTCTGCTATAATTAGTTCAAAATTTACAACCCATTATCAAATAAGTAAATGTCAAATTACTCTATTTGCTGCAGCATTTACTATGGTGTTTACTTACTGTGTGTGGGCGCGCGTGTAAAAATCGAAATTGAATGGTTCTCACTGTGTGCGCGCGTGTAAAAATCTAAATTGAATGGTTCTCAAAAATATAAAAATAAAACAGATTAAACCCCTTTACCAAACACTACATTAAGCCATTGTTAATATTAATTTATTGCAATAAATTTACCTAGTACATGACAATTATCTATTAATTAAATATCATTTTCAATACCATTAAAAGAAAAACCCTTAAATCAGATCTAACGTGCCGTGTTTTTATGATCGAAGTTCTAGATAGATCTATGCCTACCATTTCCCTAATAATTAATGAACATGTTAAATAAGATTGCTCACGAATAAAGATGAAACGATGAACTTACGTCGTCAAAGACAGAAGGGCCAGGAGAGATGGATTCGGCGCTAGGTCCAGGGGCCTCCGTTGGTGGTGCTGGTGGGCTCAACAATGCCGGACCAGGAGCTGGTGCTTGGTGCATCTTTGGCTTCTTTTTACTATGAGAAGGAGCAGGGACCTCTGCGGCCGGTGGAGCGACTGGTGAGCTTGCCTGTGGAGCACTAGTTGGGGAAGCAACAGGCGCAGGAGACGGAGGAGATTTTGCTGGTGGAGAACTAACAGGAACTGGAGCCGGTGGGGAGCTAACTGGAGTCACGGATGGAGGTGGTGTGGCCAATGGCGCCGCCACCGGACTTGAAACCGTCTGTTTCGGTGGAGAAGCTGCTGGTGTTGCCGCAGGTGGTGGTGATACGGGAGCTGCTGTTGTAGGTTTTGTTGGTGCTGCTACTGGCACGGAGGGAGTTGTTGGAGTCGCGGGAGTTGATGTCGGTGTCGCAGCCGGTGCTTGGCCGCCGACACCGGCGATAATGATGCACATCAGTGCCAATCCAAGCATGCCATTCCCATCCATTTTTTTAAAGAGAAGAGGGGGAGGATGCGAGAATCGAGAATGAGAACGTAGAGATGTAGACTGGCAGGCAATAGAGGCGAAGACTGTATATATAGGCCCATTAGTAAAACGCAACGGTCATGATTTGGTAGATCTAGATCGTTTATTAATAAAAGGGCCCCACTTTAGTAGCCGTTTTATAAACATATTAAAATATGGCATATTATCAATCAAGTTTCCATCTATAGAAAATTATAATCGCACCGTTAGTTTATAAAAATATTGAAAGTTTTAGTGAGAAAGATGTAGTGAAAAAAAACAAGAGATTAAAGGAAACCTTGAAGTGTAGATTGAGTGATTGTTTGAGAGTGTGGTTGTAGTTATTTTTTAAAGTGTTTTTCGTTTAGAAATGTATCAAAATAATATATTTTTTATTTTTTAAATAATTATTTTTAATTGTATTTTATTTAATGTAACCAAATTTTAATGTATTGTCTTGATCAATATTCTTGAAAGTATAACCTTTGATAAGCTATCAAAACAATTAATTTTATGATAGTCTACTTGTATTTGGTGTGATTGTTAGTTGTACTTTCATTTGTGTGAAAGTTTTTTTTTTTGGTTGATGTATTTTTTTTTATTGTGCTCTTATTGTATATTTTTAAAATAAAATAATGTATTTATTTTCTTAGTGAATTGTTTACTTATATAGGGATTTTCATAGTTAATCCTTAAGGGGCATGACATGGTGGTAAAGGACTTGAGATATGCCTTGCAGATGTCAGGTTCGAGTCAAGACGTGTTTATCTTGTAAGAGTCTGGGACAACCAGAGTTTGCTTGTTTAACTTGAGCTTCAAAGAGTGTCTAAAAAATGGTGAAGTTTCCTAAAAAAAAAAGATTTTCATAGTTACTTGCAACTTTTAAATTTATTTTTATCAGATAATTTCATTCATTATATTTGTGTTTAAATAGATAATATTACTTATTGTTTTTCATTTCATAATATTTTGCACTTGTTTTTTATGTGAAGACTTTAAACCCAATTGGATGGTAATATATTTGTCTACTATAATCAATGATTATTTTTATCTTTAGAAGAAGTCTTTAATATGTCAATAGGCTTATAATTATACTTGTTATATCCTTATATAATTCTAATTTCTCAAAATTTACTTTCAAAATATTTTTTTATTTAATATGATATAATTATATATATATATATATAACACAATAACATAAGATTTATTTTAAAAAAATGAACCATTAATTATTCTATTTTTTTTATTAAAATATTTTAAGTGATTTAATGAAAAGTTTATATAGTTGAGGGATATTTTTAAAATGAAAATATAATTATTTTGATTTAAATACATGATAAAATAATATATTTCAGAATTATATACTATAAAAGGGTATGATAGGCATAAATTAAGAAAAAACACAATAATTTATCAAAAATTTGTTCAATTATACAAATATATATTTAGTCATTTATCCAAGTGACAAGACACAATACTTTAAATAAAAATTATAAACTTCAATAGCATTATAAACTAACTAAAAAGAAAAGAGTTATTCTCATAAGGAGATAAGGTCAAATAAGATTTATAGCATGTAAGGTCAAATAAAATTTCTAGCATATGTGATTAATTTTAAATTCATACTAACTCTTGAAGTATTGACTCAATAATATTTAGTATGCTGGACAAAGATGGACTAGACATGATAATTTTTCTATGGAATTGTTTGGTGCACCTTTTGATAATATAAAATCAACTTTTTCCTATCCAAGGCTGTTCAAATAGAGAAATCTTTATTCCACTAAAAAAAGAAGACGTCAATATTGTTCAGCTTTTTATATAAGATATAATCCATGTTGATTTGAGTTAGCATAAAAAGAAAAACTAGTTATTACTATAATTTTAAAACCTAACTAAGAGGTCAATCTAGGGTAAAGCCTGAGCTATAAATTGAGTTAACCATTGACTCAAGTCAATATAAATATAAAAATAGTATTACCATAGTTTAAAATTTTAATTTCAAAATCGACCTAGAGCAAGGTCTCAGTCACAGGTCGAGAGGGTCAACTTGGGTTGACGCAAGTTAATATAAGAATAAAAGTGATTATTATCATAGTTTCAAAAACCTGACATAAAGACAAGGCAAGACCTAAGTGATCAATTGAGAAGGTCAACCCGAGTTAACCAAAATTACAAAAAAATATCTAAAGCAACCTTGTTTTGACAAAAAGAAAATTAAAAAAATTAACAAAAAAATAATGAGACTGTGTTTTATCTCGGGTCAACCAGATCACAAAATGACCCAAGTTTTTGATTGGGTTAGGTTAGATTAATCCTTCTTTTATTTTTTTTTAAAGTCGGATTGGTCTAAACCTGGGGTCAATTAGGCTCCGTACAATATCTACCAAACACAAAATATATCAAATTATCATGTTCAATCTAGTTCAAAGTACATTAAACACAAATCAATAATTATATGTAAAATCTAGTCTTATCCAAGTAAAATCATTTAACATACCAAACATTGCTTAAATAAACATATTTTAGTTTTATTATTGTATTGTGATTAAGATGATTGAGATGAGACTTGTGAAAGAAGAATAAATATAAATCAGAAAAAAAAAACAATAAAATTCCAAGTCTTACAAAATGTTGAGAAAATTTGTAATATCTATAGTTTTTTTGATAAACCAAATTAATGCTAGAGTTATCTTAATCTAATTTATATTTTAGCTTAGTAGGATCTTCATAAATTAAGGTATTTTATTTGAACTTTTTTATTTATCTCTCGGGCAAAACATTTGTTTTTGTCAAAATCATGGTCAAGTTCATCTTTAACAGCAGATGAGGCAAAAAGTGAAATTCAAGAGTGTAGTTGTGATTTTTCGAAGATGAGGGGCACAATCAAAAAGTAAGTGAAAGTTAGATGATAAAGGTTGTTAAACACTATATTTTCCGGGCCCACAAATTTGGGATAATTCTATCAATCAAGTAGCCACCAGAGCATGGTGCTTGATACAGTCTGGCTGATGGGTCCCAGGTTGTCCAATCAGTGCATGTGATATGATATTATTATATTATTATTTGTGGGGATGTTAAAGTGACAGGTCATTAGGCGACTACGGTGACGGGTTTTACACTACAGACATCAGTATCACTTGATTCTCTGTTGCGAGAGGGGTCCCGTGTGCTTTTGGCTTGGGAGAGATTCCGACAGCTGTGATTACTGAAATGAACCAATTATGGGTAGCCACGTGAGGAATCGATAATAATTGCGAGTGAAGTATAGGTGACTGATGTCTACTGGCCAAACGCGTGGGCACTCGCAGACAATACATTTTGCAAAGAGAGAAAGGAAGTCGCTCCTTTTACTGTTGACGTTTGTTTTAGGAAAATTCTCTGCTTTGCTCGTAAAAAAGATTATTCTCTGCATTTCTTTTTCATTATATAATGAATATATAAGCTCAGAATCTTTTAAAAAATTGTTGATATTGCGGAGAAGCCACATTCAATTTGGAGAAAAAACTTCAACCGATGGAGTCCGAAAAAGATGGTGGGTTAGGTGAAGATCGATCTTTATTGGCCCATGACATAACCAAGCTTGTGAGCTTGATTAGGCCTGAGCCCCTAACTAAGTCAAAATATTTATTTTTAATGTATTATCCCTTTACTATCCCTAACTAACCATGATAATAAAAGTGTGTTAGGAATTTTGATCTATCCCTTTACTATTCCATATAATTATATCATAATTATTTTACCATGATAATGATTATCAACATACTCACTACTATAAATAATTAATACTTCTTTTCTTCTTCCTTTTAAATTATTTATGGGCAAACCTTTAGTGTGCTACGACAAGTAAGGAACCTTACCTTTTTTTTTTTTTTTGCTTGCTTTTAAATGTGTTTGGATGAATTAATTTTTTCTTTGGGAAGATGAGCCTCTAGAGCTGATATTTTTGCTAGTGGAAATGGTGAAGCTAAACCTTTCCATCCTGCTAGTGAAAGTAGTGGAGTTGAATATTTTTATCAAGATAATGTGACATATTTTTCCTTTACCTAACAAACTAGCCAACCCCAACCTCTAAATTTATATAAAAGCATTGTAAACATTGATACTATTACTCAATTAACCATAAACATGAAAGTAATGGATAAGACTAGGACTCCACTTCTCTATGAAAGAATAAGTAGGATACTTGAGGCAACAACTAAGAATTTTTAGATCACAACCCATATATATATATATATGTTTATGTTTAGTATTCATTTCTTTGTCTAGTTTTTTTAGAGATGTATTTCTCTATTATAACTTGTTTCTGAATCATTTGTACCCAAAATGTGGATGACTCTATCAATTTTTGTTAAGTATTTGAGACTTAATATTCAAGTCCCAACAATTGACGTGTTTAAATATTGCTACAATTTGTGAAGTTCTTATAAGAGTAAGAAATAAGTGGCATGGTTATACACTGTTTCTAAGAAAACATGAAACCTTTGAACATTATTTTCCAAGGTAAATCCTTATCAATAAAAAAACAGAGGAATGGTTATGTAACAGTAGGTTATATCAATAACCTCTGTTAAAAAAGGTAGGGATGTTCTCTAGTATCGAGAACGTCTGTCACATATAATGTTACTTCTCCTTAAAACCCAAATGAATGTATTCAGAAATATTATTGATAACTAACAATACCATCTTTTTTGGTTTGCCAAATGGTGTTTTATAGAATATAATATATATAGCACAGAGATATTTACCATATTCCTTACTTTTTAGCGTTATACATTTTATACTAATATTGGTCTATATTGTTTATAAGCAAACCTCACTCTTTAAGACTATTCATGTAACGACCCGTTGTTTTTAATATATATATATATATATATATATATATATATATATATATATATATATATATATATATATATATATATATATATACCTAACACACATGGTGCCGGAAATCAGCGAACCTGATTTCCTCACATCATCAAAATACCATCCACATAATTAACACTTCATTAAAAGTGGATCTTACATAAACATATAATATTATGGTTGCATAACTAGAAATTCATATTAAAAATATACATACATAGACATGAGTTTGCATTCCTATCCTACTGATAACCATTACAAATTTACATAAAAATGTCTAATAAAAGTTATGTGTTCAGTACATTGAATCATACAAAATGCATTGTGATTTAGAATGCATCTACATGATTCTTTGCAAAAGTAGGTTCCCGTGTATCGGTTCCCTAGACATCTCGTGAATGTGACCACCCTGCAGCAGTACAAAACATTTAAGAGAATGTAACACTTAATGATAATAATAATAATGATGATGACTAATCGGTCTGGCAGTTAAATGAGGCACCAACATTTATAATTTCTTCATGTATCTGGTACAACTAGCTTGTAATGCAATATATATGCACCAATTTTGCAATCAACCATAATCTTAAACCCGGCTATCCTCCTAAGGCATCATTTGCTGAGGTTAACCGTTCATTCACTCAGGTTATCCCCTTTTTGGATGCCATTAGCCAAAGCTAATCAATCGTTCATCCCGGCCATCCATTCGGATGCCATTAGCTGAAGCTAAGCAATCAATTGTCCCGGCCATCCCTTGGGATGCCATTAGCCGAAGCTAATCAATCAATTGTCCTGGCCATCCTTTCGGATGCCATTAGCTGAAGCTAATCAATCAATTGTCCTGGCCATCCTTTCGGATGCCATTAGCTGAAGCTAATCAATCATTCATCCAGGCCATCCATTCGGATGCCATTAGCCGAAGCTAAGCAATCAATTGTCCCGGCCATCCCTTCGGATGCCATTAGCCGAAGCTAATCAATCAATTGTCCCGGCCATCCATTCAGATGCCATTAGCCGAAGCTAATCAATCATTTGTCAACCTTTAAGCATTCGACAAACTAATATAGATTCTATCACAATAGGATAATATTCATGTTAAAGTATTTCCTTATTCAACAAATGAAAAAAGAAGGTGCAAGTCACCTACCTGCTCCGCCCATGGGATGTTCTTGCCTTGACGACGGTCCAATCCCGACCGTACCACCTATGACATCAATGATCATAAATTAGTACATTGGTATTTTTGAATCACATTCGTCACCACACACATTGCAAGAATGCATATGTTCACATTCAAGTGCCCACATTTCACACCATCTCACCATGAAATTGCTACTAGCATTTAAGTCATTTCTGCCGAGGAGGTTATTGCAGAAATCGGCAGCGAGAACTGGTCCTCAAACAATAACATGTTTTAAAATAGTAACAGGTCGCAGACATTAACAGGTTCTGAAACAGTAACAGGTCGCAGACAGTAACAGGTTCTGAAACAGTGACAGGTCGCAGACAATAACAGGTTCTGAAACAGTAACAGATCACACACAATAACAGGTTTTGAAATAGTAAAGGTCGCAAACAATAACAGGTTCTGAAACAGTAACAGGTCGCAGACCATAACAGGTTCCGGAACAATAACAGAAAACACACGTTGAAACCATCAATTTTAGCACGAAATCTTTTAACAAATCACAACAGAACACACAAATTTATGCTAGCCCACCCCATTGTTAAAGTCAACCCTCTACCGTGATTTGGTATTTTGATATTTCTTTGTTAGATGTTCTAAAAACTGGCTTCATTTCTTTAAGTTTCTTTGTTCTCCTAGTAAATTTCAGTTTTCTTTACAGCTAGCTTAGGTCAATTTCCTTAGGGTTTTCTTCCTTATTTCTGTTCGAGTCTTAAGGAGAAGAGGAAGGGAGTTTCATGACCCATACCTTTCGAACCCAACTAAGTTTGAGGGAGGTTTGACACTATTCTTTCTCTTCTCCTGCTGGTTCTCCTCCTTCTTCCTCTCACATTTTCCAACCCTCTTTTTCCTTTCCTCTAGGTAGTTGTCCAATCTTCTCTCAAGATCCCATCTTTCCCTCACACTTACACAAGGCACTCTCTACTGGTTTGGTTTAGGGTTTTGTTGTGGAAAAGAAAAGGAAGAACGAAGTGTAGCTGTTGTTTTTGGACAAGAATCCCCTCCTCTCTCTCTCACACTCTCTCCTCCTTTTATACTCCCCATGAAATAAGGTGGGCTGTTTGGGGTTTAGTTTAGATGTGTTCTTATCCATGTTCTGATTTATCTAAAACAGAACTGCGTCATCAATTCATTAATATATATATATATATATATATATATATATATATATATATATATTTTGTCTTGGGTATACAATTCAAGAAGAAGAAGAAGAAGAAGAAGAAGAAGAAGAAGAAGATCAACAAGCTCCAAATTCCTTTTTATCCTCATAAGATAACACAAGAGGAAAGGGAGTCTCAAGAGAGGAAATCTCATTAGGAGGACAAAACTATAACAAAGAAACCTAAAGTAGAGGTGATACAAGAATTTTAGGAAGGAAGTGGTAAGATAAAACACCAATGTTGGCATGAGAATTTTTGAGAGCAAATATGCTTTGTACTAGAAAAGTAAGAAGAGGCATAGATCACAACCTTTTCTTATTAGTTCTCCTATGATAATGACACTCATTCCAAGTCCAATACCAAGCCCTATATATTTTATTACCTCAAGTTTCACTACACCAAGTTTTTTGCATACTGCAACAATTCCCGTTAACATTTTTAATGATATGAGTTTGATTGACGAAACCTTTTTTAGAACCTTTTCTTCTTATCCTTTTTGGTTTCATTGCGCATCTACATTAAAGTTTGTAATTTATAGAACCGCTAGTGGTTATAGACCCTAGCCTGAAGAACTTTTCTTGGTTAAATTTCAATCTTTTATAGAGGATGAACATTGATAGAAAGAGAATTTATAACTTTTATATATGGTGATAATCTCTTATTAGCTAATAGCCATAAACAAAATGTTGACATTTTTGCCAGAATGTCTTAATTTCCCCAAGAGATATACCAATCTAGAAGAGGTAGTCTATCCTAACAGTTAAGCAACAATATGCTCACAATTTTCCATATGAATATAGAGCTCATGATATCCTTATTACTATCATTTTTTTTACCACTAATAATATAAGTTTTTTTTTTAGAATTTTAAAATGAAGATATTAACTCTGAACAAATGAGAAGGAGAAAATGATCACGTAACCATATCATTGATGCTAATCAATTAAGAAATTACTATTTTTATGGAGAGATAATATCAAGTAGATGAGAGTTTTCATGAACCATAATGTACTCCTCGCTCTTTGTACATAAAAATATATACTTTCTAGAAAAATGCACATCTCTTCTTGTTGCTATTATGAAGTCTAAATATGAAGTTACTAGTTTTAATAAGAGAATTGAGAAGCTTGAACAAATATCTTTTGATATGCACTAATTGATGTGCAATAGGAACTAGTCAAGGCACAATGTAGAGTGGAATGAACTCTAGAATCTTAAAGAGACAAAATAAAAAAAGAAGAAAGTAACGATTTCTTTTAAAGATAAGAGGATCACCATTCTGAATAAAATAATGAAAAGGGATAAAACGTTTTTGTAATCTTAATCTCTAAAAGAAAACATTTCAATACATGAAATTAAGAAAAACACAAAGATATTTTTAGGGCAAGACTTTGCACAAGCCATAAATTAAAAACACATCAGAGGAACTATATATATAAATTTTCAATATATTTGTTGAATATATATATATAAATTATCTCACTTTTGTAGGGTAAGATATTTTTTAATATATTTGTTGTTGTTTTTTATATACAAAATTAAAATCTCATCTTTATATATATATATATATATATATATATATATATATATATATATATATATATATATATATATTGCAATTACAAATGATAAATGACTCCTAAAATGGCTAATGGTATGTTAGGTCAGCAGGTGAAATATAAAACCAATCTTAATTAATTAAAAGTAATTTTGATCGGGAAAATGTTTGCATAGTAATTTTGTCTTTGCTTTTTAAATGGCATAAAATTTAAGTTAATTTTTTCTTTGCAACATGAGATGTATATAAGTAATAAAAATAAACATAATAAGAGTAATAAAAATAAACATAATTGTCTAAGTATTAATATGATATAATAACTGAAATTTTTATTTACTTATAAACAATGAAGCTATCGAAACCGGTTCAACTCCACCTCGCTTCACAAAGGCATTAACTATATTATATAATAATACTGAATGTCTCCAATTAGTCCTTCCATTTCCATTTATGTCAATTTGAATTTTGAAAGGCATGAATAATATAAACGTAATTTCAATCAATTACTATCTCAATTTTCCTTTAAACTATGTGCTCAAATCATGTGCAATTCACATGTCAAATCAATGTTTAAATTGAAATGTAAGAATTTTTTTATGAGTTATTTTGTCGAATAAAAACAGTTGGAGGAATTACCTCTTCATTCTTCTTTTTTTTAAAGTCAAAATATAATTAAACAATAATTCGTTAAATAATTTAAAAGCACTAAAATTTTAATAAAGAATATATTTAAATATTTTTAAGTCAAAATATGATTCCATTGCGTATATTTTGTTGATATCTAAAAGATACATTAAGATATCTGAGAATTGGTGGTCTCAGGAGGTTTTGCGCTTAAGAATTGCTGCTTCCTACGAGGCTAAAGAGACTACTTCCGAGGATTCACGAGACAAACAAGAAGATTCTATCAGTGTGACATAACTTCAGGAACACCATTCGTTTAAAATATGCTTTGAGTTATTGTCCACGTCCTTCATTAGGCTGCAAGGGTTTTAGGTGTCTGAAAATCAGTGGTAGCTGTTGTGGCATGGTTGGGCATTGTTGGAGAGGTGGCAGCTTTGTGAAGGATCGTTTGAACTCGCGGCCACTTCAAATCTAGACCCTTTTTGTTTATCTTTCCTGAAGATGTTTGGCGAGCTAAATCCAGGTTGGCCATTTTGTCTTCATTGCTTTTGAAACTGTTAGTACTAAACAATGAATTTCCTGGAAATTAATTTAAGGGCCTAACTCTTTTCCATCTTATTTTTTATCTTCCATGATCATATATATTTAATAGGAATTTTACAGTGGGTTGGCCACGTGTTAAGATTAAGAGAATGAGTGATCCTTAATTTGTTAAGAATAGATGTCATAATTAATGAATTCGAGAGTGGCAGTGTTTGCGTTGGACATTTCTCCATGTCGATCAATCCTTTTTGCAGAAACTATTTATGCCTTTCCATAATCTTAGTTTCTGTAGAAGCTCTCTTTGTTAGCTGTTCTAGATACTGTGGAGGTAATACCATTGTTCGAACAAATGGTTAGGATTCCAGGACATAGGTGTAGATAATGAAAACATGTTGTGATTATAGTGTTTAAAAATGAGTTAATGATACGCTGACAGTGTTGAAATACATGTAAAGAGAGGAGGATTAAGGGGATGATGGAAAGTAAAATTATAAAGCCTTTGTTGTTCTTCACTCACCTGGATCTTTTTAGTGTTTATGTAAAAAAAGGCCTATGAGTTATCACGAAGTTTGATCTCTCTCTTCCTCTCCTACTATCAAAGGTATTTTCAGATTCAAACTATGAGGTTGATAATATGATGATCACTAAAAACTTATATGGTCATTAATTTCAAAACGTGTAGAATTAATCGAGTTTTACTTTTTTCCCATTATTATTCAATGTAGAAAATTCTTCTCCATGCCCCCAAAATTCTTTGGTTTTGACTTCAATTTATCTCTTGGAATTATTTGTATAACTAATTGGATTTTTTAAGATGTTCCACAAGATAAACATCGACCCTTTCCATTGGATGAAGGATCCGCCCATGAGTGGTTGAGGAGTACTTGGTGTTTTGGTGTTGTGCTATACAATCAGTTTTGGAAGCATAAAATTTTTCTAAAGTGTGATTGTATCAAGTGTGCGGTTATAAGTTGCAGGCCTTATAGTTCTTTCGTGTCGTAATTAGAGGTGTTGGCCATGGCATAACTTCAAACACCTAAGCTTCTCACGGTGCAGTTGATCATTTGAGCCAGTTTTATACACAATTCCCCCCCCCCCCCCCCCCCACCCCCCCCCCCACACATATATATATATATATATATATATGATGCAATAACCTCATCGTTTTTTAGTGGTTACTAGTTAATTGTGCGGGGTCAACAAACATTTTGTATAATTGGTGGAGTTGAAACTATTAATAGGTTTTGCTAGCTAAAAAATAAAATATAACATTTACACATGCAAGTTTTGATATAATAAAACACATTAACACACTATTACAACAATACTAACCTTGGATCATTTTCATCAAAAAAATGAAAAAGGGTAATCGGTTCTAAATATTTTAAGCACAAAGGTGTGGAAAAATATAGTTTTTTTTCCCAACAACTGCATCAACCTTCATGTTGCCATGACTTCACATACATGACTTGAATAGAAAACAAAATACACAAATTGGTAATGACTGCTGCTGGAGGATGCTATCATATTCAAGGATAACAATATCAACTTAAAAACCTCATCTTTAAAGATATGGAAATGGATAACTGCTCCAAAAATTTATAGCACAAAAGTGAGATAAAGGACATAGATTTTCAAGCAGCTGCATCAACCTTTATGCTGCCTTGAGCCTAGCGTTTCTGCAATAAAAGAAAAAGTAATCACCTTTGTCTTTAAAATTTCTACGTAGCTAAGACGATTATATCGGTAGCTATATAGTTGTTTGTCACAATTAAGTGACAATGATATGCAAAAAACATAAAAACAACAGGTTATGAACTAAAAACTGAAATTGTATACTTTTATCAATGTAGAAAAGATAATTGTAACATTGCATCGAAATAAAACAATCATAGAGTCAAACCAATCACAACACAAAATCATTTACCTATGGCATACGCAATGTATGCAACAATATCCAAATAGGTTTATATATTTGATTCACTAAACATCACCAACAATTTCAATAAAAAAATGATAGATTCAAACCACAAAACATTGATTTTCCAATGTAATTAAATAATTCCAGCATGAAACCATCAACCAAAAGTACATGAAACAAAATTCAATACATGATCCAAAGGCATATGATGTATAAAAGCTATTTCATTCTTGAAATAATATCACAACTAATTACAGCTTAAAATAATCTACCAAAGGCATATGCAATATAGGAAATAATATTTGATGAAGCAAACATAAATCTATATTTGATCTACTAAACATCGCCAACAATTTAAACCAAAAAAGAAAGATTCAAACCGCAAAACAATGATTTTCCAATTTCATTTAATTCCAGCATGAAACCATCAACCAAAAGTACATGAAACAATATTCAATAGTTGATCCTGCAAATATCACAAATAAATAGATTTAAATTGCAAAACAAAAACAAATAATCATATAAAACAACCAACACCAAATCCATCCCTGCCCATGCCAACCTTTCTAAAAAAAATTGTGCATATAATTCCATCCACCATGAAAAGCAAAAGCCCCTTCATCCACATTCAATGATGGATCAAATTTCACATCATGGAACAAAGATAACCATAAAAACAACCAACTATTTCAAGAAAAAACTAATCTTAATATAAAAAAAGCAAAAATTTAAAATGAAAACAAAGAAACACACATTAACATAACTAACAATTGATTACCAATGATAACCAAACTAAAAAATTGTAATTAATTTGTTTTTCTAAAGCAAAACCACACATTCATAGCATATAAATGACACAACAACCACACGAATCACCTAGTAGCAGCAACAAAGAAACATGTGCCAAATTTGGATGACAATTCAAAGGCCACACAATAGCAACATTATCATGACAGCGTATGTTAATCTAGGCTTATTAGATTATCATGTGAAAATATTGTTGTTTAAAGATAAAATAATTGAGTGTAAGTGTTGAGATAGTGTTTCTTGCGTCTTTTTATAGTTTCCAAAAGGTGTTGTAATGTCATTTTTTTAGCATTTAGTTGCAATTTATTTTAAAAGAAGAATGCATTATAATATAATTAGAAAGGTTTGTGATAATGTCATTTTTTTTTGTTCAAGTGTCATGAACATAAGAACAAACTATAGAAATAAATGTAAACGAAACACAATTCAATATAAAAAACAAAACATGTTAAGAAATATGTGCTTGTTGTTGTTATATATATGGTTTTTATTTTTTGTAATCTCCTTGAGAATTTTATCTTGTGAGTTTCTTGTTATGACCATTATAATCCCTAGGTTTTAGCTTGACATATAAGGTAGGAACAATACCTTTTTTTTTTCATCAAAGCACTTGCTTTTTGTTTTTCTGAAAGATCATCTGTTGATTGGCTTGCTTGTGCTTCAATTTCCTTTTCTAATAATTTGTCTAGTTGTGAAACACTGCGAAAAGATATTCATTAAAAGAATAAGTTTTATTTGCAGGCAACAAAAAAAGGCATTAAAATGATTTATTTATTTACATCTAAAAAGAGGTAAACCTTTTCTAAATATCATCATAATCGAAGTCAAGTTTCCACTTTGCTCCAGCAACCAAAGTAATGTTTTGCACCGGTTGTGTGTCAGCCGAAGTGATTGTTAATGGTGTAGCTGAGAAGTTGATTTTTTGTGCAGTATTTGTTGGAGTAAAAGGATCGGATGAAGTAATGTGCACAGCGCTTGACACAACAACCGACATATTGATGAATTTGTCAACATTTGATGTCTGAGGCAGCTGTTCTTGTTGGATGTGAGCTTGTTCAATTGGCACATCATCAAATACATTTGTTACAACAATGTCACATCTATTTGTTGTTGATCGAAATGCTCCAAATCGCAATTGAAAAATATATGTCCTGTTTAGTTTGGTTGCCATTGGTGGTGTAATTGTCGAGGGGTCACTGAAACCTCTATCATAAACATAGTGATGTGCCGATGATCCGAAAAAGTTTGCTGCAACTTTGCCAACCATGAGAAAGTTTGTAACATCCATTTCATCTGTGACAACACAGTTAAGCCAAAACCTACATAAATTAAGAATGGTGCATCAAATTTCATATATCGTAAAAAAATAATGTGCTCATAAACCATAAATGTTAAATCATTAGGTTTTGTATTTTTTTAAAAACAACCTACCATGGCACTAGCAATGTTGTTATTGCATCATGATCCATGCAAACTGGATTGTTAGCAATGACACCTAGTTTTTTGTTGTAATGAGGACAACTTGGGTACCACCACCCATTAAAAATGTCAAAATCAGCAATAGATGCATGGCATGTGAATCTGATATTCTGTTATAAAGGAGGGAAAATAGATTTAGCACATGTTTCACATAAAAAAAGGCATGAATAAATTTCTATACATCTTAAATGGTGCATAAAGTATAGCAAAAAAAAGCAAGGTCATAAGAAAACAATATGAAGAAAGAAATTGGACCTTGTGCTCATATGGATTCATGCAAAGGATTTCTTTAATTGTCTTTCTATTTTCATTAACCTGGTCTTCTAATTTCAAAACAACGTTGGAGGATGAAGGAAGCTGGTACACCTCAATAGGTAGTTTGTCGAAGCTTTTAAAATAGAACTCATGTAATTAGATGATCATAAATATAAATAAAAGATAAAAATTATCAAAAGCTAAATTTAAATGTAAAGGGCAACACTTCAGGTATATCAGGATTTATATACCAAAGAGAAGCAGCTGTCCCATTTAAATTAGGTTGACTTGGCAGTCAACAAAGTTGGCATTAAAATAAGACATAGAAATAAGAAAATATGCTAAAAAACAACAATATACAAAGAAAAAGTAGAGTTTTTAGGCTATATAATATATTGGAACCTCGGTATTCTGTTACATGAAATCCTGTAAAAGCCATTATATTCGGCGATTTGAGTGTTTGAAGAACCGAATCGTCAAAATCCCTTGTGCGATCACTCCATATAGTTATGTGCATTTCATCACCTCTTTAACAAACATTAAGAAAACATGTTAAAATACTATATAGAAAAAAAATGTATTGAGTTTTTTAGTAAACCTTATATTTTCAAGTATAAACTCTTTTTTATTCTTCAATGTTTGGCCCCAAACCAATACTTGCTCAAGCGGTTGAATAGCTTTAAGCCTTCCTAGAACATCTGAATAAAAAAAACATATACATGTTAATTTTAGATCGATATACATGGAAACTACATAAAGTTGAAGGATCTAATTCAACCTGTGAGAACTCTTGAACCTCTTCTTAGAGAGAGAACATGTTAGAAGTTAATAAAGTTGAAGTAATATCTTGGCACAACAGGAGTAATAGAATCAACAGTTTTAATATTGGCAGAAGGTTTAAGCTCGACAACCACATCATTATCAACAACCATATTTGTTGATCTGTTTTCATAGGTGTAAAAACCCTTGACTTCATAGTAAAGACCCTCTATAATCGCATTAGTGAAATGTGCAACATCTCTTGCTTTTGATGATCCTTGGATAGCTCCACCCTTTTAACAACAGTGATTATGTTATGTACAAAAATATAAATTCAAAATAAAAATTAAACTCCAATTATATGATAACATTTACATTGTAAAAGAGATAAAAACCAAAATAAAAAAAAAGGGATGAGTTTGCACAAAACGAAGAATAAAGCAAACAATAATTTTTGTTCATATGTACGTTTGAAATGAAAATGGGAAAATAATATGTTTATAGGTATCATTATCTACTTTTAATAAAAATGAAAGGGAAATGTGCAAAAGTAAACAATCGTACCTGATTATCACTGAAAACACAATTAAAACTGCTAACTTGTTTGTCAAATTTTGAAATCCATGCACGGTAGACTTGTGCTCGCATCAATGGATAAAAAATATACTTCTTGATATCCTTAATTTGCACAACCATGATCCTACGTAAAAAAATATTACGTTCATAATGGAAGAATAGGATTGAAAAAAAATGCACATAACAAAGAAAAAAAGAAAAGAAAAGAGATTGACAACAAGATACAAAAGAGTATAAACTTGTATGAAATATGCAAATGAAACTGATAGACACATCATAATTAAACATAATTTCAAAGTTTAAAACAAATCTAAGACTTGATTATGAACCTGTGAAAAAGTGAGGAAACTGAATTCACCATATAAAAGATTTTGGTTAGCATTCTGAGGGCAATCATATCATCTTTTTATGACCGAGCTAATAATGTCTTTGTAGACAATGTTCCTTACATAATCAATAGGATTGCCTTTATCATCAAGGATGATTATTTTAAGTCTTTTTTTCGATGTAACCCTTGAAAGAGCTACATAAAGTTGACCATGAGTAAATGCTTGTTCCTGAAGAAAAAGTCTGACAACCTTTAATGATTGTCCTTGACTTTTATTTATCGTCATTGCATAACATGGACGAATAGGAAACTGTTTCCTTTTAATTGTGTATGCACATCTTCCATTATTTACTGGGAATGTAATTCTTGGAATGAATACATGGCTACCAACATTAGAACCTGTTATTATCTGTGCTTTAATGACTTTCTCGGTTAACTGCGTGACCAGAAGTCTTGTCCCATTACATAAACCTGTTGTTGGGTTTAAATTTTGTAATAACATGATTGGTGTTCCTATTTGCAATGAAAGCTTATGTGAAGGAACACCATTAAATTCAAATTGATTCACGAATTCAACTAGGTACAATAAATTAGCATTTTCTACATTATTTACTGGGAATGTAATTCTTGGAATGAATACATGGCTACCAACATTAGAACCTGTTATTATCTGTGCTTTAATGACTTTCTCGGTTAACTGCGTGACCAGAAGTCTTGTCCCATTACATAAACCTGTTGTTGGGTTTAAATTTTGTAATAACATGATTGGTGTTCCTATTTGCAATGAAAGCTTATGTGAAGGAACACCATTAAATTCAAGTTGATTCACGAATTCAACTAGGTACAATAAATCAGCATTTTCTACATTGTTCGACGATGTGCAAACACTGTCACAACTTAAAGAAACATGTTTCTTTTCTGGCAATATATCTAGGATGAAATCATTGATCATGGAAACAGTTGAATTTTTTGGTGTGACTATTGCTCTCTCTTGAAAATAAACATAATCTAGGTGATGATTGTTGATGCAGGGGTAAACTAAAGAAACTATAGATTCAATAGGGTTGGAATTTGCATCCAAAAGTAGATCTGGGGGTATCTTGATCAAAGATGCATCATAATCATCTTCAAATGGGATGTCAGATATTTCTCCATTGCCAATCATAAGAATCCATTTGGCAAATAATTGTAGCTCTATCTTCTCAGCATCATATAATCCATTTGATGAAAGATGCATGTTTTCATTTAGTATGAAAATTTTAAATTCATGCCACAATGGCGAGCTACTCAAAGAAGCATGGATAATATATTCCTTTGTTCCTCCAGCAACCACCTGCATGATCTGCCTAAAAACCCCACCCAACAATACTAACTTCCCACCAAATGGCTGATTATGAGTATGTTGGCCATTGCATGCAAGGACATCTTGCAATGAACAATCCAATGTTTCAAAAGCAACATCGATTATTCATTGGAGCCTCGTCCCAAATAATGAGAGATGTCATCTCTAAGAGATGTGAAAGGTTTGTGTTCCTTTTTTATCTCACATGATGATGTCTTAGAAACCATCAATGGGATTTTGAAATGTGAGTGCGCTGTACGACCACCTGGCAATAACAATGACGTTATCCCAGATGATGCAAATGCTAGGACAATCAAACCTTCAGATCAAATCTTACTTATTAATGTATGCCACAAAAAAGTTTTTCCTGTCCCTCCATGTCCATGGACAAATATTAAAGCTTGTTTTTTTTATCCATAACAGCTGTAATAACATATTCATAGATTTCTCTCTGGCACTGGTTAAGCAATGGGAAAGCTGTGGAATGTTGAGATTTAAGATCAACTATATCATAGTTAAGCTCCTCCCTCAGTAACTTATTTCTTATTTCTGCTAGCAACCTTTCTTTAGGCATCAGAAGCTTATATTTTTCAAGAGAGGTTGATGCAGCATTAAAAAGCAATTCAAGTTCATAAAGCACATAGTTCCTCAGCTCATCATCGAACATTAAAAGATTAGGCATGTTCAAAGTTGATCTAAAACGTTGTATAACATCATCATGCACGGATCTCCAAAATTGCAGGAATAATTCATTTGGGTCATTAACTTCATAAAAAAGAACCAAACTAACAAACAATTGTCTAATTTGCGGATATGTTGCTGTTATAATAGCTTCACTTAAAGCATCTTCCCATTCCTTATCATCTCCTAAAAGCCCTAAGCTTTTGCAAGCAAGTTGGAATGTTGGATAAAAAATTCCAGAAACTTTCTTGAGTTCATCAAAACGTAATGCTCCTTTAAAATGACTCAAAAGCAACCTTAGAAAATACAATTCCCCTGCTGCAGGATGAACATATGTCAAACGACCAAGGCTGAAACCCTTTGTTCCTGTGGACCACTATTTCTGCCTAAAATCCCAAACAAATTTATGTGGAAAATCCATGTAATACAGGTTTTGTGCAACAAAATCATTCTTATTACATTCAAACCATTCTATAAGCAATGTTTTGTGAACTCCAGGTCTTTTCATTACAGATAGCAATGATTCATTTTCTGAGTAGACAATAGTATGATGTGATGGTAGATGAATCTGTAAACGCTCTACTGGAGGATTTCTTGAATGAATGGGAAATTGAAATAGTCACCACACAGCTTCATATGGGCATATAAAATGACAGTTAAGATAAGATGTAATCTCATCATCATTATATTTTTGGACAACCATTTGACACCTATCTAATCTTTTGCTAAGATATTTGAAAAGATACTTGATAAGCATTGATTGACAACATATCTCAACATTGATGTGCACATTGTATCTCAATAACAACTCTCTATTATATGGGATAACATAGTTTTTGTGTAGTTGTATACCATCTTTAAGCACAAAATTATCATGTTGATGGCGACGCTTGTAGTAAACAAAACCATTGTCATAAAAAATCATTGTTGCTCGAAATTGTTTTGGTAAAGACTTAGAGCACTTGCCCTTATTCATGCACTTAGATTTCTGATTTGGCAAACCATATGGCCCATGGATCATAAATTTTGGATACAATATCATAACAAATGGGATCGGTAATTTTGCATGGAATTTCCGCTAAAATAATAGAATCAACATCTTCTGCACTTTGACATTAAATTCTGCATCCAGCCAAATGAGAAGGTGGGTGTGCGGAAGTCCTCTTTTTTGAAACTCAACTGCACAAACATCTTTTTTTGAAACGAAGAAGCAAAAAAAGAAGAATGAAAATGGTATTGGATGCATAATAATCTAATAATAGAAAAGAAGAATAAAAAAGCTATAAGCACCTGCGATTGTCCTGCCAAATGGTTTACTTGATTTTATATAGGCTATCATATCAACTACTTTTGCTTGAAAGACTTTTGTAACAATGTCAGGCTTGTCTTCTTACTTGTAAGGTATATTTTTTCTAATATCTCTTAGAATCTCTGGCCAATAGGTATTGCATGTAAATTTAATAAAAAGATGTGGGTTACCGTAAGCCCTATAGATAGCCATTGTATCTTGATAATTATTTATCATATAACATGGGCTACCAGTCAAGGAAGAGGGAACAATAATTTTCCCAGCAGCATTACCCTGAACATCTCCCCTAAGTATTGCTTCATGTATGCCTTATAGATTTCTCATATTTGGTTACTTTGATTAGCCCTTATGTAATCAAGTCGATCCTCCTCTACATTGACAAAAGCATCAACCAAAAATTGCTGATAAAGACGACTACCTTTGATGAAGGTGTTTTCAATATTTGCCCTTTCATGATTAAGATAAGCATAATATGCTCTCCTAGGGACTCGTGAACATTTTCTTTGTGGCTGGTGATCTTGATTAACAAATATTATGTTACATCGATACCCATCATCGCCATAAGGAAAAAGCAATGGATATTGCAAGGCCGTGAATTTTGGTTGCAACTTAGAAATTCTTTGAAGAGATTCACAACATTGCTCGATAATAATATCACGTTCAGAGTGAAAATTACTAATATCTCCAACAATTAAACCGCTAATATTATTTGATGATGGATCATCATATTGCTGCGAGTCAATATCTCTTTTACCAATTAGCTGTAATTTGTAATTTGATTGGAAATCATCCGAGAGCCTTTGCTTAGTATATCAAAAAACTTTGACCAGTTGATTAATATCATCTAGCATTTGCATTAAATCACCAACAATAGTTGCATCCAAAGAAGATGAACCACTATCCATTGTGAATGCGCACGAGCTAATTTCATATGTTGTGTCATAGACATACAACTGTGCAAATTTAGGTGTATCACCTTCAGTTGGCAAAAATGAACCCATCAAATGATGACAATTTCCATTAATCTTAAAGACATATGGACCATGCCCTTCATTAACAGAGTGGTTAAGCTTTGCTCCCATTGATGTGAAAGAAAACATAGAGTTCTACACTCGTATATTATCTCGGAACTTTTTCGATTTAGAGCCATTTGATGGATTAAGAAGATAATCAAGAAGCTCCGAGGTTGAATGTGCATGTGGCAATGAAACTTTACCACCAAGGAAACAAAGTGAGAAAGTTGGGTTTGTCTCAGATGAACGTGTAAGATGTTCTTGAACCCAAGAAAGAGCTTATAGTGCCGATAAATAAATTTCTCCCACCGAAATTGATATAACAAAGAGAGACTCCTAAAAAAGCAGCAATAGTAGAAGAAGCTATAAGAATCTAAACATTTAATGCACTGGAAAAGAAAAGATGGGTAAAAAGGGAAAGAATTTTAAAAAAACAACATACTTTTTCTTTTCTGTTGATACTCGGCTTGACCATATGACATAATTGATGATGGTTGAAAATCAGAGTCATGACTGCTTGTATGGAGAAAAGTATATTCATTAGCAACATATGCATTAGCAGAATTAGGTGAGTTAGATGTTAAAGCCCTTGAACTTGAACCGTGACACGAAGTTAGGAAAGCATCTGATTGCGGTGGACAACAAACATGTTCTTCATTGCCATAGTTTTGCATGGTCGGATAAAAGTTGAAAGATTCCATTGAGACATGTCCTTGGGTTTCAAAAGCTTCATGATCGTTAACCAACTCACAACCATAATTAGCCTTTGTTGGCGACTTGTCATCGTACTATTTATCTATAGCTTGGAAAAAATTAACAAAGAAACCTATTATCTCTTCTAAATACAAAAGATTGAAAAAAGTAATGTAAACTCGTATAACTAATTGAAGTTAAATAAATGAGGGCACTTAACATTGCCACAACTTCAAAGAAAATGTCATGCTTCCATGCACACTAATTATGCAGGCAACAAAACACCAATCTATAAAAGAACGAGATAAGGGGAAAAATAGGTTCATCCAAAAAAAAATCTCCAAACAGCAGCAAACAAACTATATTGCCTAGCAAAGCTGCGTAGCACAAAATGGTAACAATCTTAAAAATTAAGCGCCTAAAAAAAACATAATATATATTCTTGGAAAAAGAAAACAAAGGTGTAGTAAAATGACTCAATCAAATCTATAAATCTAATTTTCACTATCAAGAAAAAGCTAAACGAACATTCATGGTTGTAGTCTATGTCGATGACTTATCATCTCAATATCTATCTATAGGTTGGAAGAAATTAATAAAGAAATCTATCATTTCTTCTACAAACAAAAATCTATAATAAGTTGTGTGCACTGATATAATTAATTGGATGAAAAGAAATAAGGAACAAACACAATATTGTCGAAACTTGAAAGAAAATGGCATGCCTCTTTGAAATGATCATCAATGAGTACCCAAAAAAAGAAGCGAGGAGGAAAAACGAAAGCCTCCCTATTTACAATAAAAAACAACATAAAAAAAACACTACCAAACAAATTAACCGTAGTCAGAACACGCCTTAACACCACAAAGTAAAAAACCTAAAAGAGAAGGAAACGACAAATTTGCAAGTCAGTTATTTTCTAGCGTGAGTAAACGATTGTTCTTTCATGTATATTTTTTGATACATAAAAAAATGTTATTTTCTAGCATATTTCAGCCATCCTCAAATGAAATTAAATCCAATCATGGACAAAGTTTGTTCGTCAACACAACACAACCCTATAAAAATAAGTTTTCAGCAAAGTTAATTATTGCTCTCATCAACATTGTGAATGAACGTGCAAAACATTGAAAAACACCAACGCAAAAAACTATTTTCAATACACGTATTTTTGGCTACAATGATATATGTCGTGGTTTTGTTAATTAAAGGAAGTTCGTGAAATTTATTCCATTGAAATGAAATAGAATTTCAGTGGAAAATAACACAATTAAAGAAATTTCATAGTTTCCAAGTGTGATATTTAAAAAAAAAATAGAACTTGTTAACTCAAGTATTATAAGATATACATCAAAATAAAGTGGGATGAATTCTACCAAGAAGAGAAAAAAGATTGAGAGTTCACCAGCATATCGTAATTTCAATCACAATATCCAACAATAATTTTAAATTTTAAATGGGAGAATCCATAAACATAAATAGTTGTTATATGAACAGTTTTATTTTGTTTGAAACTTTTATATGATTTCAATATCTCTTCCTTTTCTTATCATTTTTGTCTTGTTTTACTCTTCCTCTATTCTTTAAATATATTTATCATTTCATTTTAGTTAACTCCTTGAAATATGATAGTTTCCAACTTTATTTTTGTAAGACAATGCACTTAAAATTGTGATATTTCTTTAATTGAGTTTTTTTTTTAAAAAGAATTTTCGATCAATACTATTTAAGCAAAAACCCCAAAACTAAACATTAATTTTCTAATCCATAATTAATTTCAACAGAAAATCACTTGTTGAAGGCATACAAAATAAAGCAACCTAACAGAACATCAATCGTCTAATTTCATAAGTAAATATAGCACCAAATCATCCACCAAAGGCATAATAGAAATCAATACTTGATTCAGTGAACATTGTGAACGCTCTTAAATAAAATGACAGCTCTGAAGTGCATAATAGAAACAAATAATCATATTATACAACCAACACAAAATTTATCCCTGTCCACAAAATTATTTTCCAAAAACAAAAGAGCGCATACAATTGTATCCACAATGATAACTAAAAATCCGTTCACTCACATACAATGATGAATAAAATTTCACATTATGGATGAAAAGAAATCCATAAAAGCAGCCAATCACTATAAGAAAAATCACACTTTGATATAAGAATTGCAAGAACTTATAACACAAAGAAAAAAACTCACAGCAGCAAAACTAACTATTTATTTCTAATAGCATCCGAACAAAAAAAGAATCTTTAATATGTCCCTAAGTTTTCCCAAAGCAAAATAACACATCCATAGCACATAAACGACACATAAACCACACGAATCACCTAGCAGCAACAACAATGTCACAAAAACAATGCCCAAAAAATTAGTCTCAAGAAGCAATACAACATCTATCACCATTAAATGCGGCTTAAACGAAAATCAAAATGCAAAACATATAGTTTTGTTGACTATGATCAACATACATTATTTTCAAAATTAAAAAAAAAGTTACCTTCACAACAAAAGCAAAGCTATGCAAAACCAAACAGCAACAACTCCAAGCCCCTAGAAAAACCAAAAAAAAACCATCATCAACATCACAAACAACTAACCAGGTGAGAAAACATTGCAGCCAAAAAAATATAATACAACAATTACAAAAACCAACAGTGCAACCAAACAAAACTCATCAAAACCAACAAATAGTCAACAAAACCATTAATCAAGACAACAACATCTATTATCAAATCTAACAATCTCATAAAAAAAATGAATCAACACAAAACTAAAGTGGCATGAATCCTATGAAGAAGAGAAAAAGGAATGAAAGTGCACCAGCATATTGAAATTTCAATCGCAATATCCAATAATAATTCAAAAACTTAAATGGGAGAATCCATAAACATAAATGGATGCATACCAACAGTTTTATTTTGTTTGGAACCATTATCTAGTTTCAATAATTTTCTTTCCTTTTTATTTCTATCTTGTTTTACTCCTCGTATTCTTTAATTTTATATCATTTCATTTTAGTAAACTCCTTGAAATAACATAGTTTCCAAATTTATTTTTCTAAGACAATGTGCTTAAAAATTGTGACATTTCTTTAATTGAGTTTTTTTTTACATAATTATCCATCATTGCAATTTGAGCAAAAATGGAAAAAAACTACGTTGGAAATGAACCCGCAACTGAAAAATATATTGGCATAACAATTTTTTGCATTCTCAAGATTTAATTTTAATATCATTGAAATAATTAAAAAAATAATTGATGTTTATAAATGGCAACACATGCACATAAGTGCATTCTTACAACCAAACCACAACCAAACTTGAAAACAACAAAACAATTACTCAAACAATAAAATTTGAAGCTAAACAATAGGGGAAAAAGCAAACAAAATAGCCAAGCAAAAAAATTCATTGTTAATGACGAAGATTGCATTGCTCACAAAGACGAACAATATAAAATATAAAACAGGACACATGTAATAATTTCAGCCATCCTCAAACGAAATTAAATCCAATCATGGACAAAGTTAGTTCCTCAAAAAAACATAACCCTAAAAAAATAAGTTTTCAATAAAATTATCATTAGTTTAATTGTCAAAAAACCACGCTGCAAATGACTCGCATTTGAAAAATATACCAGCATAACAATTGTTTTTCATTCTTAAGATATAATCTTAATATCACTGAAATAATTAAAAAGCAATTGATGTTTATAAATGGCAGCACATGTTTAACAAATTCCATTAACCATTAAATTCAACCTAATCAAGGCAATAAATGGAAAGAACAGTTTTGACGGCAATGACCCAAAAACAAAAAAAAACAACTATTATTAAACCTCAGAATCTAGAAAAAAATAATCAACACAAAAGTTAAAAAAATACATATACACTTAACCCTTTTGCGAATAAACAAAAGAAAAAACACAAAAACAAAAACTGAAAATCAACCCACCAAACGAAACAACAGAAAAAACAATGCAAAAAAAGAATAAAGGGCAAACAAATTGCCTACAATGTAATGAACAATAACCCAAAATCAAGTTCAATGTTCCATGCCTGCACAAATCCCACAATTGTTTTTTCCAAGACATAAAATAACTTTTGCAACCATTAATCTCAGCACAATGAAGTCTAAAAACCAAAAAAACAGTTTTGTTGATTATGAACAACACAAAGAATTTCCCAAACAAAACAGGAATCTCCCAATAAAGCAAGGAAAAAAATAGCAACAACTCCAGACCTTTGAAAAAAAACAATAAATCTAACAACAACACCACAAACAACAAATCATCAACGAAAAAAGCACAGAACTAAAAAAAAGGTAACATAACAATCAACAAAATGAGGATATAACTAAATGAAACCTATCAAAACCAGCAAACAATAAGCATAAAAATCAGCCATCACAACAACACCCATTATTCAACCTAACAATGTGAAAAAAAACCAAACCTATATGAAACCAAAGACCACACACATACCTTAAGAACCAACAAAAGAAGCAAACACTAGAATCACCACAATATATTCCCTGCAAATAAACAGAATAGAAAATTCATTTTCTGTTCAAGAGAGAAGAATTTATCCCACACCACGATAAAACTCAACAATTCAACCTTCAAAGCCAACAAAAAAGTTATGCAAGCTGCAAACAGCTTATATATCACCCCTGAAGCAAATACAAAGCAACTGACCCAAAAAAAGCCACACATACACGCAATAAAAATAATGAACAGTAGCAACACCTGACATAGGATTTTTTTTTTACTATCAACAAACCATACCTCAAGGCAGAACAAAACAGTAAAAAACATTTATCACATACCAAACCCATAACTGCTCTGGTGACAAAGTCTGAGAACAACCAAAATCAAATTTGCTAGGTCACAACAGGCAATCTGTGCATTTAATGCAATTTGTCATCCGCAAAGAAAAAGAAAAAGGAAATGAGTAATAAATTTGCATAAAAATCAAAACCAACCAAGTCAAACCAGCAACATGTCGGTAGAAACCTCAACCCAACCGAACAATTGTTTGTGCCAAAACACAAATAATAAACCCTCTATTCGCAACAACCCCTCACTGTCAGCACACTGGAACCACACACCCATAAAATTGAAATCAACAAACATGTCAAAACCAAAATCAACAACAAACCAAACTCTCAAAATATCGACACCCGACGATTGAGTCAAAACACAAATAAACCCTTCCATAAAAAAACCTCAACTGCCAACACACCCACAAAACCTACCCAAACCACATAACCCATACTCCACTGATATCAAACAAACCGACCCACCGCCAAGAGACCCAATGAACAAATCAGCCCCCTCACCCATCATCCAATGCAACTCAAGGTCCAAAAATTTACAATAAAAGATGGACTAAACCTTGTCGATGCCTCCCCTTAGGTCAACAAAAGGACCAAAGATTGCAAGCAAACGATTCAAAAAAAAATTGAAATTGGCAAAATAATCAAAGAGCACAACCAAAACATGTGAAAAAGATAAAAGAAAAAAGTAAAAGGAAGTTGTATGTGTCACCAAAAAAACAATAGAAAAATTTGAAAATGGGATAATAGCCGAGAGCAACAAGTTATGTGAAATGAAAAGGATAAAAATAAATTAAAGAAACTAGACACACAATCGAGAGTAGCAAGTTGTGTAAAATGAAAAATAAAATAAAATAGACAAACTGGACACACAACCGAGAGGAGCAAATTGAGTGAAATGAAAATGACAAAAAATTTAAAAAAAAACTGGACACGTGGAATGGTAGAGCAACTGAGATTAGTTGTGTGTGAAACAAAAAAGCAAATCAATTTGAAACAAACGGGACACATGGCACAATAGCCACACATGACAAAAATAAAAAACAACCCGTAACCCAAACACCCACAAACCCAACCGACCCCATAAACCAAACCGACCCAAACAACTATTACAATCCACAGTAAAAGCACTCACATTGTATAGTAATTGGCTGAGCTCTTTTAGGTTATAAGATAATTCCTTATAATGCAAATATATTATTTGATAATTTAATGTTATTGAATTCTTGACTCATAGGCTTATCAACCTACCAAATCTCAACAAAAAAAAGACCTTATATGAGAGGGATATGAATTTTCTAAGACAATGAATAAATTCTGTTAATATATATGTTTTGTAAAGAAACGAGTCTAATTTACTTCCTAAGCATCCGAACCAACATGCAAATTATTTTTTTCATATGGAAAAAGGCCTTTATTTATGGAGATTAACTTCACAAAGCACAAAATCAAAGCTTGAATATTTTATACAAGATTTGTTTATAGGAAAATAGTTATTGTAATGTTTACATATAAATTATCTACTTAAGAAAGAACTCATTTATATTTCTTATTTTAAAGGGTAGAAATAGAGTAAAGGGATGAGAGAATACAATTTTTAATCAGATAAAAAAATCAAGGGAGGAAAAGAAAGGGTGGCCAGAAAAAAAATTCAAAATTTTCTCCTACACTTGAAATTATGTTCCCATTCTTTCTCATAGTTTTTTGATAGTCATGTAAGACTAAGTTATTTTTCTTGGTTGAAAGGATACTGAAGCTTTGAGATTTTAAAAACTATAAAAAAAATTTAATTTTTTTTCTAGTTTATATGATGAATATGAGATATTTTCTTATACTGATTTTCTATGATTGATTAGTTTAATTTTTAGAGTATACTCTGAGTTATTATTCTAACCAATCCATTGCTAAGTTTGTAATCAAAACCAGAATTGTGATATTTAACTTATAAAGCAACTAATTTAATGATTATGACGGATCTATATTGTTAATTTTAGAAAAAAATCAATTAAATCAAACATAGACTACATACAATTATATAATCTAAATTTTCAACCTGTATTATGCTTAAGGCTGTTATTGAATCAATTACTATTATAAACATTGTGGTTGTTTAATAGATAAAGTTCGTTACACTACGAATCAATTAACTAACTAATGCTAAGAAAACATATATATTTAAAATATAAAAAAGACGTACCATTTCATGTAAGTGAATGTTTATTTGAGACCAAGGTTTTTCTCTTAATAAATTTCAGTTTGTTTAATTACTATATTTTACTTACACTAGCATAACATATATAACCTCAAAACTCATTTTTGAATCATTAGCATAAGGAATTGAACTAAATCTTTTTAGTAGGATCAATTACCTCTTCTTTGCTATCTAATTTGTTTAAGTTAGGATAATTAATGTATGTGAGCATGACATCACAAAACCTTTCTAACTTGAGCATTAGTATTCAGTTTTCTTTTCTCGTTTATTTCCCAGTTCATTTGTCCTTTTTTTTAAAAAAGAAATGGACCCGTTACAGCAGCCTCAAATATTCATGCGTTTAATTTTTTGTTTCTTCCATTTTCTCCACACCTTTTCATCCTTTGTCTTCATTGTCGCAATCTGAGGGCACTTACATGTTTTTCTTTCGCTTTCTATTGGCTTTATCCATTCTTTGCACCTGCCTGGGATGGTTTTTCCATTCAACATCTTTTCCGCATTTGTTTTTAGCTGATCTTCTCTCAAGATATTGTTGTTGTTTGTTCTGCAGGGAGGAATTGCATGTTAAAGCTTCGTCTAAAATTGCAACACCGCTTTGCCACTCAACAGAGCTAGATAACAACAAAGGATTGGGGATTCACAAGCCAGAACGATGATAAAATTTGAGGTATATAAGAACACATGTGAAAAAGTCTCATAAATTTACAAATTTAAGAGTCTCGTGATAATATTTCATTGGTATTTAGACATTGATTCTATCGACATGATTCTTACTAACATGATCATGAACAATTACTATTTTTTTTTAAAACTTATCATTTTGATTTTTTTTCTTTTGGTAATATAATTATCGATGGATTTACATAAGAAAAAAACACAATAAACAATAAAACTTATCGATATCATTTCGTCAATATTTTTTCGGTGAAAGCATATCTAGAAGTTAAATATTTAAAAAAAAAATAATAAACAAATTAGAAAAAATTGAAAGAAACTAAATTAGTTTTAAAATTAATCAGTTTAAATACAAATTATCTAGAAGAGAGGGGCTAAAAGAGGAGGAGAGGGTGGGTGTTTTCCTTGATATGGGGAGGGGTGACAAGGGGTAACCCATGTCCACCCACGTGTGATTTCAGTTCCAAGTATAATCTTCAAAGCTCATCCATATTCAACACTAAGCCGTTTTATGTTAATAGTAATATGGGTCGTCAGATCTGAGCTTATTGGTTTAAAATTGCATGGAAATGTAGAGTTTGAGTATGTTAAACCACAAGTTGTTACAACTTCATCAAATATTTAAGAAAGATACAATTTACAGTGTCACCTAAAGAAATCACTTTATACAAAAAATTCCATAAATAAAAAAGTAAATTGAAATTGAAATTTAAAAGTTATAACTATAGTTTAATCTATTAATTATTGATTCCCTAAATTTGCTTTTTTAATGTAAATGTACATTGTATTTCTAAAAACACTTATATAACTAACATATAAATTTATCTTAGTCAATATTTTTCATTATATATCATATTGTTTTTAATTGCATATACTAACTATCATTAAGTATTTCCATTTTTAAAGTAATTCTATATTGTATTACATAGAAAAGTAATTTTAATTATTCTTCATATTTTTCAAGAAATATAAAATATTTAATTAGTTAAAGAAACACACATAAAATATATGAATTATTTTTAAGTTATACATGTTTGGTCCATGTTATTTTTTTTTACAATTTAGTCTTGAAAAAAAGTGATAAGAGAGATAGTGTTCCCTTTAACCACTTTTAATGGATGAACTTTGTTTATTATTTTAGAGAGGATATTTCAATGAAAATGGTCTATTCTGTAATAAACATGTCAAAAAAAAGATCCAAAGCCGACAAGTAGTTTTTCATTTGGATTAATTTTGCACCTTTTGATTTGATGATGTTTTAAACTTGAAAATTTGTTTTTTGAGGCTTTTAAAGTGCTTTTAGGTAAAAATAAGCTAAAAAACATCTGTCATGATATATGATGTGTCATGGAAGAATAAATAAATAAAAACTATATAATGCATTCATCATTGAAAAATTGATATTTTTAATTTCATCTTCACAACTTACATTAACATTATTTTTCTTCTTATATCTTTTTCATTTTGCAATATCTTACATGTTCAAAGTATTGAATCATTTCAAAGATTAATTAAAAGTTGGTTTAGCAAAGTCAATCTTTAATTGTATATAAAAATAGATATTGAATGAAGGAAGACAAACTAAAAACAAAGCCTCATTTTTGGTCTGTCAAGGAAAACTAAAGTTTAATCCCTAAACTTTTTTTTCTATCATTTGGTCCACGTTACTTTAGCAATACATGTTTCAATTCTAAACTTAATTCTCTTTATATTTCAATCTCTATACATTTAGAGAGGTAATTGAATGTTCTCATTCGACCACATTTTTGTTACCAAAAAGACCATCTTTCTATAAACTAGATTCTTTTTCTCGATAATAGTTCAATGAAAATGTTTTCTTATAAGCATGTTGAAAAAAATAAAATGGGGTTCAATAATTATTTCTTGGTCATTTAATTTTATTCTCAAGTAGTTTAAGGTGTATTGGGAATGGAAATTTGTTTTTTTTTTTTTTTTTATGTTCTATGGTATCTTAAAGATATTTTCAAGTGAAAAATGAATCAGAAAATAGGTATCTAAGGTTCAAAACCTTGAACCATGATTCTCTGATCACCTTCGATCACTAGAAAATTATGTCATAGGGGATAAGTCATCTATTAAATTAAGTCATGTATCAAGTTAAGAAATGAAATTACATTGAACAAAGCATCATTGTTTTCTTTAAAAAACAATTGGTAAACATGCTAGCCAAGACTTTTGATGGTTGGCTAGGTGTTTTGCCTGACCTTATTTGTTTTCATAATATTTTTTTAATACTTATAATTTGTCTAAAATAGTGAAAAAACCATTTGTTATTAGCAATAAGAATTAACCCCTAACATAAAATAAAGAAAAACATGTAAAACAAAATGGATAACTTGTGTTAAATATTTGTATTCACATCTATTTTTTGCTCTACTTGGAATATTAACTTCCCATTTTATTATTTAATAAGCATTAGCATATCTTTTTCTATTGAAAATTTCATTTATTTTTTCAAAAGAAAAACAATATCTTCACATTTCCTAATTTTTTTTTTTTTGATACACTAAAAACGCATCCATGGCACAAACTAGTCCTTTTATGTCACAAATTCACTTGAAACCAAGGTAGTCAAAATCGCGAGCCAACTCGCAAACTCGTACTAGTTTGCGAGTTGGCTCCGAAAACCTGGTTGAACCGGTAGAAAAATCGAACCCGGTCAAACTCGATCAAACTCGTTCAAAATCGGGTTGACTCGTAAAATCGGACCGAATCGATCCGATTTTACGATCCAGAATTTTCATTATTTTAAAACTAAATTTTGCACTGATTTATTTAATTAACTCTTATATTTATACACAAAAAAATTTACCTTCTTATTTCTCTTAAAGAAGGAAACACTTGAGAGTTAACACTCTTGGCTTCTCCCCTATATTTAAAAGGAGAGGAATTGAGACAACATTGCATTTGTCTGATGTGGGACAAATGCAATTTGTCCACTCTACAGCCGAGAGTCTCTCGGCTGTATTTAAAGTTCTCTCAATTGAGAGAACATTGTGGTTGTCCGATGTGGGACAAATGCAATTTGTCCCACATCGGACAAATTATATATATATATATATAATGTTTTTAATATATATTAAAAAAATTATAAAAAATATATATTATAAGAAAATAAAATTGTTGTGTTGATTTTATAAAAAATAAAAATTATATATATATCATGGAATCACTCTTGAAAATCAGTAATATTAACTTTAAAATTTATACTTAAATTTTTTCAATTTTTACTTTAAATTAAAAAAATTTGATGTCTTACATCATTTTCATATCCTGATGTCAAAATAATTTGTTGGAGTTGGAGCTAGTACTAGTAATATTGATGTTGACTGTTGATACCAGTATTAGGAATTTAGTACTGATAATCCTTTCAATAATAATATTTTTGATAAATGAATTAAAAATAACGAGGAAAATGACGGACATGAGACTGATTTTAATTTATATAGCATATCATTAAAATATTTATTTTAAATATGTTTGTTTTTACCTAATGAAATTCTATTGACATAATTGTTTTATAATGTGTTTTGAAGTTATTTTACATCATGTATGAACCTAAACTAATTAAGTTTTATGTCCATAATTATGCTATTTTGTACGAACATTTCGGGTACGATCTTTCTACGATTTTACGATCCGATCTTACGATCTGATTTTTCGGAGCCCTTTCCGATCCGTGTCAAAATCTCGATTTTGACTACCTTGCTTGAAACCCTAACCACAGTGTAGAGTAGGTATAAGGCTTGTTAATAAAAACACTAAATATTTAAGGTTTTTCATTGTTTTTATAAATAGTGAATAAACTCTTTTGATAAAGGAAAAACTAGGCACAAACCTAAATTTGATACATGAAAACATCATTACATAATTATTATTTTTTCATGCTGGAAATTGATTTGAAACCCTTAACCACACTCTAAAAAGTAACTAAATTTCTATATCAAAAAAAAAAAAAAAAAACTCGTAGAGTTGCAGTTCTAGAGCACAGTATCCATTAACTTGAGTACTATTCAAATTAAAGAAAGGGTGAATCCGAGAAACAAAAGGCAGAAACAAAGGTAATGATAAAAAGAACACAGGCATGCGAGAGGTTTTTTCTTTCTTCAAAAAAACTTAGATAGCTTCCTTTTGATGATCATGATAGGTAGCATGCGGAAGCTCCTTTATCCACTCAAACGCTCGATGACGTGACATATCTTGCTTTCCCTGCTGCTGCTTTTCCACAATCCTTTTCTTCATCTTCAACTCTCGCAGCTTCTCCTCTATGGACCCTCTTTCACTTTAATCATTATTGCCATTTCCTGCTCTACGGCTCCTGCTGTTACTGCTTTTCAAGACATCAACGTTCAGGGGAACTGGTTTCACTGCACTAACTGAACAGCTACAACCACTTAATAACCCTCTTCTTTTTTGCAACAAGCTCTGTTTCCTCCGTTTCTCCATGTTCTTCCCGCGATCACTGCTGTTATGTCTACTCATGTTCTTGATCTTGCAACCGCTTTTACTGCTGACACTAATTTTGCCACGCTTCTTGATGCTTGAATTGCTTTTGCTGCTGCCAGAGCTACTATTTCTACTAACAGAATTACGGACCTTAAGATCTTGTAATTCAATCCAGGGTGTACGGACCAAACCCAGTCTAAAAAAGTCCCAGAATGAAGAATTTCTTGGCCTGCTACAAGCTGCATTTCGCAGCGAGGTGCTGGGAAGTCTAATCTGAGGCTTTGGACTTGGATGGGTTAGAAACTGGTTTTGAACTATAGGTTTTATCATTCTTGTACTGGCAATAGCAGAGCTAGTGCTGCTGCTGCTGCTGCTTGATGAGTAATGACTTCTGCTGCTGCTGCAGCTGAAAGTTGTGAAAACACTAATTGAATTGTGGTCCGTGGTGACTGACCTTGATAGGCAATGGCTCTGGTTCAAGCTGCTATCTCTCTCGAACTTGTGAACATCACTTTCTGAGCTAGCTGAGAGGCGAAGAGGGAGAATTTGTCCTTGAAAGAATATATCATCAGCTGCACACATATCTGATTTCTTAGAAAGATAGCCATCACCACCCCAGGGGCCGAACTCGAAATCTTCTTGATATGTTTCGGTTTCTTGATGTCTACTCGATTGATTGCTCTCTTCTTTTGTCCTGTAGACTGGTAAATCGCACAGTGACAATGCTTCTTCATCTTGATCATCTTCCTCTGGAGTAGTACAGCCCGCATGCTCTTGTTTCTCTTCCGCAGAGCTAGTTGCCATTTCTGGAAGGTAAGATTAAAACTGAAGGCTTTGTTCAAATACTGTCGGGGTCCTCCTGTGAAGTAACAAACCAATATAGAGATTGGGATTTATATACAATGAAGAAGATGTTAAATATGAGAAAGAAACATAGATTTTGAACAAGCTTGCACAAGAGAGTAGAGGAATATAAAGAAGTTGAAGTTTTCGAGAAAGGAATAGAGAAATGGACAAGTCAGTGTGTAGCAGTCTACCCATATACTGTTTTATTTTTAATTTATGTGGGACCAAAACACATTTTTGGCTGATCACCTGGGCAAGAATGTTTGATCTCTCATTTTCAGAATATTATAGGATGGTGGTGCTTATGAAGGGCTAGCTAGGGACAGTTCTGGCATGAGAGAAGTTGGTATGGTCACTTCCGTTTTCTCTTGGAATTTTGGAAATGCAACTCAACTCAGTGTCACTCAATGGATGTTTAATGGGGAGATTCATTTAATGGATTAAACTGTTTGGTTGTAAGAAGGTCCCGGTTGATATGTGATGGAGGCTGGAGAGGAGGGGATTAATTAGGGGACTGATGTGGAAATAGATTGATCCATAAATTTTTGTGGTGAATTTTGGTTGCAACAAGGTGGAATGTTTTGTCGTGGAAAGATTGTGATTATTGCCACGGAATATGACTGGAGGATCTATCTCTTTAATTTTGCTTTCTAATAGAAAGGACGTTTTACCACACCAACTAGATGAGATAGAAAAGCAATGGTTTGTGCTGAACTGCATTGGCTGGATGCACAGAGGAGAAACTGTCATTTTTTTTTTTGAAAAATAAGTAGAAAAACAGAAAGAGTGTTGTATTTTAAAAAGAGAAATAGCAATACGAACATTTTAGTTTTTTGTTTAAATACAATTAAAATTCAAATAACTCGAAAACAAGTTTGGAGAAATATTTTGATATACTTAGATCAAGTAAATAGATTAAATATTAGACCATTCATTATAAAAAATGAAAATTATGACATCTTTTTCATTAAATGATTCATATAGACTTTATAGCTCATAAACCTTGTTTTTTTTTTTTGTTGTTGATATGAGGGGATTAATGAGGAGAAATATTTTCTAACACGTGCATTAAAGAGGGATAAATATTTCTTATAAATTATGAAATATGGATAAATATCTATTACATATAACTAATATGAGATGAAGGCATGTCCTTTTGAAGACTTTTATACACGTAGAGTTCTAGAGAGATGAGTATCATTACCTTAATAATTTATGTTAAGCAATATGAGAAAAAAACTAATGGAGTCTTATGGTCCAAAACAAATACCTATAAAGATCACCAATATTAAATCTATTTATGCTCGGTGAGATGATAAGCCTAGGGATGTCAACTCTAGCAACTCGTTAAAGCCACATGTACCTGAGTTTAACGCATAACAAAGCCTTGAAATTATTGGGTTTAGCAACTCATTAGACCCTAATGTACCTAAGTTTAACGTATAATTGAGTCTAAAGATGTTGGGTCTGATAGTTGACCAGACCCACATGTACCTAAGCTTAACATGTACTTTAGATACTAGAACTAGCAACTCATCAAACCTAAATGTATATGGTCTCAGTTATAATATATAAATGAGCTTAGGGAGGTTAGGTGATCACCCTACCTTTGGTCCTTTTTTTTGACATGGATTTTAGTAAATCATAAAATGTATAAAACATGTTGATTCATCATTAGCCCCCCAAGTCCTTATGTATTCAATAAATAAAGATTTTGAAGAATTATCAGCTTTAATGAAAGTCTTTTTACCTAAGATTTTATCCCATTAATGAGACACTTTTTACATTTCAAAAAGTTTTATCTTTGCAAAACTGTTTGGATTCTTTGTGGTCATTGGTTTTGTCATTGTTTCAAACAGATGACCATATGATCTATTTTTATTAAAAACAAGTGTCCCTGTGATATAAAATGGTGACGTGCATTCAATGCAACAATTGAATAAACTTCTAGAACTACGAGATGATATGTAAGGTCATTCAACCACTAAAAAGTTGTTTCCTATATAAACTAAGTTGCTCTAGCTTCTATCTTTTTTTTACTTTCATTTTCTATAATTTTTAAAAGCAGTTGAAAAACACTCAACCATTTTTATTTTAATTTGGAAGAAATTGTCATTCTAGGTATTTTCCACAAAAAAAAAATTTTCTCATTACTTTGAAAAAAAGATGGACCGAAAAAGAGATAGGTTTATGATGGACCCAAAAGGAGTTAAGTTTATCCACAAAATTAGGAATGTTGTTACCTCCAAAGAGAAGTTTAGGTCTCAACTTGGGATCAAGGGAAAAGTAAAGGATGAGGGTCCATCGGACAAGACTATAGAACTAGAGAGGGTAGAACCATAATATCTATTTATGGCAAAGGAGAGAGTATTTATTTAATCAATTTAGAGAATTATATGGATAAAAAGGAATAAAAAAATACTTGACCATTCATGAAATGCCACAACAAAATAGTTTTGCAAAAAGAAAATAATAGAACCCTACTTGAAATGGTTAGGTCAATAATGACATAAGTAAATATGTTTATCACTTATAAGGACTATTCATTACTTGTTGTCACTTTTGTATTTCACCGTGTATCGTCTAAGTCAATTACAACTATACCATATAAACTATAGAATAACAAAAACCTGTTTTAAATATCATTTTATCTATTTTATTGCAGATATGGGTTATGATGAATAAAAAGTGAATAAATAGATAAGTGAACTCAAAATTAGACATTAAGTATGCCTAAACCATTGTTTGTACTATATTTTGATAAAAAAAAAATACATTACAAGGGAAAACAAAAATGATATTATAGCATGTGTTTCATATTACATGTGAGTTATATAGGTAAAATAAGCTAAGATCTTAATATGATAGTGCGATATCATGACAGACAACCGACCACAAGACATCGACTTGTTAATAAACAAGAAGATATTATTAAACCAGTACTGGTGTAAGGAAATTAACAAAGTACTCTTTGTTTATTTAATATATATATATATATATATATATATATATAAAACATCATATGTTTTACTGGGACTATAACACCACCATTAATTATTTTAGTTGCCGTAGGAGAAGTCTCAAGAGGGGGGAGCTCCGCCGGAAATAGTTGGCGCGTCAGTGGCACCAGCGCCACGGCCAGTCTTCGGCTCGAGATGACCTTCAGTCCCATACGCTCTACGCTTGTAATCTTCCAGGTCCTCGTAATTCACGTAGGGACTGTCCTCGACTGGGAGACCCTCTAAGCTTTCCTTCTTGTCTTCATGAGCACTCTCTGGCCTTTTCTCCATCTGATGCTGATGCTGTTTCTCTTGCTTCTTTTCCATTTTCTGAGCGTCTGATAAATGGGACACCACATCGCTCACATTATATGCCGTTTCTCGCTAGCTGTGGCCTTGACAAGTGTTCTGTACGTGTCTACATGATCTGTGCTGTGAGCTCCACGTGTCAAGTGCAAATTAATACGCGAGCATGCTATTTTTTTTATTTTTTCTTATGAGAGCTTCCATGTACAATTACAATCCTCATATTTTGAAACAGTCAAAAGACTTTGCATTTCGTAATTTCTACGTGCATATATATCAACGTGCAATTATGAGTCACCCTGTTGAGCGCTTATGAGAGATTTGAATATGATTTTGTTTAAATATCATGCTGCCTGGCAAACAGCCAACCCAGTAGTCGCGTAATGGAAATACTGTTGGGTGATTTTGGGATTTTTCAAAACTAAAGGGAGCATAAAAAATTAAAACTTTTAAGCTATATCCTTTTGAACATTGATGAATTTGCAAGAATTAATTACCCAAATTAGTGTTAATAAACTAACCTCTCAAAGATACATTCTTCATTTATATTGTACAAGATCTCCGATTTTTGCCTCATATTTTAAATGAATGGACATATACTTTATTGAGTAGAAGGAGTAAGAGAAAATCATTATATCTTAATAATGTTCTTTTCAAGCTAATTAATGTATTAGATATGCAACTTGAATGAATAAATATCTATATAAAAAATTAATTAATCTAATGAGTGCATCTCATATCTGTTTTAGCAATAAATTTTTATAAACAGTTGGAATAAATGTTTGCATAAACACAGGATAATCACATTATCATAAAGGGGTTGGAAATAACCTCAACATATTGATTAATGAATTTGTCAATATGTTCCCTCATTAAAACTATATATTTCCTAGAAAACTAATTGAAATTAGCAATCTTGATTTCTCAAGGAATTGGATAGATTTAATTTGACCCATTTGGGGTATGGACAATGATATGCAATCCTTGTTGTATTTTTAACATCTAAGTTATATCTCTCATAGGTGTTGGGTTAGTTTCATCATATCTATCATTTACCTATGTTGTTCATCAATAAAAGACTCTTAGAGGTGTAGGAAGATTTATATTTCCTTACTAAAAGATGGGATGTGGGGAATTGTATTACTTAAATGCAGGTTGGGATATATATATATATATATATAGGTAAGGTTATTAGGTTGGTTTGACCTCCTTATACACTTGCAGAGTAAGTGACATGTAGTTTGTAATTGTGCTCAAATACTATTAGAGTTTTTGTTGTATTTCCTATGCAGATATATGATATCCATGATGTGAATGAGAAATCCTATGCATTATTAATGGTGCATCTATTATTGAAAAATACCCTATTACTTACCTCTTAAAGTGTTTAGACAAAAAAAAAAATGTAATATAGGTTTTTCCTAAACTCATTATGAATTTACCTAAGTTGATCAACTATGGTCTGCATGATTTTATTGACTAATGCAATCTTATTGTGTAGGTCATGTTTGCAACATTCTCTATCTCTAACTAGATGACCTTTAAATTAGAATTAGATTAGTTTATTGATAATAAGATTACCCTTTAAGAGAAGCCATCATTAGCATACTAGAGTTTGGCTACAGTGGTTGTGACCAAGGTTGGCAAAAGCGTGAGTTGACACTTAAACTCTTACAATTTTACGTGCTAAATCGACTAAACTCAAAAACTGATAATATCAAATTTAATTAGTGTAAAATCAGTAAAATCAGTAAAATCGATCTGATTTTACAAGTTTACTAAATTTGAGATATAAACAACCAAGTTAGTTTTGAATTTGGCCTTATAATATTTGTTAACAATTTTGTGATATCAAACATACCTTTCAAGCTATATATTGGATATAGTTGGAATTTATAGGAAAATATTAGATACATGAAAATATATGTTGTTAAATTATTAGATTAAAGAAAGCTTAGAAACATATTATTTCAGAGAGTGAAAGTTACTAGATGAATCTTTTAAATTTGTCAAACTAGACATTCACAACTTGTTTTGGACACATATGGAGTTACAAATAAAATTTTGTTACGATTCTAGATAAAAGGGAAACTAGACATCTCAATATTTTCAAATATATATGATAAATTCATTAATTTATTCATAAGAGAGAGAACTATATATTTGAAATTATGACTGAAATCTAACATGAATTTGTAAAAAAAGGAGATTTAGACTATATAGAAATTTTTTGGAATGAAGACTTTGTTTTTATTATCATATTTTATTTATTTATTTATTTATTTAATGTTAAAAAAATATTTCTAATTTAATTTTTTTCTAGCGCATTAAACATTGTTTAATAGTTTATTTTAATTATTAGACTTATGGTAGTTTATTACTAATTTTGACTCATTAGCTTGCAACCTAAAAGAGGCTCATTATGACTTGTTATGATGAGAACAACCAAGTTGTCATGGGGTTCTAGTGTAATTACTATCATTTAGTAATTTGCCTATATTGAAAAATTTGATTTTGTGTTTTTTTATGTCATTGATTTATACTATCTATCTTTTTTATTTAGATAACTAATTAATTATAATATTATTGACTCTCTTAATTAGATTTTAATATAATTTAATTTATTGGCCAAAATTGTCAATCTATAGTCAAAAAAATATACTTGCGATTTTACAATCCGATTTTATATTAAGTTTTTCGTGTCGTGTCAAAAAAATGATTTTAACAACCTTGGTTGCGACTTGACTATATTATTAATTGCAAAAAGGGATACACATGATGTTGTACTAAAGGTGCAAAAATGTTGGTATGCCTTTTAGATTTTAGTGATGACCATGAAGTTGGGAATGGTGAAAAAGTTATAGATTTCATATGGATGCTATAACTATGCTTTTGTGAAACTCTTGGCTACTAAAGAAAATTAAATGATGAATAGCTATCATATGGCATGTTCAAAGAGATTGTTTAATTGACCCTTGTATTGACAAATGACTATCAAATTTTTCATAACTATAATATTATTTTTTATTACTCAAATTTGTCAATTGTTCATCATATATAATGACAATGTTTTTATCAAATTGTTTTTCAAGCATGGTAACCAATGCCAATTTTTTTACAACATTGGACTAATTTATTAGATCAATAAATTGGTCCCACCCACTAGGTGTGTCAATATTTTGATTATACAAACAATCTTGATGATTGATGATATGCTAATTTATTGACCAATTGCTAATTTCTTGATCAATATGATATATGTTGTTCATTTCTTTATTTTTATGAGGAAAAAATATAATTAAAAAAATATTCTTAAGGGGAGGTAGATAACATCCTCATAAATCAAACAAAATGTAAGGTTTTCAACTGGCCTTAACAAATTATAAAGAAAGAATGATACAAACTAATATGGATAAAACACATGAAAGAAACAAATAAGTAAAATAAATGAAAAGCTTACTATCATTTCAAGTAATTGTATGTATTTTTTATGTTGTTACAAAGTTTGAGTTTTGTGTAAACTTCAAATTCTAATCCTATATATATTTTCTTATAATAGATAAGGACTTTACATTATGAATTCTACTACAATTTGCACTCCAATATATGTGTCTCCTTAGTGATGCTTATATAAATCCTAACTAATACGTAACACTTGCCAATTCAAGTAATTGAGAACTCTTATTTGACATAGGACTTCATCTTTTAGTCAATCATGCGACGTTTTATCTTTGTTGTCGATTGTTTTCTCTTGATTGATCATAACTTCTAGTTTCATTGATCAATTATTTTCTGTCTCCTCGGTAACTTTGGATCCTTTGTTAACTTGTTTAATTTTACTGTTGATGATCAATTATAATTTTATTTATCTTGTTTGGTAGTGGACAACTATTTTTAGTTTAAACAAAATGGTAATGAATTCAGGTTATAAAATCATTATTTTCCATAGACTATTTCCAACTAACGATATGTTGGAAAAATGGAAGTAGGATTTTTAGTTTATATGAAACTCAATCTCTATGACATTATAAGAAGATCATTTAACAACTAGAAACAATGATCGACATCTCATATATATATTTATGCAATTTTTCAATATATATTTTTTTATTGTAATTTATAGTTTCCTCTCACAACTTTCCCCTAAACATTCTTTCTTTGCAAGATTTCTTAAATAGTTTTTTAGTTTTGATCTTAACTATTTTTTAGATTCTTTCACCCTTTAATCTTTTAACCCTTGACCTGTTACACCAAAATAAGAACTTCAAACACTATTAAAGATGTAAAATTGTGACTGCCTCTTCTCGGAATTAATTTTTAATACTAGCTGCATTGAAAGAAAGAAAAATGAATAATGGGTAAAAAAGGTACATAAATCGATTGTAATATTTTGTTATTATACCAATGAGGTTATCAAATTCATGAGCACAGTTTTAGTCCAGTGTAGAGTCTCGTCCAAGTTTATCTACTATGCTATCATCTATTTCTAGTAAACACATCTTGAATATTCTTATGCAAAATAACGTGTAGAATAATTGAAGGGAAAAATGGTTGAAATTGAAGCAAGCATCGGACCTCCTTTCGAGGTTGACGACGAAAATGGTTGCGAGCTATTTCTTGGTCCTTTTTTGTAAAAAAAAAAAGGTTAAAAACATCTTCTTCTGGTTTGTTCATCTAAGCTCTAATGCCATGATATACAAGTTATGCAAAATCACGTAATAAATTCTTGACATAAATGAACTCTTCAATAAATAGCATTCCACCAGGCAAGCATACAGAGACGAAAACATCATCCACAAAAGCTGACAAGCATCGCAGATTTGCGGTCCACTCTTCTAGTGGTACCAACAAACGGTAACTGGACTCTGTGTTACTAAGTCCAACTAACTGCTATTGAACTGCCAACAGTTTGCATCCCATTCGACCATTCTATTCGGCCAAAGCTATTGGTGTTGGCCGGCATTGAACTTCCAGTGAATGTAACTGTGTAAGATTTCTTCTCGTTTGCTTGACGGAAACTCAAAGTTTCCGGCTCGACTGCTACCTTCACACCTGGAGATTGCAACGATATCAGCACCTTGTACGTCCCCGGTGCACCCACGTTGGTAAGTGTTCTCGAGTGCTTAATTACCCCATCAGCACCACCGCTACCAAAATTGACTGCGAAAGAGGGGTAGTTGAGATCGGTCACACTATATTTCTTGGAGGCGTCGCATGTGAAGTCTCTTCTTGCAAGGCTGCTGATTTCGGTCGCGGAGTAGTTCAACGCACACAGGAAATTCAAGTAGTCATTTGCCGTGAGATCATATACAAGCCCTGGATTCAGTGCCGCAACCGGATCTACATGCCCGGCCCCATGATCAAACGGCGTAGAGTACTTTCCAGTGGCAACATCTTGCAATTTCTGGCCGTTCTTGTAAGTTACATAGGCCGTGGTCATTAGCGCTGATCGGATAGCCGCTGGGCTCCAGTCAGGATGAGCGGCTTTCAACAACGCGGCGAGGCCGCTCACATGTGGGCAAGACATCGAGGTTCCTGAGATGATGTTGAACTCCACGCGCCTGCCATCGGTAGCCAGCCCGGTAGGACCAACCGAACCAGCCCAGCCCGCCAGGATGTTGACACCTGGTGCAATCAGGTCCGGCTTCAAGATGTCCGGTGTGATTGAGTTGGGCCCTCTTGAGCTGAATGCGGCAACAACTGGAGATGGTTGAATCCCAACTTTGGTACCTTCAAAGAGAATAGTCACCGTTGGTTTTGGATCTGAAAACAAATAATCCTTGATTTCATCTCCGCTTTTTTTACCAACTGCTGTAGCTGGTAGCAAGTGAGCATCAGCCACCAGCTCTTCACCATTGGCGTTAGTATTGGACAAGACCATGCCGAAGCCACCAGCTGCTTTGACGACGGCGCCTTTCTGCACTCTAGGATTCACTCCACGATCACACACCACAATTTTACCTGCAACTTGTTCAGGGATCAAAGTGCCCATCATGCATAAATTACCATTTGTTGCATTGCTAGCGTTACCAGCATAAACAAGTGGCAAGAGGTTTCCTGGTAATATTGCACCCCCCTTGTAAAGAGAAACGCCGGAGTAATTTTTCCCATTACCAAGACTAACAAAAGCAGGGAAGTCACGATCCAAAGTGCCGGCCCCAACAGTAGTTATCCAAGGAGCAACATTGGACAGGCTATATGAGCTTGGACCTGCATTTCCAGCCGAGCAAGAGACTAAAATTCCTTTCTCCATGGCTGCAAAAGCCCCAATCGCAACACTATCTCTGTAATAATTAGAAGTGCTTCCACCAAGTGACATGGAAAGAACATTAACACCATCATCAATGGCTTTATCCATGGCCGCTAAAATATCAGAGCTGAAACAACCACCTACCCAGCACACTTTATAGACAGCCACCCTTGCACGGGCAGCCATCCCACGCGCTGTTCCAGCTGCGTATCCAAATAGGCTAGCATCTGCCACCAACGATCCACCTGCCGTCGAAGCGGTGTGAGTACCATGGCCGTCGTCATCTCTTGGCGATTTTGACTCTTTCGATTCATCAACTGGGCCTAACGTGGCCTCGTAGCCTTTAGCAAAGAATCTTGCACCAATTAATTTGCGGTTACAGTTTTTTGCTGTGAAGTTCGTGCCTGATTCACACCCGCCTTTCCAGGCACCTGGAACAGGACCAAGGCCAGAATCAAGAAAGCTCTTGCTCTCTGGCCAAACACCTGTATCCAGCACACCAATGATGACTTCACTGACTGAGTCAGACTGAGGTAACAAATCAGCACTTTTGTCGAGTCCAAGGAACTCTGGTGTACGAGTTGTGTGCAGCTTGTATCTCAGCTCAGGCAGTACAGAGAGAATCCCGGGTTGATTCTCCAGTAACTTTGCTTCTGCCAGTGTTAACCGAGTGGAGAACCCATGGATTGCATTCTCGTAGGTGTAGAGCATTTGGGCCGAGTCAGAGACCGATTTGAGTGAGGTGTCGTACCAGTGAGTGTGGTGTTCGAAACTCGCCGGCATCTCGGATTTAGACATGTGAACTATGTAAGTCGTTTTTTTCTCCTTGCTCGACGCTAGCGTTGCCCGGGACACGTGGCAAACACCCAGAAGGAGAACAGCAAAAAGAGAGATGGTAAATGGCTTCATTTCTTTCAGTGTCTGAAGATTTTGAGGAGAGGAAGGGGCATGCAATTGCAGGGAGTTAATAGAGAGGAGACTTGGGCGACGCCTCTGGTTTAATAAAGACAGTGGCTGTGAATCAGATGAGAGAGAGACGGTGGATTGTAGTTTGTGAATGATGGGAGAAGACAAAAACAAATGATAAAGAAATAAAAAAAAGAGATTAGCAAGACAATAGAGGCATACAGCTATAAACATGAAAAAACGAGAGAGAGGTGAAGAAAATATCAGCTTTCGTCACGTGGATTCAAAAAGCTACTCATTTTCATTTTTCCTGGGAGGGATTCTTTATTTTCATCAATAAGTAAAAAGAATTTTCTGCTTTTACAGGTAAGAGTGTAAAACTAAAACCCCACTACTGCTAGTGATGATAAGGAGAAAAAGTCCTGGCCTCTTCCTGGAAGCTCCTCCTGCATATGAAGGCTGATCAAGGACTCCATGAATCGCATGCCATTCCATTTCCAACTTCCAAAAATGGAGGATTTTTTTTTTTTATTATTATTGTTAATTTCTTGGAGTTAGATAAATGGTGGGTAGAGTGGAAAAGACTTCAATCTGTACGTGTTTCAGCTCACGGGTACTTGTCTCTAGCGAGCAATTAAGGTAAGCTTGTTTGCTGCGATGGTGATGATGTGTTGAAAGTGAAGTTTACCCTCCAACCACCTTCCTTTTTTCTTCTTCTTTATTAATTAATTAAGTTTAGAGTATAGTTTAAGTTATTTTTTAAAATGTTTATTATTCAAAAATATATTAAAATAATATATTTTATTTATTTTTTTAAAATTACTTTTCATATCAATACATGAAAATAATTTATACATACTAATTTTTTTAATTTAAAATTAATAATATAAAAAAATTAACTCTTTTCAAAAAACAAATTTCAAAACGCAATGAAAAACAAATCTTAAGTTCAAATATTTCGTCATGAAATTGAGAAAGTTTTCAACGAATATATCTATATATAATGAAATTGGGAAAGATCCTAGGGCATACAATTTATATTTTAGTTCTTTACTTCTGGACTCATTAAATGGTGGGTCCATAGGCTCACATGCACACACTTTAGACGGTGGATTTGTTTTTTTAATTATTTAGGTAATTAATTATGGATCTCTGTAGATTGGTATATGTTAACCCGAAGGACAACTTGATTTTGATTGTAATGCCATCGGGAAGTACTTACCAACCAACGGGTGGCCTATCCATCAATTGACTTTGAAATTATCGCACATCTTTTACTTGTCTTTTCTAGTTTTAATTCTCAAAACAAACTGCATCGCTATAAAAATATACGAAAATTAGATTGATTATATTGCAATCAATTCATTTTTTTATTTTATCTCTATTATTTTAAACAAAATTAAAACTCGAGCCCTATAGTTATTAATATAATTATCATCAAAAACTTACATAGTCATTAAATTTAAAACCCGTAATATTAATTGAGTTGTTTACAATTTAACCCGACACTCATTTTAATCTTTTAAAAAAGATGACTCTTATCAAACGTGCAGTGAAGAGATTTGTGAACAAATGTGAAATACTACAGAAGAAGCATTGCCAAACCATAGCAGGACCAATAGCGTTGTTATCCCTGAAAAATCTCTCAGGTTTGAAGATTATGGGTCTTCCTGTGCCATTGCATCGCCACCCCATCTCAGCAGATAATCATCTTCTTTGTTTATTAATCTATCTATAAACGATGCCTCCATGGACGGTGAAGAGAGGAGTAGCAGCGGCGGTTGAGAAAAAGTGAACGGCGAAGAAGGTAAAGTGTCAGGAACAGCAGGAAGCGGCTGAGGAGGAGAGCTAGGCTTTGCCCTGTCCATGTGAAACTCAGGAGCAAAGTCAACTAATTATTCAATTTTGATGCAAACGAGAATCAAGGCTTCCTTATCTTGTAATCAAAATATTTAATGAAGCCATAGTAGCTCCAACTGGAAAACAGAGAAATGGTTCTTGCTGTTGTTACCATGTCGAACGTTGTTGGATCTAATTGAATCTGAGGTTACTTCACCAGACACGTACGCCATGGTCCATTGCGGTGCCCATTGTTGCGGTGTCTTTCTCAGCGGATCATAGATTTTTCAGACCACATGTAATATGGCAACGTCTTTAATACCCTTATTAAAATATAAAAATCTTATCATAAATATAATGCTACTAGAATAATAACTTTTTTACTAAAATTAAGTTATGGGTCATTTTATGTAATGCTATTTATTGAACAGCACATTCTCCTCTTCTTTTTCCAGACCAAAAACACGAATATTTGCACATGAATTCATGTTCTCTCACCTCCACTTTTTTACATCAATTTCTCCACTTGTTTTAGAGTTTTTTTTTAATTATTTTCGTGGGATTAATTCTATAAACTAGCTGGTTAGGTATAGTTGCTCCAGGTGGAATATCAATTTAATCTACAATTCTTCTAATAGATAGCAACCTATCACCATCATGAAAAATATCCTCATAATTCTACAACGAAAAATCACAAATCCTATTTTTATATACCCTGATCAAATCTTCTCTCAAGCACTCCCATTATTTTCACTCCTCAAACATACTTGCATGTTTATTCTATTCTTTTAGTTTTCCTTTTGTTTTTAATTTCGAATAATCCTCGTAAACTTGTCTACAAGGTGCAGCGAATTGCATACTTAAATAATTATGAGTAATGGATTTTAATATATCCTTAAGAATATATATTTATATCCATATGGAAGGTGATATATATCTTAGTATTTACCTGTGACGTGTGAATGGCGTGATGGGTTTTTGTTCAACATATTTGTAGTGGAATACCAAAAGCATAGATTTAATACATAGGGCCAACATCACCTCATAAAATGATGCTTCATGCCTGTCATTATTACAAACAGCTAATGATCGAACTGAACCCGGACATCAAAGGTCTTTCAGCCATATAGACAATGATATGATTACACGGCATAAAAGGTTCAGCCGAAACCTTCTGTTTCCATGAAGCACCTTGGTTCTGCTCAGGCCATGGCGCTGGGGTTCTTAGTCATGGGCAAGTTTCCATCATAAGTGCATTTTAGCACATCCGGTGTCCTCACCAGTCGGGGCCCGACTGGCACCTTCGTTTTTGGACGAATATCCTGCACACTGCACGCATCAAACACCATACCAAAAATATCCAGAGAAATACAGAGGTGATACGACCAGCAAACGTAAGGAGATGACATTTTCCTGTCTTCATCAAATGTTTGCTGCTCATAAAGACTGTATATTCCCGCTATTCCTTTTATGAGAATTTACCTGTAAACTCTCAGGTGATTGTTTGAATAGATAAACAATTCTGTCAACCGATGCAGGCATTAGGGGAAGTGGGATTCAGATTAGGAATAAATAGCATAGCTTTTCAATTCAATTCTCCCTAGGTTGCAGAGAAAAGACATTTGGTTTGTGAATCTTCAGGTGCAGGTGTATTAGGATTAGAACAGGCATTTCACAGCCTAAACAGCAGGGGGAGCAAACTATTAGATTTCTGGAGATAGGATGTGAGATATTTGACTACTTACCTGGTCAAAGATAGATGTCGGTACTGCCAAGGTGGCAACAGCATTAGGAGAATCGACTATTCCAGAAATCCTTCCTTCACATGGGCAACACGATAGCAGAAGATACATCTGAGAAACATTATCAGCAATACGTAACCGATGGAAGTTACGTATTGCTCATCCTTAGCTACCATTTTCACATAGGAGGTTTGTGGGATCAGAGAATCAGTAGTATATTCTATTAATCTCATTCGATTAAACTTTTTATGAAATTCAAGGTACTTTGAAAGCATGTATTTATATGTCTTAAATAAGAAAAAGGAAACAAGAAAAATGTTATATAAGATTGAAAGGAAGAAATGTTAAAGCTTATTGTTTTACATGAAACTAATAAAATGTAAAAATTTGTCATCTTGGACAAAGACTAATGAAATTATGGAGTCTAGTGATTTCAATGTCATTATAAGAAAGACTAATGAAAATAGTAAAGTCTATCATTTTAGATGAAGACTTATGAAATTTTAAAGTTCGTTATCTTAAATGGAGACTAATAAAATGTACAAGTCTTCAGCTTAAACAAAGACTAATAAGAATAGTAAACTCTATCATCTTGAATGAAGACAAATGAAAGCAATAATGTCTACCTATGAGTGAAAACTAATTAAATGAATTAGTACCATAGTTGGGAATTTCAATGTAACTAAGGATATTAATGATAAACACATGGTGACATAATGTGAAAACATAATACTAAAATTTTGTATTTGTGTTGAAATGGTCATGTTAAAGCATTATTAAATATGTATATTGTCTCTTGTATTATTAATATGAAATTACATATTCAATAGACTTATCACTACTTTACTAAAGACTTATCACTACTTTACTAAATGTGTTACATGTTCTTCACACACAACAACAAGACATGGTTGATCTAATTTTGCCTTTTGCTTTGGGGGGTCTCTAGCTTACTTGTAGAAACATTGGTCTCATCCATTATTATCTCGGTCTTGGATAATTTTTCTATCTATTAAACTATATGTGACTCATAAAAATGTAGATTTGTTAAGAAGTTTTATAATAATATTATCTTGGTGATTAATAGTACATTTATCTTCGTAAACAATTTTATGGTTACTTAAACTCTTGAGCAGCCTCGTACTTCTTATACTTTTTCAAAGCAAATGCCTTTGTAACTCTTAGGACAAAAAGGATATCCTAGATTTGTTTAGTGGTCTCTTAAACATGTTGGCCTACTATCTATATGAATCCTAGACAGAAAATGTTCCCCAATACTTATTGAAGATGATTGATTCATGGTTGATCACTAACGATGTCTACTATTTATTTTAGCATTGCCAAGATTTTCATTCAATCAGTAGCATAAAGTTTATTTTTCTTATTCTCCCCCTCATATATGCTTCTAGACGGGAGACCTCCCATAAACTAGTCCTAGCAATTCATCCAAAGTGCCCTAAAAAAAGAAATTGTTGTTAGAGATGGCCATTACTAAAATTGAAAAACAATTAAGTAACAAAAAAAAAGCTTTTCTTTTTACTATAAAAGGTTGATCATGACATGATGTTACTTTAGTGGGGATAACAACTACTAACACTTTCTCCTCTTAGTGAAAAGCTTCTAGAATTTATGATAAATATGTTATTGGTATTGGTTCTTCTTCTCTTAGAAAACCATGGGCATTTAAAGTGTCCTCCATGTAAATTCCATACCATAGCAATAAAAATGGCTCATTATAATCTTTATAATTTAAAATAGTAGTAAAACATTCATGCCAATGTTTTCAACCTCACCCTCAATATCTTTCTCTATATTGTTATCACTTACCGATGATGACACTACTTTGACTATCATATCCATATTGGTACGAGTATAATCTATGACTAATGCACTTTGAGGGGATAATCAAGAAAAGGATAGAAGCAAGTTTTAGATCAAAAGAGTCACTTAGGGATACAAATAAGAGCATAATTTAATCACTTATGATAGTAGCTAGAGTTATAAATGATGCAACATGAGGGATTGATACCTAAAAACCTAAAAGAACAAAGATGTGTGTGAAAGATAGGAAATATTATAAAAAATAAAAGCTAGATTAATAAAAATATTTACCATGGGTCTTCTCACCAGCTTAAAATAAGTGATTCATCATGAAACTCAATAGGCTATTAAGTCTCAACCGGTTGTGTAAACCTAGAAAAATCAAGAATGTGATGATTAAAAAGCTGAAAACAAAATGCATGGTTGAGCATAAATTATATAGAAAATAAATAATAAAAAAATAAGGTTGAAAAGTGTTTATGAGAATATTTTTTTAATTGGTTTTTAGTTAGGTTTTTTTCAAATTTCTCTTAAAGCCCTGTGTAGAAGGCTTCTTGTTATAAAAATAATATTTATTCCATATTTTTATATATATATCATAAAGATTATATTAGTTACCTTTATGTAAAAAAAGTAAGAATCTTAATCAAATTTTCATAACTAGTTTGATGTTTCTGGTTATATAACAACCTAAATGGTGCCCAACTATCAATGATACATCTTCTATTTCCTCGTTACATGATTTCTCAAGAGTTACCATATCAAGACTATCTTGATTCATGACATAGAACATATAAAAAGGTACACATTGTAAAAGAGAGTGAATTTTCCTTATTTGTTTTCACTTTTAAATACAGTATTATGTTTTATGGTGCCTACTAGTAGGTCTTAAAATTATCGATTGAAAATTTATAAAAAGATGTTAAGTTAACCTATTAAGTATAAGCATCCTATCATGGCTAAATCTACAATGCAATAGTTTGCATCCTAAACTTGACAATGAAAATTTTGTTCTAATTTTTACAGATAATAATGGGAAGTATCCAACATTTTATTGTTTTGCTTATTGGTAACTCTAAATAATTTGATGGCATCAAAAATCCTTTAAATTCTCATTCCTTGTTAAGATGTTACTGCATTCTATTTACCAATCAATGTAGTTTGTAGTTTCTACACTAGCCATATTAGAATCAACTTTTTTTTATATATTAAGGCTAACTTGGTTATCCTAAAATGGAAGTCTTTCTCTATGAATATTCAAGAGAAAATGGTTATATCCTTTTAGGACTATTATTTTTTCATAAGAATCAAAACACTCCATATTTATACCTTCTCAAGAATTAGTTATAATTGCCTAGTTTATATTAGAGAGGCTATCTATGTAATTTTACAAATAGATAGATTAAGGAAGATTATGGTTGTACATAGTTATCATCCACGTAGACTTCTATATTCATAGCCAACTAGTCCTTAAATACCAAGCATATATGTTATGTATTCAATCAACTCTATACTTTTAAGATAATATAAGATGCAGAAGTTTGGATATCTATCAAATTTCAAGTATCCTAAATCGAGGGGTTTCATCAATGACAACATAGAATTTCATCCTAAGTTTGGACATATGTTCTGTTTTCATTAGATTAAATTCTAAAATAGGACTATATTTATCGTAAACAGGTATGTTTGCATTAACTCCTTACAACTTGTTTTGTTTCTATTGTTTACGATTCTTGCAAAATATATTCAATATATATAACATATTTTAGTGTTGTTTTCATTGTTTTTGCACACTTTGTTTTTATGTTTTCATGAAACTAGATAGTAGAAAAGTTTACATTAACGTCCAAATTTGACATCACTTGGATCGTATCACTCTATTTGCATCTCTCTTTTTTTCTTCATGTACTTTTCCTTTCAACAAAGTGTAGGTATATTTTTTTGGTGGCTATTTGGTTTCACCCTTTTGTTAATAGAGAATTTCATATCCAACTATCTTGTACTAGTAGCAATGATGATTTTATAGAAAAAGGGTCTATGTTTTTACCTCAAAAGGAAACATTAGCATATTAACGTGGCATTGTATGCCAAATCCATTTCTATCATCATATAAATTTGATAGAAAATATGATATTTACAAAAGGTGTTAATGGTGATAGGTAATTTAATAGCATCTTTTTTTCACAACTTTTTCCTTTATCCTATTTAATAATATTCGAACTCGAGCCAATACCAAGGAGTTAATACTTATTAATATCATTACTTGTTAGGAGATAGTTTTCACTACACTCTTATTATTCACAAGGAACTTGTTCATTTGATGGTTAAAAAGGCCATTCCTTATCCATCCTCGAGTGAGAATATGATAGGCATATATAATGAGTTTGAAATGAGTGGGCAATAAGTATTTTCTTTTCATAAGCTTCTCTATAAGATCATATTGATCTTGTCCAACACCTTTATGGCTCATTGGCTTCTTCCTCTCTTTATTCAAGTTAAGCTTCTCTCTTACAAACTATTAAAGATAACTTTTATGATCAATTATTGTATTTATTTTCATAAGGCATAATAATTTTTATTGTCATATACCTTATCATTTTAAAATATACAATATTTCTTGGGGTTGCTTATGTACGAGTTGGCCTTCATAAAGGGAAGGTATTGTACAAAGTCTTTTCATTTAATAAAAGCAAACACCTATCTCCAAAAAGTTTTCAAATGTGCAATTTATAGTTTAGAAAGAATAGGTGATTATAGTCGACCCTTTCTAGTTTTTCTTTATTTCTCAAGGACTTCTTATAGACCGATCATTGTTGAAAATCCCTTCCTTATACTTGTATGAATATGGATAAGCTTGTTATACCAAACTTGTTCCCTTTACTTGAATGTAATTTCCCATTACTTACTTAACCTATAAGATGTTGTTTTTTTTAGGATATGAGATAAATCTCTCCACAAGGTTGAGTTATGGACCTCATTTATCAAAGCTTTAATAAGTATATGGTCAAATAAGTTATCCAAATTAAGCATATCTTTATTAAATCACTTATTATATTCTCAAATACCCTCATCCTCTCAACATGTAAAATAAACAGAATTATGGGCCTTTTTTAGCTGCAATACTTATGCTAAGGTAAGATATGAGCTTTACATAAAAGATATTTAAAGCTACTACTAAACTTATACTCTAAATTATGATGGCATATCTATGCTAGTCTAAAACCTACTTGGGAGAATTTTACACATGATGTTGATGTTATATGCGCATACCCGACTACTATGTATATTTTGCATATGCTTTGTTTGGTTTATGAGCCCAACATATTTATCCAAGTTCATCTTTCGAGATGAAATCCATAGAGATATAAATGTTGAACACTTATTTAGTTAATGAAGTACCTCTCACGTAGTGGAGTTTGTACACCTCCTCATAAAGAAACCATATAACCTAGATCAAGTTTCTCTTTAAGGCTTTTCTAGCCATGGATGCATAAGAAAAACCTTGATGATGAGTGATGATGATGAAAAAACAATTTATATTATTATAACTTTATATTGTTATGCATTTGGACTTTTCTAGGTATCCACTTTAAGAACGCTCTTGTGATAGTAAGAGTGAATTTTAAATAGATTTTAAGAGCAATGATGCTCCCTCTTACTCTCTTACATAATATTTTGATTAGCATCTTATAGAAGCTATAGTTGTTTAACCTAGAAGGAACAAATGGTAAAGCTAGTAATAAAGCTATTTATTAAGGAAAAGGCAAATCCCTAAGTTTCTCTTGTGTATCTAAAAGAGTCCTTACAAGCATTCTTACTTATTGAACTAATTATTAGAGATTTGGAAAAGTTGATGGTGATCTTAGAGCAAGGTCTATAACCTTTTTATGTCTTGGATTTTCTAGGTTTTCTATAATGGAAAGAATTTGAAATTTTAAAGAAAAAAATTAAATGGTTTTTATTTAGTTTTCATATAGATGGTTCAGCTAAAAACGTTTGATTCAAATCCTACTAGATTTAAACCTCTTTTTAATCAATAACTAGGTTGAGAAGTTGAAGAAGAAACACCATAATGGTAGCCCACAAACACTTGCAAAACAAGTTTTTTATAGAGCTTTAGGAACCCTCTTATGTCTGAGTTTATTAAGTTTTGTCTGGAATATAACCTAAGGTTATGTGTTGTATGTAGTAGAGTGTATTAAAGAAGTACATATAGGTTTTTAAAGAATGAAGAATTCTTATGTATATATATAGAGTGAATTAATTATTTTTTCCTGGAAGTTTTATAGGTTTCTTAATACCCATTAAACACATAATTTGCATGGAGAAGGGAGAACATATGGAATAGCTTTAGATAATAAGTCTTACGATTTGTGTTTACATTGTTATTGATAAAATGATATCAAATGGGTTATTTATCTAGCATCGACATGCCTTAATAGCACTTTATAACCTCAATTATGGTATGAGGGTTATGTTAGCATTTAATTCAAAATATCAACAATATAAAGGGTAGGTGAAAAAATAGGTTTAGTAAACCATGTCTAGGTATGAAAACAATATATGTAGGCTTACCCTTTTGAGGAACAACTAAGCTCAAATGGGGATTTATATATAGTGGTTCAATTGGACCAATTTGAAGATCATGCTATTCAGGTCAACTAGAGATTATGCATCTTTTCTAACACTTGTACTAAAAGAGAGAAGTACATTCTATTCAGACATAGAGTGCCTAGATAGGATTGGTGGCCCATCAAACTTTGGATTAATTATCTTAATATGCTTTATCTCAAATTTAGTGTGACAAGTTTGATCATTTTGATGGTCCAATTATAAGCACAATCCTTGGTTCAATTTTGATGCATTATGTTAGGAACCAAAAGAAAAGGTGTCAAGTCACTTGTCATAAATTCATTTTATATAATGAGTTGTTATGAATCCGATAGGGTGTTGTATCAAGGCAGATTATAGCAACACCAAATCAGCACAACCAGATGAAGATCAAGACAAATATTCTGCAAATAATGTTAACATATCTCAATCATAAATATAGCATAATCCCAGCATCACAATCATCATACCTTCTGTATTTAGAAATGCTACCGTTACAACAATTAAAGCCATCACACATTCTGTATTTAGAATAGCTTACCGTTACAATTATACTTGTATAAATTGAACACTGTGATAATATTACAAGTGTGGGAAAACACTTATTCATCACCCTCTATGTCATTAGTTCCTATATGGTATCAGAGCAAGAAATCTCCACCGAGAACACGATCCTAAACACAGACATGGCCACTGTTAGTACCCAAACCCAAAATAATCAGCCAACATCACCCACAGAAACTCCACTCATAGCACTCAACATTGTAGCTCAGATCAATGGGAAACTGACCTCATCTACCTTCTCTCAGTGGCGTGCACAATTTGAAGCTCTTCTAATCGGTTATGACCTTTTAGACTATGTCACAGGCAAGACAACATGCCCAGTCTTTGATGGCACCCTCACCTCTACCTCAACTGTGAACCACTAGATTCGACAGGATAAATTGATCCTCAGTGCAATTTTTGCATCTACTTCCACAGCCATTACTCCACTGATTTCAGCCTCTAAAACATCTCATGAGGCTTGGAAGAAATTACATCATATGTATGCTAGCAAATCTCGAATGAGAGCTATGCAATTGAAGGAAGATATTACCTTGATTAAGAAGGGAAATTGGTCAATTTCTGAATACCTTCATGCTGTCAAAATTCTGGCTGATGAAATCGCCATAATCGACCATCCCATCTCAGACGACGACCTAACCCTTTACATCTTAAATGGGTTAGGCTATGATTTTCATGAAATCACCGGACCGATCCGAGCTCGAGAGAAATCCATTACCTTTGAAGAACTGCATGACATGTTAGTTGGTCATGACAGTTATCTTTGTCGGCTGGAAACAACCTCATCGCAACTGTTAGTGTCGGCGAACTACACCAATCAGAACAGTACCTCTCATCGCTACCCACAGCGTGTGCCCAGTAAGTCGTTTGGCTCTCCACGGCATCAAGCTCACAACCGAGACACTCAGGATAATCGCCAATATCAAAGGCACAATGACAGGAATATGGGCCGGCCCATATCTAACTAACGACGTTACCAGCCCAGTTACCAGTCCAATTATCAGTCCAATTATCAGCCTAAATGTCAGTTTTGTGACAATGTTGGGCACACTGCTAAATCTTGTCCACAATTACAGTGTGCTACGGCCACTGCTAATTCCACTTCCGTTGCACACGGTTCAGACCCCAAATGGCTCATAGATTCCGCTGCCTCCCATAACATCACGGGAGATCTCAATAACCTTACCATTCATTCAGAATATGATGGTTCTGATGAAGTTGTGCTCGGTGATGGTTCAGGTTTACCTGTCTCACACATAGGATCTCTTATCCTAAAGTCAAATAAAAAAATATTTTTTCTTAAAAATACTCTTTGTGTGCCTAATATTTCAAAAAATCTTATATTCGTACATCATTTTACATTGCAAAATAATGTCTTTATTGAATTTCACCCTTATTATTTCCTTGTGAAGGATAGGTACTCGAGGGTAATTCTGGCACGTGGTTCGTGTGAAGATGCTGTTTACATTTTTCCGGATAAACTGATGGCTCCCTCATATCCGATGGTTGCAAATGTGCATGAGCGCATTTCACTTGATGGTTGGCATAAAAGAATCGGTCACCCATCTCTAAAAATTGTTCAACAAATTGTCAATGGTTTTTTGCTTCCAGTTATTCCCAATAAAAAATTTTATATTTGTTCATCATGTTCCATCAATAAAGCTCATAAACAACCTTTTCAATCCACCAGTTTATCTAGCACTGCACCATATACACTGATGTGTGGGGCCCAGCTCACTCTACCAGTTTTGATGGCTCCCGGTACTATGTTATTTTTGTTGACCATAATGTTCAAACTATTTTTCCCCAATTTAAAACGTTTGTTGAAAATCGTTTTCAAAGTAAAATTAAAACCTTATACTCATATAATGGGGGTGAGTATGTGGGCCTCAAAAACTTCCTTGCTCAACATGGCATAAGTCATTTGACTACTGCCCCCCATACACCACAACAAAATGGTGTTTCTGAGAGGCGTCATCGCCATCTCGTAGAAACTGGTCTTACACTACTTCATGACTCTAAGTTACCTCTTACATATTGGCCTTATGCTTTCAATACAGCAACATATCTTATAAATCATCAACCCACACCGCTACTTCATAATTTGTTTCCTTATCAAAAACTTTTTGGTCAAAAACCTAATTATGAAAATTATGAAAATTTGGTTGTCTGTGTTATCCCCTCACCAAACCTTATAACAAACATAAACTAGAACCTAAATCCATAACTTGCATCTTTTTAGGTTATTCTCTAAATCAAAATGCTTACATCTGTCTTGACCCACAGTCAAACCGAACATATATTTCTCGCCATGTCATTTTTGATGAAAACCAATACCCTTCCCTGCCAACTATTCCAAATTCTGATCAAAACCCCAGCCCATCAACCCATTCAACACTATGTCCAGCCCATTCCTTATTTCCCACATTAAGCCCGTCTCCAAACACGGGCCCATTCTCACAAACAATCCCCTCTTCACCATCAAGCCCATCAACAATGCCAGTTCACTCTCATCCTCGGTCCTCATCAACACCCATCATCCCCGATGTCGTTCTGCCCATCAGTTCCTCCAGGCAATGTTTCACCGTCGATCACCAACCCTCCAGGTATGCCTTCTCTCCCTTCTTCTTCTTTACATCATCATTCTGTCATATCATTGCCAACAAATGCATCAATTCCTGTTCCGATAACCAACCCCACCATCACTGATTCCTCGCCCTTAAGACCCATCCTTAAACCCAGACCGATTCAATTACACGATCCACACCCAGTCATCACCAATAACTCATCTTCACCATTATTATCCCGATCCCATCCCATGATTACACGATCCCAAAACAACATTTTTAAACCCAAACAGTTAAACACCATCACCAAACACCCACCGGCTGCCTTCATTGAACCCACTTGTGTAAGTCAAGCTTTATCTGAACCCCACTGGCGTGATGCAATGTCACAAGAAATCACAGCCCTTATGAGTCATGGAACTTGGGATTTAGTCCCTTCTCCCACCTCTTGCAACCCTGTTGGATGTCGCTGGGTTTTTCGTGTAAAACGTAAACCCGATGGGTCAATTGACCGATTCAAGGCCAGGCTTGTAGCCAAAGGCTTTCACCAACGGCAAGGGGTGGACTACACAGAGACCTTTAGTCCTGTGGTCAAACCGACCACTATTCAGACAGTGTTGTCCATTGCCGTGATGAATGGGTGGGGGTTGAGACAAATGGACATTAATAATGCATTCTTGCATGGTAAACTAGATGAAATTGTATACATGCAGCAACCTCCCGGATTTAAAGATGACAGTAAACCTAATCATGTTTGTCGTCTACGAAAAGCAATTTATGGCCTTAAACAGGCTCCCAGAGCATGGTATTTAGCTCTGAAAAATGCCTTGCTTAAAACTGGATTTTTGAACTCATTGGCAGATTCTTCTTTATTTATCTATATTCATGGCTCAATTACCTGTTATTTGCTTGTCTATGTTGATGATTTAGTGCTTACTGGAAATGATGTGAACTTTGTGAATTATATTGTTAATTATCTTGGTCATCAATTTTCCCTCAAAGACATGGGACAATTACATTTTTTCCTGGGAGTGGAAGTGTTACCCACTAAGCATGGTATATTTCTATCTCAACACCAATATATCAATGATCTTTTAACTACTACTAATATGCTTGGGGCCAAGCCTGTTTCCACCTCACTGTCTACTAGTACTCCTCTCAAACTCATGGATGGCACAGCCTCATTTGATAGCACCACATATCGTCAAGTACTTGGCAGCCTCCAGTATTTGTCACTCACTCGGCCTGACATTTCTTTTGCTGTGACAAACCGACTCAAACTCATTGGATAGCAGCTAAGCGTCTTCTTCGCTATCTCAAACATACTATTTTTTATGGCATTCATCTCACATTTGCATCACATTCCACTCTCACTACTTTTTCTGATGTTGATTGGGCAGGTAATCTTGATGATCGCACATCTACTTCTGCCTATAATAGTTTCCTCGGCTCAAATCCAATTTTGTGGAGCTCCAAGAAACAACGCGCTGTTGCAAGATCCTCCACAGAAGCAGAATATCCTCACTTCTGCAAGAACTTGGGTTTCAGCTTTCAGCATCTCCGTCCCTACGATGTGACAATCTTGGGGCCACTCACTTAAGCCACAATCCAGTTCATCACTCCAGAATGAAACACATTCAGATTGACTTGCACTTTGTCCGAGACCTGGTCAACAAAGGCATTCTTCGTGTGAGTCATGTTCATACCAATGATCAACTTGCCGATCTTCTCACTAAACCTTTATCTCGGCAACGCACTGACCTCCTCAATAGCAAAATCTCACTGGCCGACGGCAGTTCAATTTTGAGGGGGTGTATCAAGGCAAATTATAGCAACACCAAATCAGCACAACCAGATGAAGATTAAGACAAATATTCTGCAAATAATGTTAACATATCTCAATCATAAATATAGCATAATCCCAGCATCACAACCATCATACCTTCTGTATTTAGAAATGCTACCGTTACAACAATTAAAGCCATCACACATTCTGTATTTAGAATAGCTTACCGTTACAATTATACTTGTATAAATTGAACATTGTGATAATATTACAAGTGTGGGAAAACACTTATTCATCACCCTCTGTCTCATTAGTTCCTATATGTTGAACTCGAAATTATCCCACATTAATAAAATTTCTCATCTATTTGAGGACAACAATAATAATAATAAAAAAAAGGTAATGATACTGAACTCATATTTTTCCTCTCAAATTAAAAATTGTAGACTTAATGGAATGAAATCTAATGTTTTTCTTTGCTTAGCAAGACATCAAAATATTAGCTGACATACGATGAGATAAAATATACTTATCAATTATACAAATACCAGAATGAAACCTATTTCCACTGTAGAAATGTCAATTTTAAAATTATATGGGTGATTTTGGGTGGTTTCTATGATAGCGTGTTACGGTAGCAATGACTAAATAACAATTTTCTTTTTTATTGTGTAGTGCTATAGCTATGGCAAAAAATAAATTTAGAAAACATTTTTTTCTTAGATTTTTTTTTTATCTTTATACTGGACCCTTTTTTATATCATCTTATCTTAGGCTTTTTACAACATTGTTTTCCTTATCTTTATTTTTTTAGTTTTTCTTTTTAATTTTTTTTTATAAAAAAATATTATTTGTTATTGTTTGCAATTTGAATATTTATTACTCTACACTTCGTCTATTTATACCATTTTTTTTTTGTTTTTATGTGTATTCTTCTTCTATGACTTGTTTTTTAATTTTTTTTCTTTACACTTTTTTGTTTGGAAAAATTATTCTACAAAAAAGAGTGTTTTACTATAACAATTTAAGTATTGTTCTATTTTTCTGCAATATTAAAAATTAATTTGAGATCTTATATTTTTTTTATCAACACATATGATTTTTAATAAATTTTATTATATATAAGTATTAACTTTTTTATTTTAACTTACATATTAATATAATTTTATTAGAAAAAAAATATATATTAACATGTAGTTAGGCGAGTTGAATAGACACGTTAATACTTTATTTTTATTTCTATTGGTACGGATAGCTCTCGATGTATTTAATTAAATACAAGTATAGACTTTTTATTTTTAATTAGAAATAAAAAAATGATAATCATGTATATATATATATATATATATATATCTAAGCTGTGGCTAAACAAAGGTAAAATAACTATTTCATAAAGGCATATAAAATTGACCTTAGAGTAATTGTGATCCTCCCAGTCTATAGTATTCACTTTTCTCTGTTTATTTTCAAGAATTATCATTTCGTCTTGATTTTTCTTAGAATTCACTTCTTAGTTACTAGTGTCTGCCACGATTGCTTAAGATCACGCAAGGCAGCTTCTGGCAGAGATAATGAAACGCAGCTTCCTGGAAGAGTCCATGCCTTGGAGGTTAGAAAAGATTATAAAGATACATGACTTGCCTGCCTTCTTCCGAGTTGGTTTTTAAATTATAATAATAATTGTTATTATTTTTATTAAATTATTTTAAAAATATTTTTTAACTGATTCTTTCCAAGCACATAAGGACCACCAATACTTTTGGCAGATTATGAATTTTATGCAGGACCTCTTTAATTAGACCTACCTATAGCCTAGTTATCGAGTGGCTGATAATTGGAGTCTCTGGTCCACGAGTTGACCTGTCTCAGCCCTTCTGAAGTCTTTTTTTTTTGCCCCTCCTATTTTAATGAACTGCTGCTGAATTATCAACATGGCGTTAATAATCCTAGAATCGAGAAAAGAAAAATCAGGCCAAAGCACCTTTTCCATGGAAATGATCCAGAGCCATAAAATTCGATATCCTCTGCCTTCCATTTTGTTTCTCCTTCACTTGCTATCACTTCATCTTCCCTCCTTAGCTTACACTGTTCCAGACAAGTATTTCATCAGTTGTGGTTCAGACACCAACAGTACTGCTTCTGGCCGGAGCTTCATCGGGGACTTGACTTCTGGGAATTCTGGTTCCTTCACCTTTACAGGGCAGAGTAGTCCTGTTAGAGATAGCAACAAGTCGACAGCCACACCACCTCTCTATCAGACAGCAAGAATTTTCAGAGAACAATCTTCTTATGAGTTTGTGATCAGCAGTGCCGGTACTTATTTGGTACGACTCCATTTCTTTTCTTTCTCAGCTAACCTCTCTGCAGCCCTTTTCGATGTTTTGGCATCTGAAGTTTCTCTTGTAGATAACTTTAGTGTACCAAATAGGAGCGACTCTCCCCTAATTAAGGAATTCATTATCAGCATCAGTGTTGGCAAATTTCCGATATATTTTATGCCTCAAGGATCATCTTTCGCATTTGTTAACGCCATAGAACTGTTCCTTGCCCCTGAGAATTTCACTCCTAGTTCCGCTCCACTCGTAGGCCCTGCTGGAAGTATGGGTAGTTACAAGGACATACTCTCCAAGGCTCTACTGACAATCCACAGGATAAATGTTGGAGGCCCCACACTCTCACCTGAAAATGACACTCTATGGAGATATTGGGTTCCAGATGATAGCTATCTCTTTAGCCTAGACACTGCCAAGAACAGCAGCTCTCTTTCAAGCAGGCCTAATTACGATGGATTTACCGAATACATTGCCCCTGATTTGGTCTATCAGACTGCCAAGGAGATGAATATAAATAGGAATAGGACTTCAAATAACTTCAACATAACCTGGGTTTTTAATGTGAGCAAGAATGCTGTGCACTTTGTTCGCGTTCACTTCTGCGATATTGTAAGTCCATCACCTGGAGCTCTGTTGCGTTTCAATCTCTATATTTACAGCAACTTCAGTCTTGAAATCAATCCATATGAAAAAATTAGCCGGTTAGCTGTTCCTTTCTATGTTGATTTTGTTGTAGATTCTGATGATTCTGGAATTATGAGCATCAGTATCGGCCCCCGTCAAGATTCTGGAGATAAAACTGCCTTTCTAAATGGGCTAGAAATTATGGAGATAATGGGAGAACTCAGTAAGGGAGCAAGGGCCAGTGATCCCAAGAGCACTGGTGTCTTTGTCATTGTTGGCTCAGTTCTTGGAGGTTTGGTTCTCATCTGCATTTTGGGAGTTGTTTTATGTTTGGGTCGAAGACGAAGGAAACCAAAAGCAGCGGAAAGTTTGGATTGGTCACCTGTTCCAGTACATAGAGGAGGGAGCACCGACAGTAGAATGCAGGCACCTGAAGGTGCCATCTTTGGCCCCTTGACGCCTATTTTAAACCTTGGATTGAAGATCTCTTTTTCTGAAATACAGTTCGCAACGAACAACTTTGATATGAAAAAGAAAATTGGCAAGGGTGGATTCGGGACTGTCTTCCGAGGAACTCTGAGGAATGGCACTGAAGTCGCTGTGAAACGAAGTGAGCCAGGGTCACACCAAGGCCTTCCAGAATTTCAAACAGAGATAATCGTTTTATCCAAGATTCGCCATCGCCATCTTGTTTCTTTGATTGGGTATTGTGATGAAAATTCTGAAATGATACTGGTTTATGAATTCATGGAGAATGGAACGTTAAGGGATCACTTGTATGATTCATCTTTGCCTTCCTTGTCCTGGAAGCGAAGACTTGAAATCTGCATCGGTGCTGCAAAGGGTCTTCAGTATCTCCATAGAGGATCCTCCGGGGGGTTTATTCATCGAGATGTCAAGTCCACTAACATCTTGCTGGATGAGAACTACGAGGGCAAAGTTGCTGACTTTGGCCTTTCAAGATTATCAGGCTCTCCCGATCAAACTCATGTCAGCACACTTGTTAAAGGCACCTTCGGTTATCTTGATCCTGATTACTTTAAGACCCAACAGCTAACAGAAAAATCTGATGTCTACTCATTTGGGGTAGTTCTTCTTGAGGTTCTGTGTGCGAGGCCTGCTATCAATACCTTGCTTCCACTACAGCAAGTAAATCTAGCTGATTGGGCAATGCTCTGCATGAAAAAAGGAATGCTGGAACAGGTCGTGGATGCTTCCATAAGAAGCGAGATCAACGTCAATTGTCAGAGAAAGTTTGTTGACACAGCAGTGCGATGCTTGGAAGAATATGGTGTGGATAGGCCTAATATGGGCGACGTGGTGTGGGATTTGGAGTATGCATTGCAACTACAGCAAACTCCTAGGCCAAGGGAGCCACATGAGGACAGCACAGCCGATACTTCAGCCATGCTAGCACTGCCTGATATCCAACTTCTTCCTTCTCTTAGCATGTCAGAGGAGATGGATGATATGCCCATCTTGAGAGTCACTGGCAGCTCAAGTTTCTCCCAATTAGAAATTCAAGATGCCAGATGAATGCTTCAGGTATATAGAGATAAGTGTAGCAAAGTTTCAAAGATATGCTTACTCTGTTTGCAATTTCATTTTTCTTTTTCGTTTTCGTTACAGGAAAGTTAAGTAGAAAATATTCCAAGGTATTTTGAGTGTGTTACAGAAATTATAACAAAATATCTACTTATTGTAGATGGTAGACTTGAATCTAATCATTTTCTCGTGCTTATTTTGTGTGTGCGCGTTGTTTTCACCAACGCTATAGGAATTATATAATGGAAGAAGCAATGTAAGATGAATGAACTCCAGCCAGCTGGCCCAGAAGACAAACTGTTGCCAATACCGGTGGAAACAATGCCACCGAAATTCGAAGCCGAAAACGTTGTCGATTTCTATCAACCTGCCTTTCGTTGACTGGCCAAGAAACAGAAAAAAGTAGCTAAATATAACGGTGGAATTTCTGTATTGTGAATGGAACACGAGTTCCTTGCTCTGTATCTTCGGTGATTCTTATAAACATGAAATTTATTTGTTCATCTAATAACATTCACATCTGCTATGCGCTCCATCTAACACCATCAAAGAATTTCCATGAAACATGCACTTATAACCTAATATGCTTCGGCTTCTACTTCTTACATGAAACTAAAAATGTGCAAAACATCATAAAAACCAATAACAAGCAAGTGTTACACAGATGATGATTAGTGTCCGGCGCCTTTCCCGCTAGGTCCAGAGGAAGCCACCTTATAAACCGGCCGCTCTGCTCCAGAAACCTGGCCGCCACCAGCGTCCGAGTTAAGTACTGAAGCTTTCATGCTGGCCGGCACAGAACCAAACCCGTGGTAACCAATATGATCAGTAGCATCATGGTGATCATTGCTCTCGTTTTGTGTTTCTGAGGCGAGAGCTCTACAATGAATGAGAGCTGGGCTTGTAACAAGTAGGATCATGAGAAGGGTAAAACAGAAGTGTCTCATTGTTTGATATGTTGCAGCTGTTAGGTTATGGTTTTTTAAACTCTGATAATAACTCCACCGATGACAACCCTTGAAATATTCTTTTGAGACCCAAAAAGAGTGGAGCTCTTTTTTCGTCTTTTGGTTGGGGCAAAGAACGGAGCTGAAGGAGTTGATTTGCATTTTCGAATCTCCATTCAATAGGCTACCAACCTTAAACTATACACACAAGTCGCATTAAGGGATGGTTTGGGTGGCACAGGACGGAAAGGGCTTTTTCCGAAATGGGACCCTTCAACCAAGAGAATATTTGACTCGAGCATTTGCCCTTCATAATTCACTTTCACACCGGTGTTTCCCATTCCTTTTGTCTCTGAAATTGATTTTCCAAATTTGGAAACACGGGTGCTGGAAGAAGATGATTTCCATTCAAGTTATGCATTTCTTTTTATATTTTAGATTTATGATAATATATAACTTTTGGGTCATTCTAATTATTTATCCAAACTCAAAATTATTTTTTTAAGTGATTTGGGATTATGGCCTAGGGGGTGTTTGGAGTCTCGAAAATGTTTTTTGTAAATTTTTTATCATTATTTTTTATTTTAAATTAAAAAAATGTGTTTTTATATTATTTTTATGTGCTGATGTCAAAAATAATTTTTTAAAACAAATATTATTTTAATGTACTTCTAAACAAAAAAAACACTTTCAAAAACAAACACAACCTCATTGTCAAACAGTGATCTTAAAGCCTAATCCTCATTTCTAAAATGCAGGTGTTGTATGCGAGAGGATAATTAAAGAAAAAACTAAACCGTGTGGTGTTTTCATTGTAGCAATACTGACAATTCACTGTGGATTGAAACAGACATACCCCCTAATAAGACAAAACACAAGATAAACCGGTGGGGGTGTCCCGGTCATTGCACAGTGCAATAACGACATTAGCCTCTAATGAGACAAAACCGAGGGTTTGCCTGGAGGGCCATTTCCAGTCTTTCACAGTTTTAAAAAATGTGCAACTACACATATAACCCCGATAAGAAAAAAATAACAGAAATAGAGGTAGGGTTGGTTTGGTGATTAGCCTTTTATTTTAATACTTATTCTCAGGATTATTATTGGTGCGCCCCCTAACGCGCTGGAGCGTTTTCAACGGACGCTCCTGTTCGACGGCGCGTATGGTGTCCCTGGATCATAAAAAATGTCCAACCGACGTCTCTCTATATAGAATTGTATATTTCTCATTGAATTGGAACGGCAATTACAATGGTTTAAATAGATAACTATCTTTGCTATACAGAGTGCTATTTGAATTTTGAATTTAAACAAAATCTGTAAATAAAGGAAAGGAGTGATCTTCGGGCTTCTCATTGATCTTCAGCTCCTCAATCTGCAGATAATATCATTGCATGATTGTCTGCAGATTTCATGCTTAATTATCTTCATTAATTTGCTGGTTTACTTGATCTTCTACATGCCCCCTCAATCTAAGGGGTAAAGAATTGACCCTTAGATTGGAACGAAGAAGTTGAAACCGCAGAGAAGGCAATGGTTTTGTCAGTGCATCCGCATATTGATCCTTTGTGGAAATCAACCTAACCAGTAATTGTCCGTTAATTACTTGATCACGCACAAAATGAAAGTCAATTTCGATGTGCTTTGTTCGCGCATGAAACAACGGGTTACTGGTTAAATATGTGGCACCAATATTGTCACACCAAAGTGTTGGAGGCTGAGTTTGTGTAACCTGCAAATCAGATAGCAATTGTTTAAGCCACATAACTTCTGCCGCTGCATTTGCAAGAGCTTTGTACTCTGCTTCTGTGGAACTTCGCGCAACAGTGGGTTGCTGTTTGCAGCTCCAAGACACAAGATTTTTACCAAGGTAAACACAATAAGCTCCAATTGATCTTCTGTCATCCTGATCTGTTGCCCAATCGGCATCACTGTAGGATTCTAATTGCAAATTGGGATCAGGTTGGATGAATAAGGCATGGGAGATGGTCGATTTCAAATACCGTAGGATTCGTTTGACAGCCACCCAATGAGGTTCTTTCGGATCATGCATGTATTTACTGACTTTGTGAATTGCAAATGCAATTTCCGGCCTTGTAAATGATAGGTATTGTAGCCCCCCAACAATGCTTCTGTATAATTGCGGATCATCAAACTGTTTCCCATCTGATTTGTTTAACAGTTGGGATGTGGACATAGGTGTGTTTGAAGGCTTCGATTTATCCATCTTACTGCGCAAAAGAAGATCAAGAATATACCTGCGCTGTGTTAAATAGAGCCCCTCAGGTTCTCTTATAGCCTCCACGCCCAAAAAGAAACTCAATTTGCCCAAATCTTTCACTGGAAAATCAACCTTCAGCAAGCTTATAACATTGTGAATAAACGGCAGATCAGCTCCTGCTAAAATAATGTCATCAACGTATATAAGTATATAAGTTAATGCAGAATCATGATGATAAACAAACAGGGAGTGATCAGCCTCACTTCCCACAAAACCCATATCTGTCAACTTCTCTGTCAGCCGAGAAAACCATGCTCGGGGTGCCTGGCGAAGTCCATAAATTGATTTCTGAAGTTTGCAGACATGCCGTGGGTACTGGGGATGTTGAAATCCTGGTGGCTGAGCCATAAACACATCTTCGTCAATAAATCCATGTAAAAACGCATTCTGGACATCAATTTGTCTCAGATGCCATCCACGTGAAACTGCGATCGACAACACCATTCGCACCGTCGTGGGTTTTACCACTGGACAAAACGTTTCAGAGAAATCAATTCCCTCTTGTTGATTGAAACCCTTTGCAACCAACCTAGCCTTAAAGCGTTCAACACTTCCATCAGCTTTCCTCTTGATTCGGTACACCCATTTACAGCCAAGAATGTTTGCAGCAGGGGGTGAAGGAATCAATGTCCAGGTTTCATTATGTAAGAGTGCATCAATCTCTGTATTCATAGCAGCTCTCCACTCAGCATGCTTGTTTGCTTCGGTGAAGCAAGTGGGTTCAATTTCCAGTGGCTTGACAGTAGCCATTAGGGCCTTTGGAAGGGGGTACCTGATGTGGGAATTTGGTGGATTTTTGGGTTTGTGAATGTTGTTTTTACTTCGGGTAGTCATTGGATGAGTGTTTGTAGGTTGAATTTGGGAATTGATTTGTGAAGTGGGAATGGGTCTGTCAAATTCGGGTACAATTGGGGAAGGTGGCTGTGGTGAAGAACCGTGATCAAGGTGGGCTGGAGAATGAGCATTTTGTGGAAATTCACATGAGGCACGTGGCAATGGTGCTGGCTCGATGACGAATGAATCTGCAGTGGAAGGAATTAATGAATTTGAAATAACAAGATGTGAAGGAAAAGTGACCGAATCGGGATTTTGAGAGACAGTAACGGGTGAAACAGTAACGGGTGGAGAGGACTCGAAGGGAAAGAGATTTTCATCAAATACGACATGACGGGAAACGTATATTTTTCCAGTGGAAGCATCTAAGCATTTGTAACCTCTATGACCAATACTATATCCTAAGAAAATGCATGATTTTGAACGAAAATCCATTTTATGTTTGTTATACGGACGCAAGTAAGGCCAGCATGCACAACCAAAAACGCGTAAAAACTCAAAATCAGGTTTGCAACGATTTATCATTTCGTAAGGTGATTTTTGTTGTAAAATTGGGGTTGGCAAACGATTGATGATAAAAACAGCTGTTGAAAATGCATCTTCCCAAAAACATTGTGGTAATTTTGAATGAGCAAGTAACGCAAGACCAACTTCAACAATTTGGCGATGACGCCTTTCAATGGCACCCGCTTGTTGATGCGTGTAAGGGCATGTTACTCGATGAGTAATTCCCAGATTTTGTAAAGATTGAGTGAAGCTGCGGTATTCTCCTCCCCAATCAGTTTGGATGGATTTAATTTTGGCATCAAATTGACGCTCAACCGCAGCTTGAAATTTTTGAAAAGTTGGTAAAGCGTCAGATTTTAATTTTAAGGGAAATAGCCATAAAAATTTTGTTGCATCATCCAAAAAACTTATATAATATCGTGCACCTGTAGTGGAAATTGTGGGTGCTGGCCCCCAAACATCGGAGTATAATAACTCTAAAGGTTTTGACGCAGAAACATGTTTATGATTAAATGGTAAAGTGTGGCTCTTGGCCATTTGACAATGAGAACAAACAGGCATTTTATTACTGGAAAATGGAAACGAAATTGCCTTATTCATGACTGGAAGGGAGGCATGGCCTAGACGTTGATGCCATAATTTGGCAGAAACCTGAATGCTGGAAAAGACTTGCGGACGTAGATTTGCAAGTGACATGGAGAAACTGTAGAGACCATTAAGGAGTGGACCCCGATGCAGGACGTTCCCCAAGTAGTCCTTCACAAGAAAGAAAAAATCATGAAACTCAAAGAACACATTATTATCACGACAAAAACGATGGACTGAAAGCAGATTTTTGGTAATATCAGGAACTAATAAAATTTGATTTAAAATGAAGGACTTGGACGGAGAAGACGCAGTGGATTTTCCACTGCGAGTGATATTCAAACCTGCACCATTAGCCACTTGAATTTGATCGTGACCAGTATAGTTCTCATGTGTGAGTTGAATATTGCTCATCTCATTGGTGAGGTGGTGAGTAGCACCTGTATCAGGATGCCATTCAGTAGAGGGTTGGTTTTGTCGAGCAGCAAAGTAGGCTGAAGGGGTTGTTCTTTGGTTGCTTTGGTCCTGAAATGTTAGATCAAATCTGTGGTAACATTTCAGTGCATGATGACCAGGCTTTTGGCATACCTGACAGACAAGAGCATTGTTTGTGGCTGGGGCACGCTGCTGGTATCGTCCACCTTTATTATTATGGGAGCGAAATTGATTTCCACGACGAAATTGATTTCCCATGAAATTACTAGGACGAGAGTGGTGTTGAGGTGTTGATCTTGTAGCCATGTTGACAGAGGCAGCTACATGAATTGAATCATGATGTTGATTGATTCGTGCTTCAGTGAGAAGAAGCATGGAATACAGTTCTTCTAAGGGAACTTCATCAGAACGTGAAGTAATTGTGGATACAAGAGAATCATACTCTTGACCGAGACCAGCCAAAACATATGTCAAAATCTCTTCATTCTTCAAGGGTTGACCTGCAAGAGCAAGATCATCAGCCATGCGTTTGATTGAGAGGAAGAAGTCCTTGGCAGACATGGCGCCCTTGCGAGCAGTAGCAAGCTGTGTGCGAACTTGAACTGCCTTTGCCCGTGAGATGGACGAAAAATTTTGTTGAAGAGCAAGCCACACATCCTTTGATGTGTTGTAAGACATAACCTGGGAAAGAACCTCTTCAGTGAGCGAGGAATTGATGGTGGCGAGGATGATGGAGTCCTGACGAAGCCATTGAGCATATTCTGGATTTGGTACTCTTGAAGTGGTACCTGTAACAGTGTTTGTGGCATCAATTTCTTGAGGAGGGGCTGTAATTGTGCCATCAAGATAGCCAAGAACACCTTGACCACGAAAATATGGCAGTGCTTGAGCTTTCCAGACAGGATAGTTGGAATGATTAAGCTTAATATGTAGAGTGAGAGGTAGTTGATTGAGAGACGGAACAGAATATGAAGAAGGATGGTTGGTAGGGACTGCTGAAGAAGAAGAAGCCATGAAGAACAGAGGGAGTTTGGAAAGAAAAAAATTTATCAGACGTTGGTCTGTTTTTGAGGCTCTGATACCATATAGAATTGTATATTTCTCATTGAATTGGAACGGCAATTACAATGGTTTAAATAGATAACTATCTTTGCTATACAGAGTGCTATTTGAATTTTGAATTTAAACAAAATCTGTAAATAAAGGAAAGGAGTGATCTTCGGGCTTCTCATTGATCTTCAGCTCCTCAATCTGCAGATAATATCATTGCATGATTGTCTGCAGATTTCATGCTTAATTATCTTCATTAATTTGCTGGTTTACTTGATCTTCTACACTCTAGATGCACCTCCATGTCATCTGTCTCACGGCGGTGCACGTGTCTTGCCCCAGTGGCCCGATAAGTGACGGTGGGCGGTTGAAAGTGGTGGTGTCCATTTCTCTCTCCCACATAGTAAATTGCACGTAAGTCCCCTTTATTTATGATTATTTCCCATTAGTCCCTGTTCTTTGAATCATGCGTTCTGGTCCTTATTGTTGTGAGATAAGTTTTGATTTGTTTCAATTGTGTCTTTTACGTGAAATTAATTATATAATTTGTTTACATTTGAGTCCTTATTCTTTTAATTTTTTGGATCGGTTTGAAATCTCATAATATTTTCGGTACACATGTCTTTATTTATTCAATTTTGTCCTTTTATTAAAATTGGTTATATATTTTGTTTTAATTTCAACCCTTCTACTTTAAATTTTTTATTTAAGTCGTTTATTGTTTTTAAAATTTCGAGAATAGTCTCTATTTTTAGTTTTGGTTTTTAGTTTTTGTTATTTCCTCTTTTTTTGAGGTTATATTTTTAAAAAAAAAAATTACTCTTGAATTTATTTATTTATTTTGTCATTGGAAAATTAATATTTCTTTTTTCTCCCTTTGTCCTTTCAGTTGGTTTTTTAATTATTTTTATTCAAGGAAAACTAAAGTTATTTTTTTAAACTAATAATATGAATTTATTTTTATCATTTATTTTATTTTATTTTTTGTTCTTTGTTAGAGGTTGAGGCCTTTTTATTCTTTGATATAATTTTGTTTTTTCCATTATTTACACAATAATAGTAATAATTTTAGATTTTTTTTCTTTCTTCATTTTTTTATAAAGTTTTGGGTTTTTTTATTCCTATTTTAATTGTTTTAACAATGGTAGTTATAATAATTTTTTGTGTTATAATCATGATAATAATAGTGGCATTATTAATCATAATAATAATAATAATAATTGTAATTCATTGTGATAGTTATAGTGCTTATACTATTAGTAATTCTTTTTCTTTTTTTTTATCTTCAAGTGAAATAGTTTCTTTCAACTACTAATTCTTATTTTTGTTTGATATTTTAGTTTAATTTTTTTATTTGCTTTTTTGTTAAAGTTCTTATAGTTTTTTTATGTAATTTTGTTTTTTTCCATTATTTACGGAATGATGATAATGATTTTCAGTCCTATTGTTAAGCCTACAACTGTGAGGTTAGTACTTACTATTGTTGTGACCCGTGGATAGTTTATTCATCAACTTCATGTTCACAATGTCTTCTTGAATTGGATTCTTCAAGAAGAGGTGTATATGGAACAACCACCTAGTTTTTCTCACCATATTTTATCATCTCATGTATGTCATTTGCAAAAATCTATATATGGTTTATAATAGGCTCCTCGGGCATGGTATACCAGACTTAGTGATTATCTCATTTCTCTTGGTTTTCATGCCTCTACTGCTGACACCTCTATGTTTATTTGCTTTAATGGTCATGATCTCATTTACTTGCTTGTGTATATGGATTACTTATGTATATTGGGACAAATTTAACTCTATTTTGCCACTTGATTACTTTATAGAATTCATAATTCAAAATTAGGGATTTAGGCTTTGTGCATTATCTCTTAGGATTGAGGTCACCAAAACTGCTATGGGACTTATGCTCTCAATATTATTCAGCAAGCAAGTATGTCTTTGTGTAAAGTTGTCGACATGCCTGCTTAATCGTCGTCTAAGCTATTGATAACCTCGGATACTTAGTTTTTTTATCCTACCCATTACTAACAGATTGTTGGTGCTTTGTAGTATCTCAGTTTTACTCACCCGGATATTTGTTATGCTGTAAATAAAGTTTGTCAGTTTATGCACTCACCTACCGATGACCATTGGTCTCTTGTTAAAAGAATTGTCTGGCACCTACAAGGAACAACAACTTATGGTCTACAGTTCTCGGGGGTCCTCTCTTTCCTTAAATGGTTTCATAGATGCTGATTGGGATGGTAGTCTTGATGACAGAAAATCCACCGGTTGTTACTTGGTATATCTCGGCAACACCTATTTTCTAGAAGTCTGGAAAACAACGCATAGTGGATCGTTCATCGGCTGAAGCAGAATATAAGGTTATTGCGGATGATAATAATGAGATCTTATGGATTCGGGCTTTGTTGTTTGATCTCATTTTTCCTTTGATCCTATGACTAAACTTTGGTGTGCTAATTTGGGTGCTACATACTTGTCTGTCAATCCTATTTTTCATTATCGCACTAAGCATGTTGAAGTCGACTATCAATTTGTTCGTGACTGCATTGCTAAAAAGGAAATTAAGGTTCGGTTAATCTCCTCTCAGTATTAACTTGTTGATGTTCTTACCAAACCTCTTCCTCATGCGTCCGTCACTTATTTTCAGTCCAAGCTTCACGTGGATTCTCCTCCTTTAGCTTGAGGTGGTATATTATGGAATGTTATATATATATATATATATATAGTATTTACCTTATATAGGATTCTAATCATGTGTAGTACCCTACATCGATATATATATTACATAAAAGGGCTGCTGCAACATACAACAACTCCCAGAATATTCTCTAAACTTTCATCCTCCCTTTAAACTTTAACTAGAAGGAAAATGTTAAAAAAAAAAAAAATACGATACTCAGAAATAAGAATGTATAAAAAATCTAAGAAATTGAAATCCTTTAGTTTTTAATCCCAACAGGGAGGATTGAAATTTTGTTATAAGTAATTACATATAGATTATAAATTATTAAAAACGGATAGGTGGTGATGGGTATTTAATTTTGATGGTTTGTGGTGGGGAAACAATGGTGTTCAGCGAAGACAGATTAATGCTGGCCTTTTGTTTGATTTTGCTGGACGTAGGTGGCGTTGGTTGGTGACGAGAAGATGGATCAAGAGAGAGGGTTGCTATTTTGGCTCTGTGGTAGCCTGGATTTGGTTTGTTGGTGAGGACGAGAATAGGGGCTGCCGGTGTGGTAGTGTTGGAGGTTCGGTCGGTTTTGTGATGAAGACTCTGCTGGTGACCGAAGGTGGAACATGCATTCATGGAAGAATTTAGAAACAAAATTCTTTTAAAAAAAAAAAAAAAAAACAAGATGACAAAAGCTGACCAGGACACCCCAGTTATCGAAAAAATGACTGAAAAAAAACATGTCAAACACTTATGAACAATAGAAAACACTGTTCTTTACTCAAAAATCATTTTCGGTGGCAGGGGGGCTCGAACTCCAGCAATCTGAGAAAAAATATTTACTCTTATTATCTATAATTAACTAAATAATTGGCGATGCGGCGGGTTTTTTTTATCTATGTAAAAAATTAATTGCTTGTATATGTATTGTAATTTATTATTTTAATTAGTAATATATATATTTTAAGGCGCTAATATTAAATAAATATCAAAATATATAATTAGTTTCACATATCTATAAGAAGAAAACAAAACTTACAAATAATCATTATCATTATTTTGAATGTCTTATCTATAATAATTAGAAATTTCAACAGCTAACAATATTAACAAAAAAGCAATTAAAAAACTAAATAAATGACAAAAGAAAAATAAATATAATTAGATTTAAAAGAATTATTTGACTTGAAGGATAAATAAAAAGAATTTAAAGAACAACAAAGAGAAAAAATAATAAATATAAATTTTCAAATGATCATCACCACAAATTAAAATATAAATATTAAAAAAAAATCTTAATAACAGTGGAAATAATAAAAATTGGTGGGACCATAATTATTTTTAGAAAAAAAATCCATATTTTTTTTTATTTTTTATGATTTATTACTCATATTATTATATTAAAAGTATTTCAGAGTAATGATAGTAATTTCTTTTTCAAAAAAACCTAGGTCATATATATATATATATATATATATATATATATATTTTAAGGCGCTAATATTGAATAAATATAAAAAATATAATTAGTCAGACATATTTAAAAGAAAACAAAACTAACAAATAATCACTGTTATTATTTTGAATGTCTTATCTATAATAATTAGAAAATTCAAGACTTAACAATATTAAAAAGAAGCAATTAATAAACAAAATAAATAACAAAATAAAAATATATATTATTAGATTGTAAGAATGTATTTGTTAGTTATAAATATGGCCATAAACACTTATAATGATCTCTTTCCCTCTCTTAGATATAAATGCTTGTACTTTATTTATTTGTTAGTTTGTTTGCTGACTGGAAGATTGTCTTATGAACTTCAAAAGTCATTTCTTGTTCAGGAAACCTCTTTGGTGGAAGAAATCCAAATTTTAGTTGTGCAAACGTAGGGTCAAGAATGAGAAATTTTGGCACTTCTCTCTGCTATCTCTAGGAAATGGGATAACTTTATGGCTCAAAAATTGAGCAGAGGTGGTTGAGGTTGTTATTGGAAGTGATTTTCATTCAGAAATAAAACAATAAAAATTATTAAATTATTATGAAAAAAAAAGAAAAAAAAAGAAGCAAGGAAAAAAAACTAATATTATTATTCTTATTGAGTTAATAATTGGAAAAAATTCAATAAAAAAATGTCAATAATTTTTTTTAAAAAAAAAACATAAGTGAAAAAAACAAAAAAGAAATAAATAAAAAAACATCAAAATCAATAAAAAAAATAAAAAAACAATGAAAAAAAAAAAACATAAGTGAAAAAAAAAGAAAAAAAAAACTTCAAAATCAATAAAAAAAAAAAAACAATCAAAATAAATAAAAATGAAAAAAAAAAAAGCAAAGTGAAAAAAAAAAAAAAAAGCAAAAAAAAAAATTGAAAACAAAAAGCGCTAGGCAGGGGTCGAACCCCTGCCCAGCGCCTCCCCTACCCTCCCATATGCTGATGTCTTTGTCAATAAGCTACATGCGTTTCTTTGTTTATTTTTGTGAAAGAATATATAAATAGTATCTGTACTGTTCAAAATCGGGAAAAAAAAAAAAACACTATTGATATCCACAGTGTTTTCACTCACAATGCACAGTGTTTCCGCGTTATGGTTTAGCTGTATGTATAATGTATAAGATTCTAATTAACCTTATAAAGATATCCTTTTTATTAGGTTATCTTATTCTCATTCAATTTTTTTTTTATTATTATTATCAAATAAGATCATTGACACCTTTTTAAAATATTTAGAGAGTATTTTTTTATAATATTGACATTTGTTTGTTTTTTTTATATTAATCATTGGCTTTGTTTTTTGTTTTTTTATTTCCATTGATATTTTCTAAATCATATTATTAAATATTAACCAATATTATTTAACCCATTAGAACCAATGGCTTGGGTCCTAGATTTTTCTTTCTCCTTTAAAAATATTATCATCATCTGAGCATCCTCCGATAACTTCATGAAAAGTTTGACTTGGCTTGCTTTGTAATGCGGGTTACCTATCTAATAGATAGACTTTAAAAAAAAATCCAGACGCACGAGTCTTTTCCATACGCATGCGCATGAGTCTCCCTTATACCACAAGCTCGGGCTTTTCTCAACAAGCCTATAATAATAAAAAAAAAAAAAAAAAAAAAAAACTTTGAGTTTTTGGGCTTTTTTTGTCTTCTATATAGGATTTTTATTTAATTTTATACTATAATATTTGGTCTATGATAAATCGGATTTTTATACCTCTTATTAAATAATAATTGTTTTTTGTTTTCTTTTTCAGTTCCAGCATGTGATATAGGGTTTTTAATTGCAATTTAATTAAAAATCAAGCTAAGCAAATAATTGAGTGAAGACTCTTTAATTTTGAAATCGTTATACCAAGTTTCATTGTAACACTCAAGAAATTCCAACGATCTCAATATTATTTTATTATTTTTAATCCAAAACTAGTTCTATTATTATAAGCTGCAAGCTGGTAGGAGAAAAGTAGCATTCTTTATGAATTTATTCTGATGGATACATTCTTGTAATCCCAGGCACGTAGGGAGCTCAAGAGAGAATGTTGTTCAAGTTCGGACGAGCCTTACACATGACCTCCAATGGCTCGGCTCTGCCCATGAGATTGATCATCTTCTCAGTCATGTCGATCTTCTTGCCACCAACTGTCTCCCACTCGAAGCATTGAATCAGCGAGCCTAAGGTCAGGGCCATTATTTTGTGCGCCAAGACCTCCCCGGGGCAAGCTCTCCTTCCCAACCCAAACGGCAAGTGCTCGTATGCTTCGGATTTCCGGTTCTCAAATCTCTCAGGTTTAAAACTTCCAGGGTCGTCCCATATCTGGGGATCTCTGTGAATGGCCCAGGCATTCACAAGTAAGATTGTGCCAGCTGGCACATCATACCCTCCGACCTTACAATCTGCAGACGATATATGCGGTGCTAGGAGCGGCACAACCGGATACAGTCGCAAGTTCTCGAGGATGATGCTTTGAAGGTAGGGCAGTTTTGAAAAATCTGATTCATCAACTAAACGCTCGAGGCCAGTTTGAGAATCCAGTTCTTCTCTGGCTTTCTTTACCACGTCGGGATGGTTGAACAGATTACAGACTCCCCATTCTATCGACGTAATGAGTGTTTTTGTCCCTGCAAGCAGCATTATCTGCGAGAATGAAAAAGAAAAAACCACGGGCAGGACCGATTTCAGTGCTACAATAATTACATTCATCTACGTACAGCTACCAGCAGAATAAAACATGGAACTAACCAGAACAAGTCCTTTTATTATTTCATCTGTATAGTATTCGGGCTCAGATTCCTGCAAAGTAAGCAAATGATTTATCATTGTGTTTCCATTCTTTCCACGTCGAAGCTCATCAATCAGTCCTTGCAAGATCAGATCCATCCTGCCACTCAGCGCAGTACACCTCTTGATAAATCCATTAAAATCAACAGATTTAAAAATGGGGAACATGTCCCCAAGATTTGTCAGCTCACTAAGGGCACTATACCCTTGTAAAGTCTCCTTAAACTTGGTTGCCTCCTCCACTAATTTCACGTCTTCACCATAATATCGTTTCCCTGCAATCATTCTCATTACTATATTAAACGTCAAGTCCATAAACATGGACCTTAGTTCTACCTTAGCAAAACCACCGCTAGAATCTCGTTGGAGTCTGCACGCCAATCGCTTGATTTCGTCCTTTCTGATGGCCAAAAATGCGTTGAGGCGAGAAGAAGAGAAGATCTCAATTGCACAAATGCGGCGAAGGTTGCGCCAATGATCGCCATAGCTGGCTGAAGCAAGGGTGGTGTTGTTGTAGTGCAAAAACTTGCCAGCTAAAAACTGAGGACGATTTGCAAAAACTATGTCATTCTTGGTGAAGCATTCTTCAACAGCTGATGGGGATGATACAACCAGCACAGGTCGAGGGCCCAGTCGAAGAGACATGATTGGGCCATATTTTTTTGAGAGGTTTTCTAGAGTTCGATGGATTGGTTGTCTGAGGAGATGGAGATGACCGATAAATGGAATTGCTGGTGGGCTTGGAGGGAGATTCTTACGTTTTTTTCTAGTTTGTAGCGACAACTTAACTGCAAGAACAACCAGTAAAAGACATAGAAACCAGTAAACATGGGTGTCTTCCATAATTGGATGAGCTGATCAGTATAATCAGTTCTTGTCTGATTTCAACACAACCTCACATACACAAAAGAGTTTTGCGCTTCTGCTGCTATTAAATAGTTTCTTGGCCAGTCGCCTTTTTCTTTTGTTTTTCCATAAAACACGTAAGCAAAATCAACTTTCTTTCATTATATAATAATTAACATGATCGTTTCATCATTGTTCTTTGGCACTTGTGGGAATTTCTATGCCTACATCTAGAATTGCAGGCTTAGAATTTAACGTTCAACTTTTCGATTCCCAGCATCCTCTTCTACTGAAAACCCCATATAATGGACTTTCTAAAGGAAATAATTTTTATTCGATTCCCAGCATCCTCTTCTACTGAAAACCATAGTTATTGATCCCGTCCCGGTCCCGGTTCCGGATTTGTGTTTGGAACGGGACGTCCCGGTTTCGGTACCGTTCTGGGTACCGTTCCGGTTTTGTACTGTTCATTTTTATTTAATTATATATATGAAAAAAATAAAATATTAATTTAACAAGTATAATTTAAATTCAAGATAAATGAAATTTAAATTATACAATACAAACATAATCTCAAAATTAGAAACATCTTTGAAATTCCAAAATATTATGAAAGTAAAATGTTCTAAAATAAAAGAAAAATACATCAAACATCTTCTACATCATTAATATAAAAATAAGGATCTTGATCTGGCTGTGGAACATAAGGAAAGTCATCAACAAGACATTCCAATAGTTGGTCATTTCCACCAAGCTCATTCTCCTCATTTACACATGTGACGCAGCAGAAAATCACGCGGGAATACGACCAACGTCAATATTCCTTAAAATTAAAGATAATGAGAATAAATCTTAATCAAACTCAGTGTTTATTTGATAAAATGATAGTTGAAGTCGGCTGCAGGGTTTACAAACATACTTAAGGAGAAAACCCTAGCCTAATTCAATACAGAAAAGGAAAGGACATAAAACATTAAATTTGCCATAAATGGCAAATTTGAGATAAATGCAGAATGTGAAAGGCCTATGAATTCTAAGAGAGTACCAATTGACCAAAGTCAATTCGGACTCTTAATTCAAAAGTTATTGCAAAACAAAACTTTCCTAAAATAGCAAAAATGACGATTCCGGGGCCGAAACGATAAAATTTGGCCAAAATTGGGTCGAGGTCAGTAGCAAAGCTACTGATTTCTTCCGAAAACGACGAAACGCATTGACTGGGTGAGTTTCGCGTTATTCCAACCTCAACGACCCGGATGCCGAAATTCAGTTGCCTTTGAATTTCGGGTGATCCCTCTTCAGCATGTATGATTCCGCAACCTGTTCTACATCAACATGTCTCTTTATCATCTAAATTTAAAGTAGAGAAAGGTGCTTCGATACTCTCCCAACTTATGTCCTCTCCATCAACTTAATTTAACAAGCATAATTAAAATTCAAGACAAATTAACTTTAAATTATACAATATAAACACAAAGTCAAACAAATATAATCTCAAAATTAGAAAAAAAATTAAAAGTTAAAAAAAAAAAAAAAAAAAAAAAAAAAAAAAGGATTTTCAGGCCGGAACGGAACGCCCGGTACGGAACCGGGGCGTTCCGGCCGGAATTCGCCCGGTTTTTCCGGGACAGGCCGGGATTCTACCCGGGACAAAAACGTCGCCGTTTTGTCCCGGATTTTGCAACGGGACGGGATCAATAACTTTGGTTCTACATCAACATGTCTCTTTATCATCTAAATTTAAAGTAGAGAAAGGTGCTTCGATACTCTCCCAACTTATGTCCTCTCCATCAACTTAATTTAACAAGCATAATTAAAATTCAAGACAAATTAACTTTAAATTATACAATATAAACACAAAGTCAAACAAATATAATCTCAAAATTAGAAAAAAAATTAAAAGTTAAAAAAAAAAAAAAAAAAAAAAAAAAAAAAGGATTTTCAGGCCGGAACGGAACGCCCGGTACGGAACCGGGGCGTTCCGGCCGGAATTCGCCCGGTTTTTCCGGGACAGGCCGGGATTCTACCCGGGACAAAAACGTCGCCGTTTTGTCCCGGATTTTGCAACGGGACGGGATCAATAACTTTGGTTCTACATCAACATGTCTCTTTATCATCTAAATTTAAAGTAGAGAAAGGTGCTTCGATACTCTCCCAACTTATGTCCTCTCCATCAACTTAATTTAACAAGCATAATTAAAATTCAAGACAAATTAACTTTAAATTATACAATATAAACACAAAGTCAAACAAATATAATCTCAAAATTAGAAAAAAAATTAAAAGTTAAAAAAAAAAAAAAAAAAAAAAAAAAAAAAGGATTTTCAGGCCGGAACGGAACGCCCGGTACGGAACCGGGGCGTTCCGGCCGGAATTCGCCCGGTTTTTCCGGGACAGGCCGGGATTCTACCCGGGACAAAAACGTCGCCGTTTTGTCCCGGATTTTGCAACGGGACGGGATCAATAACTTTGGTTCTACATCAACATGTCTCTTTATCATCTAAATTTAAAGTAGAGAAAGGTGCTTCGATACTCTCCCAACTTATGTCCTCTCCATCAACTTAATTTAACAAGCATAATTAAAATTCAAGACAAATTAACTTTAAATTATACAATATAAACACAAAGTCAAACAAATATAATCTCAAAATTAGAAAAAAAATTAAAAGTTAAAAAAAAAAAAAAAAAAAAAAAAAAAAAAAAGGATTTTCAGGCCGGAACGGAACGCCCGGTACGGAACCGGGGCGTTCCGGCCGGAATTCGCCCGGTTTTTCCGGGACAGGCCGGGATTCTACCCGGGACAAAAACGTCGCCGTTTTGTCCCGGATTTTGCAACGGGACGGGATCAATAACTTTGGTTCTACATCAACATGTCTCTTTATCATCTAAATTTAAAGTAGAGAAAGGTGCTTCGATACTCTCCCAACTTATGTCCTCTCCATCAACTTAATTTAACAAGCATAATTAAAATTCAAGACAAATTAACTTTAAATTATACAATATAAACACAAAGTCAAACAAATATAATCTCAAAATTAGAAAAAAAATTAAAAGTTAAAAAAAAAAAAAAAAAAAAAAAAAAAAAAAAGGATTTTCAGGCCGGAACGGAACGCCCGGTACGGAACCGGGGCGTTCCGGCCGGAATTCGCCCGGTTTTTCCGGGACAGGCCGGGATTCTACCCGGGACAAAAACGTCGCCGTTTTGTCCCGGATTTTGCAACGGGACGGGATCAATAACTTTGGTTCTACATCAACATGTCTCTTTATCATCTAAATTTAAAGTAGAGAAAGGTGCTTCGATACTCTCCCAACTTATGTCCTCTCCATCAACTTAATTTAACAAGCATAATTAAAATTCAAGACAAATTAACTTTAAATTATACAATATAAACACAAAGTCAAACAAATATAATCTCAAAATTAGAAAAAAAATTAAAAGTTAAAAAAAAAAAAAAAAAAAAAAAAAAAAAAAAGGATTTTCAGGCCGGAACGGAACGCCCGGTACGGAACCGGGGCGTTCCGGCCGGAATTCGCCCGGTTTTTCCGGGACAGGCCGGGATTCTACCCGGGACAAAAACGTCGCCGTTTTGTCCCGGATTTTGCAACGGGACGGGATCAATAACTTTGGTTCTACATCAACATGTCTCTTTATCATCTAAATTTAAAGTAGAGAAAGGTGCTTCGATACTCTCCCAACTTATGTCCTCTCCATCAACTTAATTTAACAAGCATAATTAAAATTCAAGACAAATTAACTTTAAATTATACAATATAAACACAAAGTCAAACAAATATAATCTCAAAATTAGAAAAAAAATTAAAAGTTAAAAAAAAAAAAAAAAAAAAAAAAAAAAAAAGGATTTTCAGGCCGGAACGGAACGCCCGGTACGGAACCGGGGCGTTCCGGCCGGAATTCGCCCGGTTTTTCCGGGACAGGCCGGGATTCTACCCGGGACAAAAACGTCGCCGTTTTGTCCCGGATTTTGCAACGGGACGGGATCAATAACTTTGGTTCTACATCAACATGTCTCTTTATCATCTAAATTTAAAGTAGAGAAAGGTGCTTCGATACTCTCCCAACTTATGTCCTCTCCATCAACTTAATTTAACAAGCATAATTAAAATTCAAGACAAATTAACTTTAAATTATACAATATAAACACAAAGTCAAACAAATATAATCTCAAAATTAGAAAAAAAATTAAAAGTTAAAAAAAAAAAAAAAAAAAAAAAAAAAAAAAAAAAGGATTTTCAGGCCGGAACGGAACGCCCGGTACGGAACCGGGGCGTTCCGGCCGGAATTCGCCCGGTTTTTCCGGGACAGGCCGGGATTCTACCCGGGACAAAAACGTCGCCGTTTTGTCCCGGATTTTGCAACGGGACGGGATCAATAACTTTGGTTCTACATCAACATGTCTCTTTATCATCTAAATTTAAAGTAGAGAAAGGTGCTTCGATACTCTCCCAACTTATGTCCTCTCCATCAACTTAATTTAACAAGCATAATTAAAATTCAAGACAAATTAACTTTAAATTATACAATATAAACACAAAGTCAAACAAATATAATCTCAAAATTAGAAAAAAAAATTAAAAGTTAAAAAAAAAAAAAAAAAAAAAAAAAAAAAAGGATTTTCAGGCCGGAACGGAACGCCCGGTACGGAACCGGGGCGTTCCGGCCGGAATTCGCCCGGTTTTTCCGGGACAGGCCGGGATTCTACCCGGGACAAAAACGTCGCCGTTTTGTCCCGGATTTTGCAACGGGACGGGATCAATAACTTTGGTTCTACATCAACATGTCTCTTTATCATTCTAAATTTAAAGTAGAGAAAGGTGCTTCGATACTCTCCCAACTTATGTCCTCTCCATCAACTTAATTTAACAAGCATAATTAAAATTCAAGACAAATTAACTTTAAATTATACAATATAAACACAAAGTCAAACAAATATAATCTCAAAATTAGAAAAAAAATTAAAAGTTAAAAAAAAAAAAAAAAAAAAAAAAAAAAAAAAGGATTTTCAGGCCGGAACGGAACGCCCGGTACGGAACCGGGGCGTTCCGGCCGGAATTCGCCCGGTTTTTCCGGGACAGGCCGGGATTCTACCCGGGACAAAAACGTCGCCGTTTTGTCCCGGATTTTGCAACGGGACGGGATCAATAACTTTGGTTCTACATCAACATGTCTCTTTATCATCTAAATTTAAAGTAGAGAAAGGTGCTTCGATACTCTCCCAACTTATGTCCTCTCCATCAACTTAATTTAACAAGCATAATTAAAATTCAAGACAAATTAACTTTAAATTATACAATATAAACACAAAGTCAAACAAATATAATCTCAAAATTAGAAAAAAAATTAAAAGTTAAAAAAAAAAAAAAAAAAAAAAAAAGAAAAAGGCTTTTCAGCGCCGGGAACCGGAACGCCCGGGTACCGGAACCGCGGGCGTTCCGGCCTGCGAATTGCCCGGTTTTTTCCGGAGCGGTCGGAGGACGACTCGGTTTTTCGGACGCCCGTTTGTCCGGTTTAGTCGGATTTTCGGGAATCAATAACTTTGGTTCTACATCAACATGTCTCTTTATCATCTGCAGCGAAAGGTGCTTCGATACTCTCCCAACTTATGTCCTCTCCATCAACAATTTAACAAGCATAATTAAAATTCAAGACAAATTAACTTTAAATTATACAATATAAACACAAAGAAAAAAATTAAAAGTTAAAAAAAAAAATTCAAACAAATATAATCTCAAAATTAGAAAAAAATTAAAGGAAAAAAACGGAATTTCCAGAACTGGCCGGGATTTTTACCGGGACAAAAACGTCGCCGTTTTGTCCCGGATTTTGCAACGGGACGGGATCAATAACTTTGGTTCTACATCAACATGTCTCTTTATCATCTAAATTTAAAGTAGAGAAAGGTGCTTCGATACTCTCCCAACTTATGTCCTCTCCATCAACTTAATTTAACAAGCATAATTAAAATTCAAGATAAATTAACTTTAAATTATACAATATAAACACAAAGTCAAACAAATATAATCTCAAAATTAGAAAAAATAAATCAAAAGTTAAAAAAAAAAAAGGATTTTAAGGCCGAAACGGCACACCCGGAACGGTACCAAGACGTTCCGGCCGAAATTTGACCGGAATTTCTGGAACGGGCCGGAATTGGTTCGATACTCTCCCAACTTATGTCCTCTCCATCAACTTAATTTACAAGATAAACTTTAAATTATACAATATAAACACAAGTCAAACAAATATAATCTCAAAATTAGCTTTGTCCCGGATTCAGGGACAAAAAGCGTTGGTTTGTCCGGAACGGACGGGATCAATAACTTTGGTTCTACATCAACATGTCTCTTTATCATCTAAATTTAAAGTAGAGAAAGGTGCTTCGATACTCTCCCAACTTATGTCCTCTCCATCAACTTAATTTAACAAGCATAATTAAAATTCAAGACAAATTAACTTTAAATTATACAATATAAACACAAAGTCAAACAAATATAATCTCAAAATTAGAAAAAAATAATCAAAAGTTAAAAAAAAAGAAGAGGATTTAAAGGCCGGAACGGTACCGAGACGTTCCGGCCGGGTTTTTCCGGGACAGGCCGGGATTCTACCCGGGACAAAAACGTCGCCGTTTTGTCCCGGATTTTGCAACGGGACGGGATCAATAACTTTGGTTCTACATCAACATGTCTCTTTATCATCTAAATTTAAAGTAGAGAAAGGTGCTTTGATACTCTCCCAACTTATGTCCTCTCCATCAACTTAATTTAACAAGCATAATTAAAATTCAAGACAAATTAACTTTAAATTATACAATATAAACACAAAGTCAAACAAATATAATCTCAAAATTAGAAAAAAATAATCAAAAGTTAAAAAAAAAGAAGAGGATTTAAAGGCCGGAACGGTACCGAGACGTCCGGGACAGGCCGGGATTCTACCCGGGACAAAAACGTCGCCGTTTTGTCCCGGATTTTGCAACGGGACGGGATCAATAACTTTGGTTCTACATCAACATGTCTCTTTATCATCTAAATTTAAAGTAGAGAAAGGTGCTTTGATACTCTCCCAACTTATGTCCTCTCCATCAACTTAATTTAACAAGCATAATTAAAATTCAAGACAAATTAACTTTAAATTATACAATATAAACACAAAGTCAAACAAATATAATCTCAAAATTAGAAAAAAATAATCAAAAGTTAAAAAAAAAGAAGAGGATTTAAAGGCCGGAACGATTTTCCGGGATAGGCCGGGATTCTACCCGGGACAAAAACGTCGCCGTTTTGTCCCGGATTTTGCAACGGGACGGGATCAATAACTTTGGTTCTACATCAACATGTCTCTTTATCATCTAAATTTAAAGTAGAGAAAGGTGCTTTGATACTCTCCCAACTTATGTCCTCTCCATCAACTTAATTTAACAAGCATAATTAAAATTCAAGACAAATTAACTTTAAATTATACAATATAAACACAAAGTCAAACAAATATAATCTCAAAATTAGAAAAAAATAATCAAAAGTTAAAAAAAAAGAAGAGGATTTAAAGGCCGGAACGGTACCGAGACGTTCCCCCGAATTTTCCGGGACAGGCCGGGATTCTACCCGGGACAAAAACGTCGCCGTTTTGTCCCGGATTTTGCAACGGGACGGGATCAATAACTTTGGTTCTACATCAACATGTCTCTTTATCATCTAAATTTAAAGTAGAGAAAGGTGCTTCGATACTCTCCCAACTTATGTCCTCTCCATCAACTTAATTTAACAAGCATAATTAAAATTCAAGACAAATTAACTTTAAATTATACAATATAAACACAAAGTCAAACAAATATAATCTCAAAATTAGAAAAAAATAATCAAAAGTTAAAAAAAAAGAAGAGGATTTAAAGGCCGGAACGGTACCGAGACGTTGTAGAGAAAGGTGCTTCGATACTCTCCCAACTTATGTCCTCTCCATCCTTAATTTAACAAGCATAATTAAAATTCAAGACAAATTAACTTTAAATTATACAATATAAACACAAAGTCAAACAAATATAATCTCAAAATTAGAAAAAATAAATCAAAAGTTAAAAAAAAAAAAGGATTTTAAGGCCGAAACCTACCCGGGACAAAAACGTCGCCGTTTTGTCCCGGATTTTGCAACGGGACGGGATCAATAACTTTGGTTCTACATCAACATGTCTCTTTATCATCTAAATTTAAAGTAGAGAAAGGTGCTTCGATACTCTCCCAACTTATGTCCTCTCCATCAACTTAATTTAACAAGCATAATTAAAATTCAAGACAAATTAACTTTAAATTATACAATATAAACACAAAGTCAAACAAATATAATCTCAAAATTAGAAAAAATAAATCAAAAGTTAAAAAAAAAAAAGGATTTTAAGGCCGTTCTACCCGGGACAAAAACGTCGCCGTTTTGTCCCGGATTTTGCAACGGGACGGGATCAATAACTTTGGTTCTACATCAACATGTCTCTTTATCATCTAAATTTAAAGTAGAGAAAGGTGCTTCGATACTCTCCCAACTTATGTCCTCTCCATCAACTTAATTTAACAAGCATAATTAAAATTCAAGACAAATTAACTTTAAATTATACAATATAAACACAAAGTCAAACAAATATAATCTCAAAATTAGAAAAAATAAATCAAAAGTTAAAAAAAAAAAAGGATTTTAAGGCCGAAACGGCACACCCGGAACGGTACCACTCCCGGATTTTCCGGGACAGGCCGGGATTCTACCCGGGACAAAAACGTCGCCGTTTTGTCCCGGATTTTGCAACGGGACGGGATCAATAACTTTGGTTCTACATCAACATGTCTCTTTATCATCTAAATTTAAAGTAGAGAAAGGTGCTTCGATACTCTCCCAACTTATGTCCTCTCCATCAACTTAATTTAACAAGCATAATTAAAATTCAAGACAAATTAACTTTAAATTATACAATATAAACACAAAGTCAAACAAATATAATCTCAAAATTAGAAAAAAATAATCAAAAGTTAAAAAAAAAGAAGAGGATTTAAAGGCCGGAACGGTACCGAGACGTTCCGGCCGGATCCGGAACTGGCCGGGATTTTTACCGGGACAAAAACGTCGCCGTTTTGTCCCGGATTTTGCAACGGGACGGGATCAATAACTTTGGTTCTACATCAACATGTCTCTTTATCATCTAAATTTAAAGTAGAGAAAGGTGCTTCGATACTCTCCCAACTTATGTCCTCTCCATCAACTTAATTTAACAAGCATAATTAAAATTCAAGACAAATTAACTTTAAATTATACAATATAAACACAAAGTCAAACAAATATAATCTCAAAATTAGAAAAAATAAATCAAAAGTTAAAAAAAAAAAAGGATTTTTCGCCGTTTTGTCCCGGATTTTGCAACGGGACGGGATCAATAACTTTGGTTCTACATCAACATGTCTCTTTATCATCTAAATTTAAAGTAGAGAAAGGTGCTTTGATACTCTCCCAACTTATGTCCTCTCCATCAACTTAATTTAACAAGCATAATTAAAATTCAAGACAAATTAACTTTAAATTATACAATATAAACACAAAGTCAAACAAATATAATCTCAAAATTAGAAAAAATAAATCAAAAGTTAAAAAAAAAAAAGGATTTTAAGGCCGAAACGGCACACCCGGAACCCGGTTTTTCCGGGATTCTACCCGGGACAAAAACGTCGCCGTTTTGTCCCGGATTTTGCAACGGGACGGGATCAATAACTTTGGTTCTACATCAACATGTCTCTTTATCATCTAAATTTAAAGTAGAGAAAGGTGCTTCGATACTCTCCCAACTTATGTCCTCTCCATCAACTTAATTTAACAAGCATAATTAAAATTCAAGACAAATTAACTTTAAATTATACAATATAAACACAAAGTCAAACAAATATAATCTCAAAATTAGAAAAAAAATTAAAAGTTAAAAAAAAAAAAAAAAAAAAAAAAAAAAAAAAGGATTTTCAGGCCGGAACGGAACGCCCGGGACAGACCGGGATTCTACCCGGGACAAAAACGTCGCCGTTTTGTCCCGGATTTTGCAACGGGACGGGATCAATAACTTTGGTTCTACATCAACATGTCTCTTTATCATCTAAATTTAAAGTAGAGAAAGTTGCTTCGATACTCTCCCAACTTATGTCCTCTCCAGCATAATTAAAATTCAAGACAAATTAACTTTAAATTATACAATATAAACACAAAGTCAAACAAATATAATCTCAAAATTAGAAGATTAACAAGTATAATTAAAATTCAAGACAAATTAACTTTAAATTATACAATATAAACACAAAGTCAAACAAATATAATCTCAAAATTAGTTAAAAGTTAAAAAAAAAAAAAAAAAAAAGGATTAGAAAGTGGGATGATGATGCCTCCATGCATGCACCCGGTTTTTCCGGGACAGGCCGGGATTCTACCCGGGACAAAAACGTCGCCGTTTTGTCCCGGATTTTGCAACGGGACGGGATCAATAACTTTGGTTCTACATCAACATGTCTCTTTATCATCTAAATTTAAAGTAGAGAAAGGTGCTTCGATACTCTCCCAACTTATGTCCTCTCCATCAACTTAATTTAACAAGCATAATTAAAATTCAAGACAAATTAACTTTAAATTATACAATATAAACACAAAGTCAAACAAATATAATCTCAAAATTAGAAAAAAAAATTAAAAGTTAAAAAAAAAAAATCCCGCCCGTTCCGGCCGGAACGGGACGGGATCAATAACTTTGGTTCTACATCAACATGTCTCTTTATCATCTAAATTTAAAGTAGAGAAAGGTGCTTCGATACTCTCAACTTAATTTAACAAGCATAATTAAAATTCAAGACAAATTAACTTTAAATTATACAATATAAACACAAAGTCAAACAAATATAATCTCAAAATTAGAAAAAATAAATCAAAAGTTAAAAAAAAAAAAGTGTCCCGGATTTTGCAACGGGACGGGATCAATAACTTTGGTTCTACATCAACATGTCTCTTTATCATCTAAATTTAAAGTAGAGAAAGGTGCTTTGATACTCTCCCAACTTATGTCCTCTCCATCAACTTAATTTAACAAGCATAATTAAAATTCAAGACAAATTAACTTTAAATTATACAATATAAACACAAAGTCAAACAAATATAATCTCAAAATTAGAAAAAAATAATCAAAAGTTAAAAAAAAAGAAGAGGATTTAAAGGCCGGAACGGTACCGAGACGTTCCGGCCGGAATTTCCTGAACGGGCCGAATTTGACCGGATTTTCCGGAACTGGCCGGGATTTTTACCGGGACAAAAACGTCGCCGTTTTGTCCCGGATTTTGCAACGGGACGGGATCAATAACTTTGGTTCTACATCAACATGTCTCTTTATCATCTAAATTTAAAGTAGAGAAAGGTGCTTCGATACTCTCCCAACTTATGTCCTCTCCATCAACTTAATTTAACAAGCATAATTAAAATTCAAGACAAATTAACTTTAAATTATACAATATAAACACAAAGTCAAACAAATATAATCTCAAAATTAGAAAAAAAATTAAAAGTTAAAAAAAAAAAAAAAAAAAAAAAAAAAAAAGGATTTTCAGGCCGGAACGGAACGCCCGGTACGGAACCGGGGCGTTCCGGCCGGAATTCGCCCGGTTTTTCCGGGACAGGCCGGGATTCTACCCGGGACAAAAACGTCGCCGTTTTGTCCCGGATTTTGCAACGGGACGGGATCAATAACTTTGGTTCTACATCAACATGTCTCTTTATCATCTAAATTTAAAGTAGAGAAAGGTGCTTCGATACTCTCCCAACTTATGTCCTCTCCATCAACTTAATTTAACAAGCATAATTAAAATTCAAGACAAATTAACTTTAAATTATACAATATAAACACAAAGTCAAACAAATATAATCTCAAAATTAGAAAAAAAATTAAAAGTTAAAAAAAAAAAAAAAAAAAAAAAAAAAAAAAAGGATTTTCAGGCCGGAACGGAACGCCCGGTACGGAACCGGGGCGTTCCGGCCGGAATTCGCCCGGTTTTTCCGGGACAGGCCGGGATTCTACCCGGGACAAAAACGTCGCCGTTTTGTCCCGGATTTTGCAACGGGACGGGATCAATAACTTTGGTTCTACATCAACATGTCTCTTTATCATCTAAATTTAAAGTAGAGAAAGGTGCTTCGATACTCTCCCAACTTATGTCCTCTCCATCAACTTAATTTAACAAGCATAATTAAAATTCAAGACAAATTAACTTTAAATTATACAATATAAACACAAAGTCAAACAAATATAATCTCAAAATTAGAAAAAATAAATCAAAAGTTAAAAAAAAAAAAGGATTTTAAGGCCGAAACGGCACACTTTCCGGGATTCTACCCGGGACAAAAACGTCGCCGTTTTGTCCCGGATTTTGCAACGGGACGGGATCAATAACTTTGGTTCTACATCAACATGTCTCTTTATCATCTAAATTTAAAGTAGAGAAAGGTGCTTCGATACTCTCCCAACTTATGTCCTCTCCATCAACTTAATTTAACAAGCATAATTAAAATTCAAGACAAATTAACTTTAAATTATACAATATAAACACAAAGTCAAACAAATATAATCTCAAAATTAGAAAAAAATAATCAAAAGTTAAAAAAAAAGAAGATCCCGGATTTTGCAACGGGACGGGATCAATAACTTTGGTTCTACATCAACATGTCTCTTTATCATCTAAATTTAAAGTAGAGAAAGGTGCTTCGATACTCTCCCAACTTATGTCCTCTCCATCAACTTAATTTAACAAGCATAATTAAAATTCAAGACAAATTAACTTTAAATTATACAATATAAACACAAAGTCAAACAAATATAATCTCAAAATTAGAAAAAAAATTAAAAGTTAAAAAAAAAAAAAAAAAAAAAAAAAAAAAAGGATTTTCAGGCCGGAACGGAACGCCCGGTACGGAACCGGGGCGTTCCGGCCGGAATTCGCCCGGTTTTTCCGGGACAGGCCGGGATTCTACCCGGGACAAAAACGTCGCCGTTTTGTCCCGGATTTTGCAACGGGACGGGATCAATAACTTTGGTTCTACATCAACATGTCTCTTTATCATCTAAATTTAAAGTAGAGAAAGGTGCTTCGATACTCTCCCAACTTATGTCCTCTCCATCAACTTAATTTAACAAGCATAATTAAAATTCAAGACAAATTAACTTTAAATTATACAATATAAACACAAAGTCAAACAAATATAATCTCAAAATTAGAAAAAAAATTAAAAGTTAAAAAAAAAAAAAAAAAAAAAAAAAAAAAAGGATTTTCAGGCCGGAACGGAACGCCCGGTACGGAACCGGGGCGTTCCGGCCGGAATTCGCCCGGTTTTTCCGGGACAGGCCGGGATTCTACCCGGGACAAAAACGTCGCCGTTTTGTCCCGGATTTTGCAACGGGACGGGATCCATAACTTTGGTTCTACATCAACATGTCTCTTTATCATCTAAATTTAAAGTAGAGAAAGGTGCTTCGATACTCTCCCAACTTATGTCCTCTCCATCAACTTAATTTAACAAGCATAATTAAAATTCAAGACAAATTAACTTTAAATTATACAATATAAACACAAAGTCAAACAAATATAATCTCAAAATTAGAAAAAAAATTAAAAGTTAAAAAAAAAAAAAAAAAAAAAAAAAAAAAAAGGATTTTCAGGCCGGAACGGAACGCCCGGTACGGAACCGGGGCGTTCCGGCCGGAATTCGCCCGGTTTTTCCGGGACAGGCCGGGATTCTACCCGGGACAAAAACGTCGCCGTTTTGTCCCGGATTTTGCAACGGGACGGGGCGTCCCGCCCGTTCCGGCCGGAACGGGACGGGATCAATAACTTTGGTTCTACATCAACATGTCTCTTTATCATCTAAATTTAAAGTAGAGAAAGGTGCTTCGATACTCTCCCAACTTATGTCCTCTCCATCAACTTAATTTAACAAGCATAATTAAAATTCAAGACAAATTAACTTTAAATTATACAATATAAACACAAAGTCAAACAAATATAATCTCAAAATTAGAAAAAAAATTAAAAGTTAAAAAAAAAAAAAAAAAAAAAAAAAAAAGGATTTTCAGGCCAAAACGGAACGCCCGGTACGGAACCGGGGCGTTCCGGCCGGAATTCGCCCGGTTTTTCCGGGACAGGCCGGGATTCTACCCGGGACAAAAACGTCGCCGTTTTGTCCCGGATTTTGCAACGGGACGGGATCCATAACTTTGGTTCTACATCAACATGTCTCTTTATCATCTAAATTTAAAGTAGAGAAAGGTGCTTCGATACTCTCCCAACTTATGTCCTCTCCATCAACTTAATTTAACAAGCATAATTAAAATTCAAGACAAATTAACTTTAAATTATACAATATAAACACAAAGTCAAACAAATATAATCTCAAAATTAGAAAAAAAATTAAAAGTTAAAAAAAAAAAAAAAAAAAAAAAAAAAAAAAGGATTTTCAGGCCGGAACGGAACGCCCGGTACGGAACCGGGGCGTTCCGGCCGGAATTCGCCCGGTTTTTCCGGGACAGGCCGGGATTCTACCCGGGACAAAAACGTCGCCGTTTTGTCCCGGATTTTGCAACGGGACGGGGCGTCCCGCCCGTTCCGGCCGGAACGGGACGGGATCAATAACTTTGGAAAACCCCATATAATGGACTTTCTAAAGGAAATAATTTTTATAGGAACCTGGAATGACAGGTGTTTCTAAAGTCAGACTGTCTAGATACATTTACGACAGCTCGAGCCACCCAATGTGCGGAATGTCTGCTGGGTTACAGGTATAATGTTTGGTTTTTGACTCTATTTAAAAAATATTTTTTAAAAACAAATTATTTTTTAGTTTAGATTAAAAAGAATTATGTTTTTAAATTACTTTACGTGATGATGTCAAAAATAGTATTTTTTTTAAAAACAAATATCATATTGATATACTTCAAAATAAAAAACACTTTAAAAAACTTAATTATACTCCCAAATATTTAAGAGTAAATAACACCAAATTCATAAGAGGATGATGATGAAATAGTTGTAAACAATGACCAAATTGGATAAAATAATAGGTGTGAAAAAATAGTCTTTATTCAACACTAGTAAATTTGATGGTGATAAAAATATTCAAATGGTTTTCCAATAAAAAGTTAATTATGAATTCAAAATAAAGTTCAAATGAAATAACATCTTATATGAAAATACATTTAATGGTTTTTTAAACAAAAAATTGGACAACAATATATTGAATAAACTAATGTTAAATAGTCAAACCTGCAACCTAGTTTAAAAAAAAATCAAAATACAAATATTTTTAATTAATCCATTATTGAAGGACTAAATTTAAAAATATAATTAAAAAAACAAAGTTTGAGTTAATTTACTAAACTCACAATTCAGATCATATTATTAACAAAATCCCATAGAAAGTAAATATAAAAGATACAAACCCCGATTTGTAACCAACTTAATGTCGAAAGATGAAATAAAAAGAATAATTAAAAAAACAACAGAAGTCAACTCGAGATAACTCATTAAATCTTCAACTTGATTCATGGGACAAAGATAACATCATAAAAAATAAATAAAAAACCTATGAAGCTCCATTTCAACCAAATCCGATGTCAAAGGTTGAAATTGCAAAAAAAAAAAAACAAATCCTTGAGATCAAGATAACTTCACCAAAAGCAAATTGAAAAAAAAATACAAAACTCAATTCCCAAACAACTTAATATTATATCCATAAACAAACAAATAAAGAATTACCTAATTCTTTATTTACTACCAGTCATTTGCTACTGATCACTCTCCAAGTATGGTGATCCCATTATCAATGGACTTCTCCCCTATTGTGGCTTTCTCTAGGCCTCCTGACCATCCTACCTCGGGTTCATCCTTTGGCTCTTTTTCTTCCTTGCGTTCGGTAGTTGATTTATCTAATTTTGACCTTCAACAAGTTTCTCATGGTTCATCAACTCTGTTAGTTGCCTCCTCTCACAGCCATCACATGACACTTCATCCTCTCCACCCCAATCAGGCGCAGCTTAGTGTGTCTCAGTCCTCTGCTACTGTATGTCCTGCTCAGTCCACTACAACCAGGTGTTTTGCTTCTCCTTAATGTGAACCTCACAGGTTCAAAGACACTTCTCAACATTCGACATGGCAGCAAGCTATGCAAGATGAGATTTGGGATTTGCAATCAAATGGTACTTGGACTCCAGTTTCTTAATGTCCCTCTATGAATATTGTCAGCAGTCGCTGGGTCTATAAAATCAAGCGGCGAGCGGATGGCAACATTGACAGGTATAAAGCTTGTCTTGTTGCCCATGGATTCACTCAACAAGAAGAAATAAATTACCTTGAGACTTTCAGTCCGGTTGTTAAGCCTACCACTATGAGGCTAATACTTACTATTGTTGTGACCCGTTGATCGTTTATTCATCAACTTGATGTTCACAATATAATCTTGAATGGGATTCTTCAAGAAGAGATGTATATGGAACAACCATCTAGTTTTCCTCACCCCACTCTATTATCTCATGTTTGTCACTTGCATAAATCTATCAATGTTTTAAAATAGGCTCCTCGGGCATGGTATACCAGGCTTAGTGATTATCTTATTTCTTTTGGTTTTTATGCCTTTACTACTGACACCCCTCAATTTATTTACTCTGATGGCTATGATCTCATTTATTTGCTTGTGTATGTGAATGGCCTTCTGCTTACTAGGATAAATTCAACTCTATTTTTCCACTTGATTACTTTACTGAATTTAGAATTCAAAATCACATATTGATGACCATTGGTTTCTTGTTAAAAGAATTGTTCGGTACCTATAAGGAGCGACATCTTATGGTCTACACATAACTCGTGGGTCCTCTCTTTCCTTACATGGTTTCACAAATGCTGATTGGGCTAATAGTCTTGATGACAGAAAATCCACATGTGGTTACTTGGTATATCTCGGCAACACACCTATTTCCTGGAAGTCTGAAAAACAACACACAGTGTTTCGTTCATCAACTGAAGCAGAATATAAGGCTCTGGCAGATGGTAATGCTGAGATCTTATGGATTCAAGCTTTGTTGTCTGATCTTCATTTTTCCTTTGATCTTTCTCGTTTGTCAATCCTATATTCCATGTTTGCACTAAGTATGTTGAAGTCGACTATCACTTTGTTCGTGATAGTGTTGCTAAAAAGGATATTGAGGTTCAGTTCATCTCCTCTCAGGATCAACTTGTTGATGTTCCTACCAAACCTCTTACTCATGTGTCCTTCACTTACATTCGGTCCAAGTTTCATGTGGATTCTCCTCCTTCAGCTTGAGGGAGCATATTATGGAATGTTATTATATATATATATATATATATATATATATATATTGTATTTACCTTATATAGGGTTCTAAACATGTGTAGTATACCACTTGGTTAGTATCATGTACAACCTTACATCTATATATATATATATTACATAAGGGGACTGCTGCAATATAAAACAACAACCCCTAGAATATTTTCTAAACTTTCTTTCTCCCTTTAAACTTTAACTAGAAGGAAAATATCAAAAAGAAAATTAATCCCAACAAGAAGGATTGAAAATTTCTTATAACTAATTACATATAGATTATAAATTATTAAAAATTAATAGGTGGTGATTGGGTATTTGATTTTGGCGCTTTGTGGTGGGGAAACAATGGTGTTCAGCGAAGACAGATTGATGTTGGCCTTTTGTTTGATTTTGCTGGACCTAGGTGGCGTGGGTTCGGTGACGAGAAGAGGAATCAAGAGAGAGGGTTGATATTTTGCCTCTGTGGTAGCTTGGATTTGGTTTGTTGGTGAGGATGAGAATAGCTACATACAAAGATTAAAAACAAAAAAATCAGGTCAACCTTTCTTATTCTCAAAACTATTGAGAAATACCTTAGAATTAGAAAAAGAGAAAAATATGGAGTACAAAAATAAACAAACCAAAGATTTTATAAACAAACCAACTTAAGACATCATTCTTTGATTTCTTGCAAAAGTTTTCACCTGCAAACTATATAGTATAACGTATAATAATTTGTATAATATATAGTTGTTCAGAAGAAAAGAGTGAAGGGAAAAGATGGATGTGGTATCGTATCCAAGTATATATCCAAACTAAATATAAAAAATCCATGGGGATGAAATAAAAAATAAATTTTAGTCTTATAAGTTATCTCAAATAAAATAAATATTAACAAAAAAAAATAGAGTATAAATCTAAATTTTAAAACTAATTGAATAGTTGCATTGGTTTTTTTAGGGTCAACGTATTTTTTATAGGATGAGAGTAAAAAGGAAAAAGAAAAAAAAAGAAATGTTCATGGACAGCAAATCGAAGATGTTGAGGTTACACGCAGGCAGGGACCTTTGCGAGGATTATGTGGGTGTTTGGCGCTATGGTTCAACCTGCGTTTGCATTGAACCGCGGCTCCAACCACACCTGCTACCAAACAGGACTCCAGTTTTTGGTTGGGTCCCACTGGAAAAAAAAAATTCATGTCGCGACAGCAAAAGCACTTGAGAGCTGCTTTTGCAGCTGCGGCATGAATGACAATAAGTGAGCAGTAAATCACGTGAAATTTGTAGATCATCCTTCTCTCTCATCTCTGCCTCTTGCCTGCCTCTCATCTCCCTCATCTCTCATCTCTGTCTCTCACCTCCCTCTCTGCCTCTTTGCTCCCTCACCTCCCTCTCCCTCAGCCCACAGATAACCCACATCCACTGCCCCTTCCCCCTCAGCCACACCCACTTTCCACCCTCCCTCAGCCACACCTGTATGAAATTCACACTTCTCCCTCAGATCAACGGTTACCACAAAGAGGAGGCACGGGAGGCATTGATTTCTGCAGATCGAAGGTGTGTAAACTTAAATTTCCCTCAGTTCTTTTCTTTGTATGCACAATAGTTAGCATAACATTTCAGAGAAGCTAGGATTTTGATTGTATAACATTTCATACATTTTAGATTTTTTTTTCTGTTCTTGTTCATTAGATTTTTGGGAATTTAGATTAGGATGTTTGAGGATAAAAGTTCGAAGTGGCTTGATGGTCATATAGGTCACCGCAAACAAAACCCTAATATTAATTCTAGCAGATTTAGGGATATCTTTTTTAGGTTAATGTTGAATTTTTTTATTTTTAAAAATTTAGCAGATTTGTGGATCATGAGCTAGGGTTTAAGTTTGTAATGAAGTTTTGTTTCTGGATTTTGTTTGGCAATTCCAAAGGTTATATTTTTTTCCTGTTATTATTCATTAGATTTTTGGGAATTTAGATTAGGATGCTTGAAGATAAAATTTTGAAGTGGCTTGATGTTCAATTTTGTTAGTTTGTGTTTAGTGATGTAACTTTAAGAGATTGAATGTGGGTTTTGTTCAAGCTAAACATGACTGAATGAAATGCTGCAATGTTTTGGTTCTTGGTTTCTGGTGGATAGATTAAATGACTGAATTAAGTTGAAATTACTAGGAAATTGGACTGAGGTGGCTGATGTTTTTGTTGTTATATAAATTGTTAATTGTTGTGAACTAATTTAAATTATATAATGGAAAGTAGTGACAATATGGATAAGGTTGCCTGGACAAAAAAAATGTTGCATGTTTTTTGCGACATATGTATTACGGAAATTGAGTTGGGAATACGCCCTACAACGTATTTTGATAAGACAGGATGGAAATTTCTGATCGCGTCATTTAAGGAACGAACTGGTCAATCATTGACCAAAGCACAGTTAAAAAACAAGTGGGATGGCTGCAAAAAAGACTGGAAAATATGGGCGAAACTTATTTCTGAAACTAGGGTGGGTTGGAGTAGTGAATTTGGGACAATCTCAGTAACAAATGAGTGGTGGAAAGCTAAAATTCAGGTTAAGTTTCATTATGTAATATATTTTAATTTATTTTCCATGTTTCTGAATATCTTATAACAGAATATTTGTATGAATTTTATGTTTATATAGGAAGTTAAAGGAACCAAAAAATTTAGGCATGCTGGAATTGAGCCTACATTGAAGTTCAAATATCGTGGCTACTAGAGAGTATGTGTGGGCACCATCATTAGAAGTGCAATGTAGTGGTAATTGTTCTCAGCCTGACACAAATGACGCGGTTGACTTAGAGGAAGGAAGTGGTGATTCGGAAGAGGATAGAAATCTTGCGTCTGACTCAGACATTGCTCGGTTAGTTGGAGGGGTGAACATCTCAAGTAGCAGCAACACACGGAGCAGTGGAAAAAGAAAAGAGATGGAAGCTAATGAGGGTCGCGCGAAGAAGAAGAAGACGGCTAGCATTGGCGTTCAACTACTGTCAAAGTGGGACCACCTAGTTGATAGTATGTCGACGAGAAGTGATTCGACTTCTTTGTATATGGATAAACAAGGGTGTAGCATTCATAAGGTGATGGCTGAGATCCATTCTATTCCTGGAATCCTCGCTGACCATGATCTCCATGACTTCGCAGCAGAAATTATGCTCCAACGTAGAAAGAGAGAAATGTGGGCTATTATGGGAAGTCTTGAAGAAAAATATGATTGGCTGAAGAGGATGTACGTACGTACTAAACAAAATTAACCGAAAGATTTGTATTTGAATTTGAATTGAATTGTTATCAAAGTTTGAATTTTAATTCCTTTGTTAGTGTTTCGAGATACATATATCAATTGTATTGTTGTATTAATGCATGAGTGAGATTATTTTTTTATCGGTATTTTTTTTTATCCTGTTAATAATTTTTATCGGTAATTTTAGAAAAATATGTCTAATTTACTTGAATTATTTCAAAAATTTTGTTATTATAATTATTAATAAATCTACGAAATTATTCCAACAAAATATTTATATATATGTATGTATGTATATGTGTGTATACGTGTATTTTAAGGCAATTTCATAAGTTGACAGCAATATGAAAAACATGGTAACCAAACACACAAAACTGCTTTTCATTAAACTCAACCTCGACCACAGTTTTGACCAAATATTTAAATTTCAGTTAGGAACCGCAGCTAAAAGCTCTTTTTATAAAACTGTTTTTTTCAACTTAAACCACAACAGTAACAGTTGTGTCAAACAGGTTCATAGAGCCACTCCACACACATCCTCCATATACACTCCTACATCATTCATTGAGCTCCCATGGGCCTCATAATTAATTTTTTAAATAATATTATATATCTGATAAAAGCATATAAACCTTTTTGTCAGATCAGTTATTACCACAAAACCAAAGAAAAATACACAATTGCCTTTGGCTTCTAGAGATAATATCAATAATTTACTGTGCAATTTCACATGAAAAGTAGGGGGGAAAAGCAGTAAATCATATGTCTCTTGCGTCTCTTCTGTTTGGAAATATGAGTGAAATTGCTTTTGAAAATATTTTTTGTTTAAAAATATAATAAATGATATTTTTTTATTTTTTAAAAATATTTTTGATATGAATATAAGAAAATAATCTAACACTAAAATTTTTAACTTAAAATAAAAAAAATTACAATTTTTTTCAAAAATATTTTTTTAAGTAGAATTGCAGACTTGGAATTCAACGTTCAAGTTTTCGATTCCCAGCATCCTCTTCTACTGAAAACCCCATATAATGGACTTTCTAGAGAAAATAATTTTTATAGGAACTTGGAATGACAGGTGTTTTGGCGTAAAGGGAGATTCGTTTGGCTGCCTTTTACAATTGGTCTCGGTTGAAGTGAGACTGTCTAGATGATCATACATGAAATCTTATACATTTAAGGCTGCTCGAGCCACCCAAATTTACGAATGTCTGCTGGGTTACAGTTATAACGTTTGTTTTTTAACAATATGTTTTAAAATTATTTTTGAAAAACAAATTATTTTTTAGTTTAAATGAGGTTATTTGTCCATGTGCTGTGTTGGGTATTTTTTTATATAGGAAATTTATTTATTTTGTACATATTGTAATTGATTATTTTAATATTTAATTAGTAAAATATATAATTAGTCTAACATATTTATAAGAAAAAAAACTTACAAATAATCATTATTTTGAATGTCTTATCTTTAATAATTAGAAATTTCAACACCTAATAATATTAAAAAAAAAATGAAAAAACAAAAAGAAATATTATTAGATTTAAAAAAAAATATTTGACTTGAAGAATAAATAAAAAAACAAAGAGAAAAAATAATAAATATCAATTAAAATTTAAACATTAAATAAAAAAACCTTAATAATAATGGAAATAATAAAAATAAGAAACTAAAACTAAGAGCATGTATATATTAACATAGAGAAAAATAGGAACCATTTAAGATATATATATATATAAAGAAATAAAGGAATAAAAATAAAATCCAAGATTAAAATTATAAGGACCAAAAAGAAAAAAACATATATAATAAATGTAATTTAAATGACAAAATTTAGCTAGCAATTCAATTCGGCTTTTACCTTCCACCTCCACCACATGTCGTGCCTATTTGGGAGTGTGGTTGAGGTTGCTTTTGAAAGTATTTTTCGTTCAAAAATACATCAAAATAATATTTTATTTTTATTTTTTAAAAATATTTTTTGATATCAACATATCAAAACTATTTAGAAACACCAAATTTTTATCATTTAAAATAAAAAATAAAAAAAATCATTTTTTTTCAAAAAAGTTTTCCAAACGCATTCCCAAACACCCTACCATCTCCCACCAAAAACACAGTTCAATTAACCTTTTCAAATAGTAATGAACAACGAAAACCACAGTCACTATTCATTATTATTTGAAATTGCAATCTCCTTTAACTATTCTATAAAATAATAGTCGTGGTGCGTGTAAGCTGACCCAGACACCTCGGTTATAAAAAAAAATTATGAATGGCAAAAAAAACAGAAAAAAATGTTTAAAAAATGGGTCTGAGGATTATTCATGGCGCGTGTAAGCTGCCCCGGACACCCCGGTTATCAAAAAAATATATATACATGGGAAAAAAATCGTGGTGCGCGTAAGCTGCCCGGACACCCCGATTATAAAAAAACCAAAAAAAAAAAGTATAAGTGGGAAGAAAAAAACAGGAAAATAAATGTAAAAAAAAAAAGGGTTCGGAGGTAAAAACAAATGTATACGTGGGAAAAACAATCATGGTGCGTGTAAGCTAACATGGCACTCCAGTTATTAAAAAACCAAAAAAAATGTATAAGTAGAAAAAAAAAAACAGGAAAAAATGTAAAAAAAATGGGTCTAGAGATTAATCTTAGTGCGCGTAAGTTGACCCGGACACCCTGGTTATCAAAAGAACAAAAAAATAAAGAAAAGGAAAGCACCTTTTCAAATAGTAGTGAATAATGACTTCACTGTTCATTACTGTTTCAAATGCAAATTTGTAGCCTAAGAGATTAGAACTCTCGCTGCGGGGAAAGCCGCACGCCTTAACCACTCGGCCAAATGACTTCGTTGTGCACTTGTAGTATACAAATAATACTTATATTAGTAATTAATTTCATTTTCATGGCTGAAGACATTCGAACTCTCGCGGGGACCTTCACAGCGCACGCCTTAACCACGATGCCAAAGTCACTTTGTTGTTGTTCTAGTATACAAATAATACTTATTTTATTATGTAGTTTTACTATTTCAATCCACAGTGCATCTGAGTCTTGATGAACAGTGCAAAACACTGTTTAAACAACTGATCTCCTTTAGCTATATACTAATTAAAAAATATATTTTTAGATCATTTTCAGATGATGATATCAAAAATGATATTTTTTCAAAATATATTATTTTGGTTATAAAATAATAAATAATTAGCGTAGAAGAACATAGACATCAAAATATAATCAAAAGAGACAAGAAAAAAAATATCTTTCTTATTATGAATTCTTCCATTTTTCCAAAGTATAAAAAATACAAGACAAAAGGTCAATTTATAAAAGAATAAAATGAACTCAAGGGTTATAGAAATTCAAGATACCAAACTCGAAAGTCATGGATATTCAATACACATAAATATGATTTTATAACACTTCTCCTTGAAAATCCCATAGAAAGTACATATAAAACATTACAAAGCCGATTTGAAACCAACTTAATATTGAAGGGTGAAATAAAAAGAATATTTTTAAAATAAAAAACACAAGTCCACTCGAGATAACCTATTAAATCTACAACTCGGTTCATGAGACAAAGATAATATCATAAAAACAAATAAAATTCTTATGAAGCTCTGTTTCAACCAAATAAAATTCTTATTTCTAATTAGCTTCCTCTGCCTTGACAAATATACAGTAGTCAAGGGCTAATTTTCCAAATAATAAATATGGAGTCTTAGAATTCTAAATTAATAGTAGTTTTTTTTTTCTAATGATAGATATTTACCTTCTCTACATATTTCATGTTCTCTTTTAATTTTCCAAATAATAAATATCCATGATGAATTCACCAAAGTACCGTATTTAATTAGCCTAAACTGAAAAGGAGATTTACCTATAAAAAAGCCAACTTTTAAGGATGCATTCTCTAGATAGGGTCCATTTCATAAAAGAAAAAGGAAATTAGAAAAGATATTTATCTATCAAGGTTATTAGACTCGCAAGTTTATTCATAAAATTGTATGATTTTACGAGTTAACTTGACAAACCTTACAAAATAGAATAAAAAATCTGAACACACTAAAATTATGAGTTGACTCGCCAAACTTGGTTAAACTCATAAAATCAATGAACTCGTACTGATTTTACAAATTAACCGTGAAATAACTTAAATTCTTAAATTAATTTATTTTCTTTGTTTTCACCCACGCATCCTGTCCCGACATCTATCATTCCCCTTTCCCCCCATCCTTTTTCATTGGTCTATACACTTCCATTTGCAATTCAGCATCCCTCAGTTACTGCCTTTGTTGCTTCCACCTCTGCCACTTGCGCCTTCATGGACCATTCGACCTTCTTCTTTGCCAAATCAGTATTTCTTAACCTCAGTCTTCACTTTTATCTCCTCCTTCTTCCCATCTTCTTATCGTTGTGTCGCTATTCATTGTTGATTTATTAGGAGAAGCGGATTTGTATTTTAAATCTTGAAATGCACGCAAATATGTATTTTTCTTCTTTATATGGAAATATTAAACGATATCATTTTTTGTGTTTTTTAGAGGCTTGACCGTATTTAAATAAAACAATTTATTTTTGTTAATTAAATTTATACAAAATAAAAATAGAAAAAAGAAAAAACAACTACACGCACATTAGTTTTTTTATTATATTTTTCCTTGCACATCTACAAACAAAAATCTAATAATAAATTAAATAAAACATAAACGTCTAAAATTACAAAACGGACCTTTCAAATGTTTAGAACTATCGGAAACATTGTTCGGGAATGGTACAAGAACAAGGACTGCTTTTTCTCCCTTTTCTTTTTGTGTTGGCGGCGGCTCATCCTGTCGTTGCAAATCAAAGGAAAAAAAAAACCCCACAAACAATTGATTTTACTATTTCTGCTAGTCACGGGAGTACGGGATAGTTATTTTTTAAAGTATTGTTTATTTAGAATTACATTAAAATAATATTTTTTATTGTTTAATATTTTTATATTAACACATGAAAATAATATAAAAATACAAAAAAAACAATTTAATTCAAAGCAAAAAATAAAAATAAATTCATTTTTTTTAAATCGTTTTTAAAATAGTGCTTGTTTGGGAGTGTTGTTGTTGTTCCTTTTGAAAGTGTTTTTTTGTTAAAAAATACAATAAAATTATGTTTTTTTATTTTTTTAAAAATATTTTTAATATCAGCACATTAAAATGATCTAAAAACACCAAAATTTGTTAATTTAAACTTAAAAATAAAAAAAATATTTTTTTTTTCAAAAACTCTTTTTGCAGATCTGATTCCCAGCTTCTCTTTTTCTTCCTATTTTTTATTGTTTCAAACATCAACAAAGAGATAATTTATGGGTTGATGAAATTTGTGTCTGTTGAATGGACAAGGGAGAAACTGATCACTTATTAGTGGAATTAATGTTTGGTTTAATGGGTGTTAGGAAGAATTCTATTTTTGGTTAATTTATAACGTTAATCATTACTCTTTCTTATTAAAAAGAATGTGTTTGGATTTTTATTAAGTAGTATATTGGATATTTAATTGAGATATAATGATAGAATATAGATTGACAAAAAAATGTTTTTTTAAAAAAGGAGATAATTTATTAATATTTTATTTCATATGTCTAATTGCATTATTGTATTAAATAAAATTTCAGTTAATTTCCCATATCGGGCTGAGTAGTTGATTAGTTTCATTATATTTGTTGGATACCATTTTGTAAAGAATGGATTTATTATTTTGTTATGTATTGTAAATTTAGAATTTAATGCGTCAATAATTTAACAAAAAATAAATTTTTTGTATTATAATTTAAATTACCAGTTCTTCTTTAATTATGTACTTAATGCAATTATAATTGAGCTATCTTAAAATACACAAAAACTTTACTGAAGTTTTGATTGATTGCAAAACAAACCTAATCTTAATATTTTTTTAAATAATAAGTCATCGTTAATATTTTAAAAATTATTAAACCAAGTTAAGTCCATGACCTGAATTAAAGATTTGAGAGGTTAAACATAAAAAACTCGAATCAATCCAAAACATTGTTATTTTAATATTTTTTTTAAAAAAAGTCATCGTGAATATTTTTTAAAATCAAACTATGTTTTTGTTAGTTATCAAGATTCCATTTAGACCTACCAAGTTAATAATATGGTAGGATAAGTTCCTACATGAATTAATTTGAAACCTCAGCTAGATAAATAGTCAGGTTAAGAGGTAACAAGTTTGATCTATTGGATCAAAACACCCAAAAATTTCCTATATCCAGTCCATTTTTGTACATTCAAAAATATTTTAGTCCAAAATAACAAAAAATATTTATATTGATTTCTATTAAATTAATCGTATTTTTCTTGTTACAATGTTTTATATCGCTGAATTATCTTTATCTATTTTTTAGATTTAAAAGTAAGAGAGATGATAATATCAAAAAGTAAAATAAAAAGAAAGGGCTGTAATATGTCTGTCCATTTTGGTAGCAAGTCATCGTTATAAGGATTCTGAACAGGTACTAAGTTGTTAAGGTTTAAAAAAATCATAACCACTTCGTTACTGCACGGATAAACTTAATCGAGGATTAATTTTTAATGTCGTGGGACCAAATTGAGACAAAACATTATTTAGTGGCTTAATTGAAATCTAGGTTATAATCGGGGACTAATTTGAGAATTTAAAAGAAAAGAAACCCAGAAGAAAGAGGTGTCAACTCGAGGAGAGAGATAGCTCCTCTTTACCAGAAAGACTTTGCCAGTTTTTGAAGGTTAAATAAATATAATTTCAGTTCACGCATTCGACGCTGCCTTCCTCCCAACACTCCTCTCCGTCCTCTTGAGCTGGTGCCGTATCCTTCACTCATCTCCAACTCACTATTTCACTCACTCATGGCGCGACTGATTCAATTCATCATCCTTTTCATTCAATTTTTTTATTATTATTATAATTATATCCCAACCACCGCACACGGCGTCTCTTCCAATGGAACCTCCTTCCTCCTCGACAGTTCCCGCTCTGCCATGATATTACCCCTCTTTCTTTCTCCTCCAAGTCCTTGTACAAAGTTCTCCAATACGCGTCGCCTTCTCCAGAGATCCAATGCTAATGCTCTTCCGAACGCGCGCATGAGACTCCACGATGATCTCCTTGTCAACGGGTATTATACAACACGAATATGGATCGGTACGCCGCCACAGATATTTGCGCTGATTGTTGATACAGGTAGTAGTGTTACTTACGTTCCATGTTCTTCTTGTGAGCAGTGCGGCAGGCACCAGGTATCTTTTATTTTTTGTTTTATTTTATTAAATTTGAGAAACAGAAGTGTTTTAGTGTTGGAAGTATCAATTAAATAGTGGGAGATCTAGTGAAAAACTATGAGCATTATTCGATTTTAATGAAAAGAGTAAAGAGCGTTGTAATACTTGATGGTTTTGTGTCATCAGTGCAATGGTATAATTAGTTGAGGTAAATGGGAGAAGTCTTTTGACGGACTTGTATGTAAAAGTTGTTGACAGAGTCGTTGTGGGATAAAATAGTTTCCTCTCTTTTCTTTTCTTTCATCGTTTTGGAGGATGACTTATTGTCCAACATGCTTCTGTAACGCTGGAAATGTTCATTTTCTTGTTTTAATAAAGTTTTTTCTTTGCTATTTTTGTTATCTTTCACCAGGATCCAAAGTTTCAACCAGATCTGTCAAGCACTTACCAACCTGTAAAGTGTAGTATAGATTGCAATTGCGATGATGAAAAGGAACAATGTGTTTATGAGAGACAATATGCTGAAATGAGTACTAGCAGTGGCGTTCTTGGTGAGGACATCATATCCTTTGGAAATCTAAGTGCACTTGCTCCCCAACGTATTGTTTTTGGCTGTGAAAATATGGAAACTGGTGACCTATACAGTCAGCATGCTGATGGCATAATGGGACTGGGTCGTGGGGATCTTAGTATTGTAGATCATCTTGTTGATAAAGGTGTAATTAATGATTCATTCTCATTATGTTATGGTGGAATGGGAATTGGTGGAGGTGCGATGGTTCTTGGTGGTATATCGCCCCCTTCAGACATGGTTTTTAGCCAGTCTGACCCAGTGCGCAGGTGTGTTGTTAAAGATTTTTTTTGTGTAAGAGGTATAACACTATTCAAACTTTCCTACCACATACATTTGGCACTTCTCCCTTATTTACTCTAGTTTCGAGATGGCAACAGTCCATATTACAACATTGATTTGAAGGAAATACATGTTGCGGGAAAGCCATTGCCTCTAAATCCTATAGTGTTTGATGGAAAACATGGAACTATCCTGGATAGTGGTACAACATATGCTTACCTGCCAGAAGCAGCTTTCGTGTCATTTAAGGATGCTGTAAGCTCCTTTTTTGAGTTTCACTCTTTAATTCATTTTTGGCTCGTTTTGCATTTCTCTATGCTAAATAACATGATAATGTTGGATGAGCTGCCTGCTATTCCTCCTTGACATTGTTAATGAATGGTGCATTTCAAGTAGCATTCAAACTAAAATTAGAAGTATTTGCTTCTATCTAATATTATGGATTTTTATATCACCATAAGTGCTGCAGCCAATGTGTAGCAAGTTTGTTAATTATGTTATTTTGATTTTTAGTTCTCTGTTTTTGGTAATCATACAATTTAAGAACCTGTTTTACCCAAAGCTGTCATACATCAATAAGTATCTTATCTGAATAAGTTTTGACCATATGCCAAGATATGTTTATTGTCTCTCCTAGACATTCAAGGTGTGTCGAAGTTCAGCATAATTATTCTTAAATTCTTAATTCATGTATTTCAAGGAATGATTGCTAAGCATTTACTTTCTTTTATCCTCTGCTTTCCTGTGAAATAGATTTTTGATACCCCTGATTTCACAATGAATAATAGTACCGAATATAGCAGATTAGTTTCATAGACAATTATTGATAAAGTGCATCTATTTGTAATTCCTTGCTCTTGTAGTTGTGCCTAATATTGTGTTCGTTGTTACCATTTTTTGAATTGGGCATGCAGATTATGAAGGAGCTTCATTCCTTAAAGCCCATCCGTGGGCCTGATCCAAATTATAATGACATTTGCTTTTCTGGTGCTGGAAGGTATTGCATTTAGCTAAATAGAAGGTTGTGGCTTGAGTTTATCAGTAGATTTTTATGTCATCACTGTTGTGTAGTTAACAGTTATACATAATTTTTGCTCCAGTGATATTTCCCAACAGTCAAGCACCTTTCCAGCGGTTGAGATGGTATTTGGAAATGGGCAGAAGTTGCTACTGTCACCAGAAAATTATTTATTCCGAGTGAGTAATTGGTCTTTCTAGAATTTTTCTCTTAAGAACAGTTAGGGGACAGAGATGTATATATCCTGTAAAAAGTTTCATGTTTCCTTGTTCCTTTTCTTTTCTCCGATCTCACTCACTATGCTATTTTATTTATAGTTTCTGATTGAGCCCTTCTTATTCTATTCACTTTGTTTATTCTTAGCATTCAAAAGTGCATGGTGCATATTGTTTGGGTATATTTCAAAATGGAAAGGACCCAACCACTCTTCTAGGAGGTATGCAATATTGTTGAGCATGAGCTTTGATGATTTGTTATATTATGCCCTTTTATTTTCCATCAGCAATATGCTGCAATGTGTTCTTGAGGTATTTTTCTATTACTGAGTTGTGTTGGATCGTGAACTTTTGTTTGTAACAGGAATCGTTGTCCGGAATACTCTTGTCTTCTATGATCGTGAAAATTCAAAGATTGGTTTTTGGAAGACTAATTGTTCGGAGTTATGGGAAAGACTTCATGTAGATGGTGCACCGCCCCTAGCTCCTTCATCTTCATATGGAAATAACTCAAGTACAGAAATGCCACCTTCCATGGCTCCTACTGACCAACAACATTATGGTCTTCCAGGTATGTCAAGTTCCAGATCTTTGAGCAACTCCTATATTGGCAATGAACTTGAAATCACTGTATGAACAAATATCTTTTTGTGCTCACACCTATTGGAACTACTCTAGCTTTAGTGGCTTAAGTAGCATAACTTTCATGACTGGTTCAATATCCTAGCACTTCAGCAGAGTTTCAACAACAATGGCTCGGATGAAATGAAACTTTTCCTGCAAATCCATGCATAGTTATTAATTACCATTTGGTCAATTTCTTTTTTCTGTAAGCCAAAGCATTTGGATTTATCGCATCAAGTTGGTCTTTTGTTTTCTTCTTGCACCATATTTCCTCATTTAGTAAAGATAAACTTTAGGCTTAATTGACTTTGTGTCCTTACAGCCAATATGGCATAACTTGGAAGTGCCTTTAAAACACTACTTTTCACAAATTTGTTCTCTGACAATACATTCCATTATGTCTATGAAATCATTTTCACAGCAATGATGTACACAACTTGGAGTCATAATTTTTTTTATTCCATATTGAGTCATGATCAATGAGTAGAAATCATGTATCTCTAAGTCATATTTCAAAAATTGCTTTTTCATAATTCATTTCTGATATCTTATATTTATAAAATCTGCCTAACACTATTGTATACAACCCTTATTATTTTTTTGTTTTAATTTTTTTTTTCATATTTTATATTTTGTTTCAATTTAAGTCATGATCATTTAGTGTAGAAATTATGTTTCTGCCACCCCTCCCCTCTTGTTTTTTTCTACACAAATGAAGTCAAAATTTTGTCCCGGGTAATTTTTACCGTAAATGTAGTCAAAATGCTTTATAATTCTTCACTCATATTTTAATCAAACAAAGTGAAAATGCATTATAAGCTCGTTGTTTGCTTACAAAATATGTATAGAATAAATTATCCATTTTATGTTAAAAAAGATGATGGTAAGTACTTGAAATAAGTCATACCCAGCAGGCTCTTGGAACAGGAAGGAAAAAGTTTCATGCCATGAGATATTGGTTTGAATTGGGCCAATTGTGAAACATAAAAGAACATTTACAGAGAATGCAACTGTCCTGAAGTCTGAAGCATGTGCTCTAACTAAATCTATATTTTCAGTTGAGATGAATCAGGTTCCAAGAGTCTGAAGTATACTAGATACACTTGTTGACTCTTCAACCAATCATGTTTCCTCTTTTGGTCTGTTATGATACTTCAATCAAGATGCTTTCTGGCCATATTTAATGATTTACTTTCATGGACAGATGAAAAGAAAATTGGACAAATAAATTTTGAAATGATGTTGAATGTCAACTACTCAGACCTGAAGCTTCACATTTCAGAACTTGCTGAATTCATTGCTCAGGAGTTAGGCATTAACAGTTCACAGGTTAGACAAGTATTGTGCTGGAATGCAATGCAGGTTATATTGCTGCGTTGATGTAGATGCAAATAATATGGGAGTATATTATCGTATTCTCAATAGGGGGGGGGGAAGTTAGCTAAAAAGCAACTTTGTAGTTCATACTGGCATTGATGGAGTTTGCTTTAGGAGGCCAATAATTTTAGGTGCATGATTTCAGGTCCATATGCTGAATTCTATGGAAAAAGGAAATGCTTCGTACATTGAATGGGATGTAGTCCCTTCCGGAGCTGCTGACTGTATTTCCAATGTCACTGCTATTGTAAGTTTGTTTGTTTGTTAGCACAGCTAGTGACTATGCCTGAAATTAGAACTTGTTGCTTGATGTTTTTGGTTTTCCCCACAGAGCATAATTGCCCGTGTTGCTGAATACCACATGCAGCTTCCTGATACATTTGGAAGTTATCATTTGATTAACTGGGAAATCAAGGCTGCAGCAAAACAGTAGGTTATTTTTAATTTTTTTCCACGGCTCCGTACTTCTCTTGGTTGATGATTCTTTTTGCTTCATTTTTTCATTATTTATTAACTGGGTTCATTTTAGTGATCTTCAACTCACCATGTCATATAGCATTGAGTGGTCCTTATAGAATTACTGCACTTTGGCAGTGAGAAGAGAGAAAATATGAACTGGAAAACAAACAACTATGTGTTTGTGATGAATATATTTCGTGTGTTCATTTACAAGTGAAGTTCAGTATTTATACATGTATACTGACTATGATAACAACTTTCTTAACTAACTTAACAGCTCTGATCTACAACTGATCATAACTGTTTTACAACTGAATAAACAAACTTCTATAACTGTAAGTTAACAGCTCAATACTCCCCCTCAAGATGAAGGGAAGATGTTCAAGACATTCATCTTGGATTTGAGGTGTTCAAAAGGACCCAAAGCAAGTGCTTTGGTAAATATGTCTGCAACTTGGTTCTGAGTAGTAACATGGAGCGTACGAATAATGCCTGCTTGAATCTTGTCACGGATGAGATGACAATCAAGCTCAATATGTTTTGTTCTTTCATGGAAGACAGGGTTAGCTGCGATATGTATTGGCAGCTTTACTGTCACAAAATAGTAAAGCAGCCTTAGTATGCTCAATTCTAAGATCCTGCAACAAAGAGAGAAGCCAAGTTATTTCACATGTAGTGGCTGCCATGGACCTATATTCGGCTTCAGCAGATGATCTGGACACAGTATGCTGTTTCTTAGACTTCCAGGATACAAGAGAATTGCCTAAGAAGACACAATAACCAGTAATGGATCTTCGTGTATCAGGGCAACCAGCCCAATCAGAATCACAGAAAGCTTTAAGATGAAATGTGGATGATGATGGAAAGAAGAGGCCTTGAGCAGGAGATGCCTTGATATACCGTAGTACCCTGTGTGCAGCAAGAAGATGTGGCTGGCGTGGATTGGCCATGAACTGACTTAGATTTTGAACTGCATAAGATAAATCAGGTCTTGTAATTGTTAAGTACAATAAACGCCCCACCAGTCTTCTATAAGAAGATGGATCTTCAAGCAAGTCACCATCCATAGAAGACAATTTGAGATTGGACTTCATTGGAAACTTGGCTGGTTTGGCAGCAAGGAGACCAGAATCTTCAAGGATTTCCAGAGCATATTTGCGTTGGCAGAGGGAAATACCTTTAGCAGACCTTGCAATTTCTAGGCCAAGAAAAAATTTCAAAGCTCCAAGATCTTTCAACCGAAACTGATTATTGAGGAAATCAGTGAGCTGTGTGATGGCTGATGGATCATTACTTGCTAATACTATGTCATCAACATAGACTAGTAAGGCAACAAAGGATGAACCTTGAACTCTTGTAAACAAGGAGTGGTCAGCCCTAGACTGAATAAAACCATGAGAAATCAAAGTAGTGGAAAACTTTGAGAACCATTGCCTAGATGCCTGCTTCAAGCCATACAATGATTTTTGTAATCTGCAGACCTTCTGTGACTCCCCCTTAGATGCAAAACCAGGAGGTAAATTCATGTAAACCTCTTCATGTAGATCACCATGAAGAAAAGCATTGTTCACGTCTAATTGGTGAAGATGCCAATTACGTGCAGCAGCAATAGCAAGAAGAATACGAACAGTAGTAAGTTTTGCAACAGGAGAGAAAGTCTCATAGTAATCTAATCCCTCACACTGTGTGTACCCTTTGGCAACAAGCCTTGCCTTGTATCTCTCAATTGTGCCATCAACCCTATGTTTAATTTTATAAACCCACTTACAACCTATAGGTTGTTTGTTCGGGGGTAAATCAACAACAGACCAAGTTTTGTTCAACTCAAGTGCAGATATCTCTGCCTGCATAGCCTCTCTCCATTCAGGGGACTTAACAGCATGATGAAAATATTTGGGTTCAATTTGAGTGGATATAGTAAGAAGTAATGTTTGTGAGCAGATGAAACATTATTATATTCAATGGAAGAAGATAAGGAGTATGGAATACCTGACCTGTCCTCTGGAGTAGACTGAGATGGGTGAGCTGCAAGTTGGTAGTGATACTGATGCAAGTAGCTAGGGGTGGAACGAATGCGAGAGGATCGACGAGGAGGAGATTTTGGGGCTGAAGTATGGACAGTAGGTTCAGAGTGTGTAGGATCAGAGGTAATGGGAATAGAATGTGTATGAGCAGAATTAATGGGGATGGAATGTGTATGATCAGACACATTTAAGTTGGAATTTTCTGTGGAAATGGGGAGTGAAGGAGGGTCAAAATCTGGAATGGTTTTGGGTAAGACTAAAGGATGAGGTGAATGAGTATGAGTTGAGTTATCTGAAGCATATGGAAAGAAAGATTCATGGAAGATGACATGTCTGGAAACAAAACGAGATTTAGTGGACAAGTCAAGTAATGTATAGCCTTTTGTGCCGTATGGATAACCCAAAAATATGCATGGATTGGCTCTGGAATCAAACTTATGTCTGTTTCTGGAAAGAGTTGAGGCATAACATAAACAGCCAAAAACTCTAAGATGGGTGTAATCTGGAGTTTTAGAAAAAAGGATTTCAAATGGTGATTTGTTTGAAAGTATTGGGGTGGGAATTCTATTTATGATATGTGCTGCAGTGAGCACACAGTCCCCCCAATATGATAAGGGAAGATGGGACTGGAAACGTAGAGCACGAGCTACGTTCAACAGGTGCTGGTGCTTACGCTCCACTGTGGAGTTTTGTTGTGGAGTTTCAACACAACTTCGTTGGTGAATTACTCCTTTGGTTAGAAAGAAATCTGACATGTTGAATTCAGGACCATTGTCTGATCGTAAACACTTAATATTGAGGTTGAATTGTGTTTCAATCATTTTGAAAAACTGAATGATATGGGATCGAGTTTGAGACTTTGAATGCAAGAGATACACCCATGTAAACCGACTCAAATCGTCAACAATAGTCAAGAAATAGACTGAGCCATTATGTGTTTGTACAGAAAATGGTCCCCAGAGATCACAGTGGATCATATCAAAGAGATTATGGGAAGCAGAATTGCTTTGTCCAAAAGGCAATCTATGTTGCTTAGCTAAAGGGCATACAGGGCAAAGGCTATCTTTTTGACAAGAAAAATCTGGAATATTATTGCTAAGCAACATCATTCTGGAATGTGACAAATGGCCTAGTCTATAATGCCAAATGTCATTTGTTGCATTCTTTATTGAAAAAGAACAAGTTTTGACAGAATTGGAAAGTGTAGTGTAGGGTTTACATTGCAGGTAAAACAAGCCTCCTTGCTCTCTACCCATGCCAATCGTCCTCCATGGTGACAAAGTCTGTATGAAACAAAAGTTGGCAAGGAAAATGAGACAACATTTGAGAGTCTTTATCAATTTGCTTGCTGAAATCAAATTGAAAGAAAATGAAGGCACACAGAGGACATCATGAAGAACGAGATGTTCAGAAATTTTGACAGTACCAATATGAGTCACATTGGCATAATTGCCATTAGGTAGTTTAACATGAGAAGAAATGACAGCAGTGATGGAAGTGAATAAAGAGATAGTGCTGATCATGTGATCAGTGGCCCCTGTGTCAATGATCCATGACTTTGTTTGCCCACGAAAATCAACTGAAGTAGTTGATGTAGAGAAAACTGAATGCTTTGGATTTAGAAAGAATGAAGCAGAGGAAAAAGAAGAAATATTACCTCCCATATTTGAGAAAAGATGATCTTGTGCATTGCTTACTTGGTGCACAGAAGGTGGATTTTCAACAGGAGGTGTTGAAGGTTTGATCAATGCAAGCAGCTGCTGGCATTGTTCTTGAGAGATTGACAGCTGATGAACCTGATTATTCTGGTAATCAGATTCTTGGGATTGAAACACAGAATTAACCTTGGTCTTATTAGCTCTGTAGCCTAGTGGATAGCCATGCAATTTGTAACACTTTTCCATGGTGTGACCGAGAAGGCCACAGTGAGTGCAGACTGGTCTGTCTTTGCGATGATTGTGCAAGAATGGTTGTTTGACAAACCTATTCTGCTGTGATTGTGAACTATATCGAGGCAAAGGATTCTTGATCATCATAGCAGCAGTTTCATTTTGCAGTGAACTAACTGATATCTCACGTTGTCTTTCTTCTTGAAGGACAAGAGAAAATACTTTATTGATCGAAGGCATAGGATCAATAAGAAGTATTTGGCCTCTGATTTGAGCAAAACTATCATTCAAGCCCATTAAGAATTGAAAAACATAATCCTGATGATGGTGATCAAGAATAGTCTTGAGAGCACCACATGAACATTCTGGAATAGGACGATAATTTGTCAATTCATCCCAAAGTCCCTTGAGACGAGTGTAGTAATTGCTCACAGTCATGCTGCCTTGAGAATGTGCAGAGATTGTCTTCTGCAATTGAAAAATTCTAGGACCATTCTTCTGTGAAAACCGATCCTTGAGATCATTCCACATTTCTTGTGCAGAATTGATGTAGATTACACTTGAAGCAATTTCTTTGGAAATGGAGTTCAGAAGCCATGATAGGACCATGTTGTTGCTTCTTGTCCAGGCGTGAAACAAAATTCCAGATTCTTCACTCGGTTTCTGAAGTGATCCATCAACGAATGCAAACTTATTCTTTGCAGTAAGTGCCATTGTCATCGATCTGCTCCAAGTGTGATAATTGTCACCAGTTAAAGGTTGTGATATCAAGACAAAACCAGGACTATCTCCATGATGAAGATAGTATGGACTTGAGAAATCATCCATGGATGAAAGAAGAGTTGAATTTTCAGAAGGTGAAGCAGGTGCAGAAGCCATTATTGTAGCTCTGATACCATATAGAATTACTGTACTTTGGCAGTGAGAAGAGAGAAAATATGAACTGGAAAACAAACAACTATGTGTTTGTGATGAATATATTTCGTGTGTTCATTTACAAGTGAAGTTCAGTATTTATACATGTATACTGACTATGATAACAACTTTCTTAACTAACTTAACAGCTCTGATCTACAACTGATCATAACTGTTTTACAACTGAATAAACAAACTTCTATAACTGTAAGTTAACAGCTCAATAGTCCTCATGTATAAAATTATTTCATGGTTCTTGACGATGTATATACAATCACTTGAGGATTATTTCTTTTCGTTAAACTAATAATAAAAAAAAAACAAGAAGAAAAGTTATGCCCTTCTCATTTATAAACTACTTTCAATATGGAAGTTGCTAAAACACCTTACGGGTCATTACTTGCTTCTTGCCTTCTTGAATCTTAGAGTTCTCAGCGTTCACTATTGTTGGATTTTTTGCCCTACTACCTTTTGATATGGCTAGTGCCTCGTGAACAGTGCGATCTTATCATTATTATGCAGGACATGGTGGCAGCAACATTTTCTGCTGGTGGTTTTAGCCTGTGTCTGTGCTGTTGCGTTTATTTTTGGATCATTAGCTTTTGGAATATGGTTTACTTGGGGACACAGACAACAAGCATTGAATCCATACAAACCAGTCGATGCAGTAGTTCCTGAGCAAGAACTGCAGCCGTTGTAGGCTTCTCGAGGGTCAATGTGTAAGATTAATTTTATTATTATTATTTTGACTCAGAAGCTGTAAATTCTGCAATTCGAGTGACCAAATTGCTCAAGATTTTATCAATTTACACAAAACGGCCTTGTCAAATGCATTGTTTTGTTATTCAGTAAACAGAGCGGTGTCAAAAGAATAGCTTCCAGTCCAAATTTTGTATTTTAATAGTCATAACTTGCTCGATAATGCCATTGCAAATACCTTTTCCATCGGTTGCTTATGGTGTCATTCATTCATTGCTGCTTGCTGCTTGCTGCTGCATGGTTTAGAGGGCCAGCTTATGGTTTTCATCCCACAATTTGCCGTACAGTTGACCAACGTCCATGGAGCACGGGCAATTCTTTTATTTATTCTCGGAGCACGAGGATGTTGGGCGGCAGTTAGCACGCCTTTCTAGCTTTGAATCGCGCGCGCGCCCGATTCAAGTTGGTGAATGCCTATAACTATGGGAATATAAATAGCAGTACATAGATAGATGTTGCATGACAGCGGAGTTTGTTTTTAATATAAAAAAAAAATTAATTTCAATGGATTTAATCATTTTAGTTAACTTAATAATATAATAATATAAAACAGCTAATTGAAAAAAAAATAATGCTCGCCTTTTTTTAATATAAAAATACCCTCTAAATATTTTTAAAAGGTTGCAACGATTATAAAGTTGATAAAAAATAAAATTTGAATGGATTTAACAAATTTAGTTAATTTAATAATATAATTGTTAAAAATTAATAAAAATAAAAAAATAATTATTGAATATGAATGAGATAACCTTATAAAGAAAAAAAAAATCTTAAAAGTCAAAAACTAGTAAATCAAATACTAAAGGATAAATTGAAGAGAAAACAAACTCGACTTTAGTCCGCATGCTAAATTTATGGAAAGTTGTGGGACTAAAATAACCATATAGAAAAGAAATTGACTTAAGCAATGCAGTCAGTTTTCAAGTGAATAAAATAATTATTATTGAAATTGAAAAAAAAAACTAAAAATTTGTCAAAAAAAAATCCATGGTCAACCTCAGTTCACTCAACTAACTTGCAACAAGAGACATGAGATTGAGAAAACTTCATAGAAAAAGAACAAAAACAATTTATGAAATCCATGACTCAATAACTTAATGCCAATTGATGAAATCGTTAAAAAAATTAAAAATCTATAGATGACCTAAACAAGACTATAATTAAATTTGGCTACTTGAAGGGAATAAGCTAAAAGAAAAGTTTATGCAGTTAAATCCATGATGAAATCCCTCGGTCTACGATACCAAAAAATTGACACGTGTCTAAACTTATACATGTTGCACTACCTTGAAAATACAAAGTTAACCAAGTATAAAATATGTGAGCATGCTCACTAAAATCCTAGAATTGGCTAGGGGATGACTTTTATCCCACATAGCAAACTTATATAATTCTCAAACATAATTGGACTACAAATATTACTCACATAATATGGTAGATAAAGTGATGATACACTCTTCTAATAGTGAAAGCTTAAAATATTTTAATTTTTTTTAGTTGAATGAAGAAATGTGTGTCTTGGGTTATGTGTTGAAAAATTCAATCCATTTAGTGTTGGCATCTATGATTAAATTAAATGATGATGATAAAAATCACAAATACATTACATGATATAGTACTAAACAAATAATCACCACATCATTAAAAGCAAATGACTTATTAAATAACTAGCTAATTAATCATTTTCCATAACATTTTTTTGTGCCATTTATTTGTATTTAATTCCCAATAATTTTGAATATCATGAGAAAAAATATCTTGTTTTGCTAGGATGGATAGGTTTGATTTTCTTCTTCTTTTTTTAGTGTGTATTTTAAACTGTAGTGTATGATATTTTTTTTATAAAAAAAATCAATTGAAAATACATCAAAATAATTTGTGTATATAAATATTTATTTATTTCTAATATCAACACAACAAAATCATAAAAAATATTAAAAATAATTAATTTGATATTTCTTAGATGAAAAAATAATTTAAAAAGTATTTAAAAAAAGAGAGGGTACACAATACCAAATTACAAGGCATCAACAATATCTCTTACTATTTATTTAAATGATGGCAAATAGTTCAATATATACATTTCACATGAAATCAAAATGTATATTAATCAAAATCAATTAGTTGATGGCAATTATCACTTTCTCCTTAACTTTGGAAACCTAATAATTATACATTTCACATGAAATCCATAAGCCAATTTAAAATTACAAATAAGTATATTTATTTTTACTGCCTAACGTGACAGACTCGGCCTTTTAACTTTGTGTTTATTATCTGGGGTTAAATTACATTATAGACATAAATAAATAAAATCTCCAATAACGGCAGGCTATTGACAAACTTCGTCACTTCGACGGTTATGTGATGAATCGAAGGAAGTAACTGCCAATTCAAGTCAACGCAAAGAAACAAAAGACTAAATATAATTAATAGCCGTTTGAGATTGCTGTTTTTTTTTTTTTATTTTGATATTTAAATATCAAAAATAATTTTTAAAAGATATTATTTTAAAAAAACAAGTTTTAAAAAATACCAGCACATTTTTATACACCTTTTAAGCAATACACATCCAATGAATGAATAAAAGACCTCAAGAGTTTAGGTATAAAAAGAAATTGAATTATCTAGTAGGTGATTCGGTGATATAAACTTGAAATTGAAAATTTATATGGTCATTAACTTAGGACCCGTGAGATTAATTGAGTTACACACAAACTAACTTGGACACCAATATTAATAAAAAAAAATTATTTGCAATAACTCACCCATCTCATGACACAAATTTTCTTTTCAGAATGAAAAAATAGATGCATGAATAGACAAATATCTAGTTAAAGACGAAGAGGAGATTTGAACTAAATAAATAATAATTTAAATAAATAACTCTAGGTTCAACCACTCCTTTGATGGCAACAGCACATTATAAAATAAACGACGGTGCATAAGTCATAATAATAAAAATAAAGTATAAGCTAAAATAAAATAAAAATCTGTTTAAAAAATGTATTTGGTTTAAAAATATTAAATTTATATATTTTTAATAATTTTAATATACTAATATAAAAAATATTGTTTACAGATTTGTTAGATTAATCTTATCTTGGAATGAACAAAATATAAAGCGAAAAGCACTTGCACGCAATAATAAGCTCTCTCTATTATAAATTATAATTCGCTGGTTTCTTTTTGTTCATTCTGTCTTCTGGGCTGCGTTCAACACAGACAGGTGCATAGATAATTTCTTGAATCTCTATTCTCTGTTGATTTGATGATCTATCTTCTTAGGGTTTTCTTATTTTATTATTTATTTGCTTCTGTTTTGCATAATCCCAACTGTTGCCGCTCAATGTTTGCTCTCTTTCTTCATCTTCTAGGGTTTGATTGTCAAAGCCTGCCCTCCATTTTTGCTTTTGTAAAAAAAAACAGCAAGCTCAAATGATTAATTCTGATGCGATCTTAATTCGAAACGGTTTTAGGATTTGCTAAGGCAGCAGAGTCGAGTTTTGGAAAGTTTGGGTCTGTGATTTGTGAAAACGTTTGAGTGATTATGATTTCTGATTAATTAGTGTGTTAGCAAATCTGGTCCTAAAGGTAATGCTTGTGATTTATTTCTAGCCATTACGCTTTTCTAATCCAATTGGGTCTAAGTTCTTCCCCATTTGGTGAACTGTATTCTGATAAGCTTTCATTTTTCTATTAATTTCATTTCTTTTCTCTCATTACATGATCATGCACTATACTTTTGGCCCTTTCTTGGCCTCACTTGTCTCATTTATGTTACGTCGACTTACAAAGAATTATTGTTTTTGGGTTTGGTAAAACAACATTTTATATTTCACTTGATATTGGGGTTCCGGGTAGGTGAGTGAATGCAAGTGATTACTATGGGAACTTTTTTGACGGAAGTAAATTGAAGTAATAACAATGAGTGCTGAGAAATTTCCTTTTTCGTTATAGGTGGTAAAATATATCTGCTGCCTTGCATATTTGAAGCCGCATGAAAGATCTTGTCTGAATATTCATCAATAGCCAAATATTGTACACTCATAAATGATCCATCTCAAAAAGGGTGATTGTAGTTTGAAATAGCAATGAGAAGGTAAAATAAAATAATAATTTTTTCATCACTGATGATAAAGATCCATGAATTCCTGGAAGCTTTGTAACCAAGAACATCTAATATTTGATAATAGACAGAAAGGATATGACAAAGTAATGGTCTTGCCGAATTAAGATCTTGTGAAGTAACCTAGAGAGTCCTACTCTTTGATAATTTTGTACAAACAGTTGCACTCAAGTCTGGAACTAGCAGTCTCTTGGAGCAAGTCGGATTATAACATTTCCCTAGACCAGTGGTCCTTCCTGAATTCAAGAACAGGGATCAATATATATTTCTCATAGTTTACTCACAAAAGTATTGGCCTTTATGAGTGCGATCTCTTGTCCAAACTTCAAATGTTAGAATTGTTTTTAGATGATAGCTTAAGAATTTAAAATTTGGATTTTACAGGGGTTCTATAGTTGAGAACATCAATTCTGAAGAATTTCATTAGCTCATCATGGATGTCAAAATAATGTGAGCTTCTTTGGGTAGTTGAAGTGACAAGTTTGTGGAAAATAAGGTACAATACTTCTCTTCCCTTTTCTTTGAACATAATTAATAAGAGATAACTACTTTACAAGTCAAAAACTATTTAATTATGTTATCTGTGACCCAATCCTTTAATCTATAAAAATTAAATGTCACAACTGTAATTTTCATCAATGCAATGTTTGTTAACTCCAAGCTGACTTGTCATTAATTACATATGCCATCATTGAAGCAATGAAGCAAAGATGATCAACCTTTCCATCGATCGTAAGGCCCAAGGTGATAAGCAAAGAGAATTGTTTATGCTTTTATCATTTCTTAATTTCAGGTTTCCAATTGGATTTATGTGGTGGTTTTTATCTTAATTGGATTTGGTGTAATACAGTAACTTGCTATGATTTTAATCTTATGATCCACATTTGGTTGGTTCTTAGAAATTGTAAAAGACAACGCCATTAGATATACATTGCCTCTATGGTTGACCAGTGTATGGTTCCCTTAGAAGCCTCATTCATAGGTTGAAATTCAAAATTAGTTGGGTGTTTGGGATTTAATTGGTGCATGGACAGATGGTACCCCTATTGTTGTGATTGGGAAGTTTTCTTGGGCATAGCGATATGCAATTCCAGCTTCTTTGCTTGATTTTTATTGACCTTTTGAGATCAGATGAAGATGATACAATGCCATTAGCCGAGTTTTGTTATCTTTGCATGCCACATCAGCGATGTCATTAGTAATTTGGCAGTCAAGTCAACTTGGAATTAGCAGACATCCCATTTAAGAATACATTGATAAAACATTGGCATTTGTGACATCCAATTGTTACAAATTAAGCATTAAGAATCAAGTACAAAAGCTTGAAAGGCTGTATGATTTTTTATGCTGTCATCCCACATTGATAAACATTAGTGACTTTGTCTCCATCTTGTGCTTTGCTCTATAAAGCATCTTCATGGAAGTGGCAAGATAAGAGTTGATTATTGAAGGCTCAATGGAGACATGGTTCATGATATAGCTGACTAGTGTACAAGGAATCATGTAAACCTAGCTTTGTAATTGATTCTTAATGCTTAATTTGAGCAATGCTCCTGTCATCTTTGGGTAAAAGCTTCATTGAGCAATGCTCCTGTCATGTTTTCTACTTGGCATCAATTTCTTTCTTTGTTGGGATTAAATTTGTTGCATAATTACTTCCTAAATTGAATACCATCTTTTGCACAACATTAGCTCTTATAACCCTTGCTTTATGGCATTCTATTTGCATCATAATCAACATCTATCTTCGTTAGCTTGGTGTGCTATTTGGTTTTCATTCTTTGATACAATCCCTGTGTTGATTATCCATATTTATTGATTGTAGTATATTTTTTTCTTTTTCTCTATATGTGGCTTTGTTTGGATAAGTTTTCTTGTTTCCATTATCTAGCTATGTTTTTGCTAGGTCAGGGAGTGCAATGCCATGGAATTCATAAGATTTAAATCCCTTGCTCCATCATAAGGAATTTTGTCAAGTTTCTACCTTGATTGAATTCCTTAAAATAGATTTTCAGAAATTTGGATTGACTTCCTAATGTAGTGATATTTTTTTTTTATCTGTGATCACTTTTGAGAGTGAAGCATCACTTAACTTTGAGAATCCATGCTTTTTCAGTGGTTGAATCGAAGTACCTCCCAATGAACTTCAGTCTTTTGCATTGTCCCTATGACATAATGCTCAAACCAGAAGGTTTAGCCTTATAGGCACATGTTCTATTTTGTGAGACATAGTATCGGTACACTTCATCCATTCTGTCTAGCTTCATCTTTTTCCAGGGAGCTTTTATTTTTGTTTTCCTGCATAAAAACTCTATAATCTCTCAACCTCTATGCCCCACCTTTCTAGCTCAACATATTTAATAACAGACTTGTCATAACCTGCTCATTGCCTGGAAGAGAAAACATCCCACACCTCAACTCCTAAACCTTCATGTCTTGTTATAACCTGGAGCATGAAGTATAATGTCCATGGAGTTATATTCCATTGATTTCCAGTACATTTGAGAGGGGAAAATATAATGACAACCTGTATTTATATCAAGCACCATATTTGTGATATGTGCCTTTGAGCAAACAATGGCAGTGGCTAGTGTGTCAAACTAACACTTTTAAATTACTGTGTAATACATAATGAATATGGAGTAGCTATTGATGCTTATTTTGACCTTTGCATATGTAACGTGATGTGTGCTTTATGTTAGTTCTTATTGAAATATGTGTTTAGCTCTAAAAAAATTCTGCTTAATGATTTGCTTGTTTGCTGATAGTTCTTTCCTTTGTCTTGTGATGCAGGTGTGATGGAGATATCATTGCTAGAAGTGCTTCTGAAAAACATCTCTGCATTTTTACAAATATCAAAACTTGAAAAAATTAACTCAGATCCAGTTCAGAAGTACTACCAGAAGGCAGAAGACATACTAAAGCTGCTGAAGCTAATACTTGATACCATTGTTAAATCTGAATTAGCTTCTGATGAAGTGCTTAATAAGGATACCCAAGAATTGGGTCAATCTGTTGATGAATTGAGGGAGATATTTGAGAACTGGCAACCGTTGTCAAGCAAAGTTCATTTTGTAAGTATTGAACTGTATTTTTGTGATTATATATGGCTATGTTTGTTCTACTCATAGATTTCGGGACGGTGTCAAAGCAGACCTAGGCTTACTTTGTCATGGTTATTTTTTTTCTACTTTTGCAAATGCTGTTAGCTTGCATAAGGTTAGATCCTTTATTTATATTGTGATTACCATTATAGATAGGCATGTTCATTCTACTGGTAGATTTTGAGGATGGTGTTAAAGCAGACCTTGGTTCAGCATCCTCATGATCATTTTCTGTTTGACTTTTGTAAATGTTGTTATCTAAGGACATCAAGTCCCTTTATTTATGTTTTGATTAGCAACTTTCCGTTGTTGATGGTGTCTAAAGTTGGGAATGAAGCATGAATGTTTTAACAACAAAGATGGAGGTTTTTAGTGATGATAGGAATTCTTGCATGTTTTGTTGAAAATGAGATGCCATGTTGTTGATGCAACAGTGGTGGATTCAGTGTTGGTGGTTCTGGTCTTGTTAATCTTTTCACTTCATTAATATTCTGTGACGGTCATTTCATTTATAATCAAAGTTTTTTTTCTCTGGATTGAAATGCAATAATTGTGAATGTTGGTAGTAGATGGAGTGGTTGCTGAACAGGCTTCACTTTGTTTTGAGATCTCTATGAATGTGAAATTCTTGGAATTATTTGTCTGTGGAATTTGATTAGTTGTAGCTTAGGAGTCATTAGCTATAATTACCTCATCTTCATTTTTACTGATGTTTTCTCATGCTTTGCATCTTGAAATTGGATGCAGGCTTTTAATTTATCCTGTCCATTTTTAGAACAATTAAGAGTTGAAGTCTTGAAATATATGCATCGCTGGGATAATTGTACTATTTAAAACATTGACTTTATATCTTTTTTTAATTGAGTATATGAACTTGAATTTTTTTGTTTCAGTACACCAACTTTTTCCAAAATTTTCAATCATTTGCTTGTCCATTTTCTGTCAATTTTTCCGTTATAAAATAACATGTTATTTTTCTCTTAAATCTCCTTAAGTACTCTAACTTTCATCTTATTTCAATCAAGTACATGAACTTTAATTTTTTATTATTATTTCTATACACTAAACTTTTTTTATTGTTCCACTAAGTGCTTTAGTCCATTTTTCATTTTTTAATGTGGATCTTTTGCTAAAAGTACCCTCTAAAATAGTATTATAATAAAATAAAATATTTTAAATTAAAATACATGCTTTTAATTAAGATAAATAATTTTAAGACTTTCATAAATAGTATGTCATCATAAAATACTTATTATTTTATAAAATAAACATATATCATATGATTGCAATATAAATGGAATGTTAATGGAATCATGATAGAGAGATCACATTAACAAAAATTCTTAAAAGGTGCTACATTAAGAAAATAAATATTTTAATTGTATCAACAATTTATCAAAATGTGTATTTTTAAAAAAAATACTCACATTAAAAAATGAGAAATTGACCAAAGTACTTGATTGAAACAATAAAAAACTTAGGTTTATTAAAATGAAAAAAGATTAAAGTTCAAGCATTTGATTGATATATAATAAGTTACAGTACCAATAATGATTTAAGGGCAAATGACATGTTATTATATAATGAAAAAATGATGGAAGGTGGACAAATTACTTGATTGAAATTTTTGAAAATGTGGGTTTATTGAAACGAAAAAAAATTGAAGTTCATGTACTTGATTGAAAAATGGTGTAAAGCTGGTGTGCTAATAGTGCAATTACCCCATCTTACTTCATTTAATTTTCATTAGGAATAAAAAGATAATGCTGTATGTTTGTAAACATTTTGAAGGGACAGGCTTGTTTTGCTAATCTTCTGTTGTACATGACGTCTAGGTTCTGCAAATTGAATCATTAATATCGAAAATTTGTTCTCTGGGCCTGAATAGTTTTCAGCTGTTGAAGGCTTCCCATCAACAACTACCAGATGAATTAAGTTCATCATCTCTTGAGGTATTTTTCCTCAAATTCTTGTTATAAGCATTTAGCTTTAATGTTTATGGATAGGGCATACATCTCAATATGATATAATGTATACCCTTTTTTGATGCCTAACAATTTATATTTGATTGCAGAACTGCATACAGAAAATTAAACTTTCTGAATATGTACAAACATCATCTATCATTAAAGAAGCTGCAAGTGACCAGGAGGAGGGTGTTGGACCCAGCTCAGAGATCCTGGTGAAAATTGCAGACAGCCTGTGCTTGAGGTCCAATCAGGATATTTTGATTGAAGCAGTGGCCCTAGAGAAGTTAAAGGAGAATGCTGAACAAGCTGAGAAAACTGCAGAAGCTGAGTTTATTGATAAAATAATCACCGTTGTGACCCACATGCATGAACGCCTTGTTCTAATAAAGCAGTCCCAGACATATAGCCCAGTCCCAATACCTGCTGATTTTTGCTGTCCTCTCTCTCTTGAGTTGATGACAGATCCGGTAATTGTGGCATCAGGGCAAACTTATGAGCGGGTTTTCATTAAAAACTGGATTGAACTTGGGCTCACTGTCTGTCCCAAGACACGGCAAACCCTGGCTCACACTAATCTCATACCTAATTACACTGTGAAGGCATTAATTGCAAATTGGTGTGAGTCAAACAATGTGAAACTTCCTGATCCTTTAAAGTCCATGAGCTTCAATCAGCCATCACCACTTCTTGTGCATGCAGAGTCTATTACATCCAAGGAGCTGGTTCTTCCTCATTCAAGGGGCAGCCAGCCAATATCTCTCGAGTCAAATCAGGCTACTGGTTCACCTGGTCAGAATACGATCTCTTCCAGTGGAATCCATCGAGAGGGCAGTTCTCCACTACATTCACTTTCTACATCCGAGAGTTCCTTGTCAGGTATAGTTGGAAATGGCCAGGGTTTGGATATTGCAAGAATATCACTAATGAGTTCTGAAGAAAGGTCCACATCACTAATGAGTTCTGAAGAAAGGTCCACATCACTAATGAGTTCTGAAGAAAGGTCCATTAACTCAGAAGAGAGGAATTTGGATTCAGTCCACCACTGTTCTGCATCACCAACTAGGAGGGAAGTTTCAACTTCTGTTAGAGCTGATGGCTTACTATCTCAGAACCACAATAGAAGTGCATCAGCCTCAGGTGCAGTTGGTCATGCAGCTTTTCCTCAAGGAGCATCAGGAGCTGCCAATGAATCTTCTGAGTTCTCAAACCATCTTACGTCCTATAGCAGTGATACTTCTGGGGAGGTAAAGCCAGAGCCACAGACATCTGTCTTGCACACCACACACAGAGAACCTGAGTTCCTATCCCGTTTGGTTGATACACGGTCTCGAAGCCAAACAATCTGGCGCCGGCCTTCTGATAGGCTTGTGCCAAGGATAGTTTCTTCTTCAGCTATTGAAACAAGAGCTGATCTTGCTGGAATTGAAACAGAAGTTCAGAAGCTGGTCGAGGACTTGAAGAGCACTTTGGTTGATACTCAAAGAGATGCAACAGCTAAACTCAGGCTACTTGCTAAACACAACATGGATAACAGGATTGTTATAGCAAATTTTGGGGCCATTAGCTTACTGGTCAACTTGCTTCGCTCAACAGATATATTAATTCAGGAAAATGCTGTCACAGCACTTCTTAACCTATCAATTAACGACAACAACAAAACAGTGATTGCCAATGCAGATGCCATTGAACCCCTTATTCATGTCCTTGAAACAGGAAGCCCTGAGGCTAAAGAGAACTCGGCTGCCACACTCTTTAGCCTCTCCGTGATTGAGGATAATAAGGTCAGAATTGGAAGGTCTGGGGCAATTGTACCACTGGTTGATTTACTGGGCAATGGAACACCCAGGGGGAAGAAGGATGCAGCCACAGCTTTGTTTAACTTGTCAATATTTCATGAAAACAAGGACCGAATTGTACAAGCCGGTGCTGTTAAACATCTTGTGGAATTGATGGACCCGGCAGCTGGGATGGTTGATAAAGCAGTTGCTGTTTTGGCAAATCTCGCGACAATTCCAGAGGGAAGGAATGCTATTGGTCAGGAGGGTGGGATCCCTGTCCTGGTTGAGGTTGTTGAGTTGGGTTCTGCAAGAGGGAAGGAAAATGCAGCCGCTGCTCTCTTGCAGCTTTGCACGAATAGTAGCAGGTTTTGCCACATGGTACTCCAAGAAGGTGCTGTCCCACCATTAGTGGCTTTGTCTCAATCTGGTACTCCAAGGGCTAAAGAAAAGGTATGAGATTGAAGATGCTTTTCAATATTCTCCTATTTTATGAAAGCTTAGGATAACGAGTATTTGGTTGCTTGCAGGCACAGACCCTTCTTAGCTATTTCAGAAACCAACGGCATGTTAATGCTGGAAGGGCTTGATACAATATTGACAACTTGTCGTAGTGATTGAAGGTTTTGTTTCAAGTACTATACATAATGTGTGTACATTTGATGCGGCAAATAATGCATTTGAAGGTTTTGTTGCTTGGGTTTTTGCATGATTTGTAGAGAAATTTGATTTATGGAGGAATGAGGCCCTCTTGTGAAAAACTTGTTTACACGTGAACGTGGAAAGAAAATATAGAATTGGCTATTCAGAAAGAGCCAGAGCAATGCGATGACGGATTCTGATCCATTTTACTTTCATATATGCCTCTTTTATGTATTGTTCCTGTGCGTGTTATGTTTGTGAAACTCTAATAGCACCAGCTTGTTTGCATCAAAGTTTCTTCCCATGAAAAGGGGGGCGCTATCTGAACATTTTTCAACCCAGTTTTGAGAACCCACGATAGTTTTCTGGGCTCTGGCAGTAAATTTCCCAACTATTTGGAATGGGCATTATTTCTGTTTAAATGGCAAATCGCATCAAGGACAATGAGTAGTACAATGACACGTTATTATGGTTAAAAATAGTGTCCAAGTAAAGATGTCTATGCTTGATTAAATCATATATTTATAGACAGTGAATTGCCCATGTTAATTATGCGTATTTTATGATGGATTCATGTGTTATGGAACCATGATGTAATAATTAATTGAACTACCATGGAAAAAAAAACTGAAAGAATTACCATTAATATAAACTCCCGAAAGCCAATTCAAAAGTTTAATGAAAAAAAAAGAAAAGAAAAAGGATGGTTTGACATAAAAAAATCAAAAGTTTTTTTTTTTTTTTTTTTTTTAATATTGAGATTGCAACATATTAATTTAACCCAAGTTTCTTTACTTAATCTATAGAACTCACAATCCGGGTTTTGCACTCCAATGAGTTTAAATATTTTTTAAAAATATTTTTTATTTAACTATACAACAACAAAAATAGAAAGTCATCAAATTGAGCAAAAATAAAATGTCTAGACATTTATTTGAGATTGCAATAATCTCATAAAAAATAAATTGAAACAAATTCAAAATCAATTAGATTTCAAACGATAAAATTGAGAAAATAATGACAAAAAAAAATGGAAGAGGGGAAAAAAGGTTTCACTATTCATATGAATAGTGAAGGAGGTGTTTTACCCCTCTACCTTTTGTTATGCTAGGCTTGGACATTAACATGCTTCAAATTGAAACATGGTCCAATGTATATCTACAATAATAAACCAACATGTTACTTCTAGCAAATAATTGACTTTCTTCTACTTTTAAAATCTACTTGCCTAATCAATATGAATAATTATGGAAAAAATGTTCAAAACTTAGTAACTAATTGATATAAACACATCAAAGGATAATATTATTAAATACTTATATGAAAATTTAATTCACAATTCTCTAGTAAATAACCAATCACAACATTTTCAAAGTATAATATTTCATATAATTAATACATTTTGTACTTATATGATGATCAAACACAACTAAACACTTCTATTAAACATCAGCGCGTGCACAAATCAAAACTTCACTTCAACCTTGAACAACTATAAGACAAATACACATCATTTGTATCATCATTATTATAATCACTATGGATACAAATACATGATTTATAAATACTTTTAAATATATATTTTATGTTAATTACTCACTTGTACACAATTAATGTTCTTAAATCCTCTTATTAGAAAGAAGTTGTATATGTTTTTTTAATTACCCCTTAATTGAAAATTTTTGGTTGCCTCTAATTTATTTTTTATTTTGATTTTCACTTTCATTATTTTAATTATATATTTTCTGTTTTAGATCCTTTTATGTGAGTCATTTTTTCCTAGTTATATCTTTTGATATTTGATTTACTAGGGATTGAGTTTCACGGTTTTTTCATTCATGGTGCTTCTCATTTAATAACTTGAGTCGTATGCTTGAAATGTTAATGCAATTCAACTTCTTTTTTTTTTGATTTCATTGTTCCATGTTAGCATTTAAAAAAAAAGAAAAATTTGATTTTGATTTTTTTTTACTTTCTTTTCTATAGATTTATCCTAGTCTCATGACCTAAACCATGAGTTTTGCATGTCATTTTTTGTAAAGAGTTTTTTTTTATAAATAATTTGTGTATTTAATTTTTTAAAGATATTATTTTGATTCATCTCTATTGTTTTGGGTTTTATATATATGAACTTTATTTTTAGAGATAAAATATTTATTTTTAGATAATATTTCTAATATTTATGTTAGGATTATCATAATATTTTTTCTTTTATTTTTTTCACTCAATTTTATATGTTTTTATTATAATAAATAAATTTAGTAAACACAATTGACTAAATATCTCATTTTATGGTATCATATATCTAATCTACATCTATCTCTCAATTTCTCTAATTTATTTAGTTATTGCTAATAATTATTTATTTATATAAATAATTTTTAATTTATTTAATTATATCATTTTTTGATATACAATCCGTGTAACAGCACAAGCATTTAATATATATATATATATATAAACCACGTCGCCCTTTCACTGTTTTGTTTTTTACTGTGCATCTACATACAGTTCACTGTGGATTCAAACAGTAAAATTATCATTTTATCTCCAAGATTGAAAAATTTTAACCCCCGAGACCAGGGGTATTTTCGAATTTTTTGGGGAACATGGATGGTATTTTCGAATTATTTGCACAATAAAACTACGAAATTAGGCCCCCTAAAAGACAAAAACCAAAACTTGGAACTAGGGGTACTGCAGTACTTTCACCCCCTGTTTTTTTATAGATATCACTGGGTCCACGGGTGTATGGGTAATTAACCAATTTTTTTTTTCAGAACACTGCAAGCGTGTTGTATGGACGTGCCAACAATGTTCCGCTGGCATGCGCCTTTTCAGGAGGCGTGTGCGGTGGCATCGGTCGGTAGAAACTGGCTTTCCACCGTGTCACTTGGTGCGCCACCATGTCCTCTACCTCTCAGAGCGGCGTGTGCCATGTGAATGGGTCGTAGAATCGCTGGTGGACGATTTTTCTTTCCCCCTTTCTCTCTTTCCTATTGCAGAAAATACGGTACAGTCCCTCAAAATTGTAGTAGTTTCATTTCAATCCCTACTCTTTTGATTTTGTTTCTCTTCCTAATTTTTCAATGAAAATTTTGATTATTTTTAATTATTACCTTCAATTGAAATTGATTATATAAGGTAAATTTCATTGCAGTCCTTCATCTTTTGATTTTGATTTGTTTTTGGTTCTTTTAATAATCTTGGTATACAAGTTTGAATTTGTTCTACTTGTCCTCCAATTGAAATTGGTCATATATGCTACTTTTCATTTTGGTCATTTTGACAATGTTTATTTTGTCCATAAGCATTTGTACTTTTAGTTTTGTTTTTAATTTTTTTCATTTTATTTTTTGTTTGAGTTTTATTTTTATTTGACTCTGCTATGAAATTTTAATATATGTTGGTTACACTGCATTTGTTTTTTTTAAATCTCTTTATTATTTTTCGGTCTCAAGGTTTTGATTTGTTGTAATTTTGTCATTCAATTGGAATTAATTATATATATATATATATATATATATATATATATTATTTTGGCACTTATTCTTTTAATTTTGTGTTTAGTATTGATTCCTTTCTTTTTTTCGGTCCTTCTTGGACAATGTTTGTTTTTTATCCGTATTTATTACTTTATTATTTTTCGGTCACAAGGTTTAGTGTATATATAAACAAACTAGTTAATTGCCCGCACTATATTGCGAGTCAAGCAAACAATTTTTATAACTGTTGAGATTAAAATATAATATTTATACATGTAAAGTTTGATATAATAAAACAAATCAACATACCTTATTATAACAGCAGTAATATCGAAGTTTTAATATCTAAAATTATCACCACTATTACTGCCAAAACAATAAAATTATTAAATTACCCAGAGAAAAAAACACAAAAAAACAACAAAAAAATAAGAGAGAACAAAAATTATAATAATAATAATAATAATAATAATAATAATAATAATAATTATTATTATTATTATTATTATTATTATTATTATTGCGTCAATAATGAAAAAAAATTAAATCAAATAAAAAAAAGTCTAAAAACTTTAACAAAAAAATAAAATAAATGATAAAACAAAAATAAAAATTATCAGCTGAAAAAAATCATTTGACTTGAAAATAAAAAACTAAGAGAAATAAAAAAGATGAAAAAAAATAAATATCAATTTTTAAATGATCATGAACACAAATTAAAATTTAAGAACTAATTTTTTCTAAAAAATATTACCTCAACAAAAGAGAAAATAATAAAAATTATTCGATTATCCCATGAAAAAAAAAACTCAACAACATTAACAAAAGAGTAAGCCCAAAAAAATACCTAAAATTATTATTATTATTATTATTATTATTATTATTATTATTACGTTAATAATAAAAAAACAAAATTAAATCAAAGACTAAAAATATCCTAAAAAAATAAACAAAAGAGCAAACAAAAAACTAAAATAAATGATAAAACAAAAAAAAAATATAAGTGGAAAAAATATCATTTGACTTGAAAATTAAAAACATTTGTTGCACTACGTTGCGGGCTGAGCAAATAATTTTTATAATTCTTGGGATTAAAAAAACTAATAGGATTTGCTGGTTCAAAATTTAAATATAATATCTATATATGCAAAGTTTAATATAATAAAATAGATCAACACACCCTATTATAACAACAACAATATCAAAGTCTTAATATAAAAAATTATCATTACTATTGCAGCCATAACAATAAAATTATCAAATTAACCCGAGAAAAAAAACTCAAAAACATTAATAATAAAAAAATATTAGGTGAAAAAAATTCATTTGACTTGAAAATTAAAAATTAAAAAACGAATAAAAAAACTAAAAGAAAGAACAAAGAGAGAAAAAAAATATCAATTTTCAAATAATCGTAGACACAAAATTTTAAGAGCTAATTTTTTTTTCAAATACCACCTCAACAAATAAGAAAATAATAAAAATTAAAAACCAAAGCTAAGAGCACACTTATATATACATGGACAAATATAGCCACTATTCCATAAATATAAAAAACATAAAGGGATTAAAATACAAAATTAAAAGTATAAGGGTCGAAATGAAAATCAAATATATTATTAATTTCAATCAAATGACAAAATTGAAAAAAATCAAAACTTCTGTACCGAATATATTAAGGTATTTAAACCCAATCCAAAAATTAAAAGGAGAACCAAAGTGAAACCTCAATATATAATTAATTTCAATCGAAGGACCTAATTGAAATAAATCAAAACTTATATAAGAGAAATCAGGACCATACAAAAAATTTAAAGTACAGGGTTGGAAGCGAACAAACCATAAAACCGGGGGTCTGTCCTGTACTTTAGCGTGTAAGAGAGAGAAAACAGGAAAAAAAGTTTAATCGGCCACCGTCACGATGACAACCAACCTTTGCCAAAACTAGCCACACAATGAGGAAGATCACAATATACCAGTTTATTGTTGGTATATTAGTATTTACCTATTTTCAAAAATTGTTAAATCCCCATGAAGCCCCTCCTAGAAACAATGATTTTTTTTTATCTTTTTCGAGGGCTAAAACAATTATTTTATTGTGCAACTAATAATAAAAAAATCAATAAACTGGTGTACTGACCAACTGAACCGCCTCAAAAATACATTCTTACAATCCATAATGTTTTGTATTACAATATACAATGAACTCCTTATTTTTTTTAGTTTATTTTATAATATGCTTGTGCTGGTTTTGGTGGGGAAAAGAAACAGCAAATGAGCCCGAGTAGTGAGGGACATAAATAGTGCCTCGGTGCCTTATAACTGGACGCCACGTGTATAATTATCGTGTAGGCAGCTGTAACATATATTGCCCCGTCCATCAAGGTTGTTTCCGCAGCTACTCCGCTCCCTGCCCCACTAGCCTTTGGTCCTCTGCTCATCCCTCACAAAACAAATAAAATAAAATAAAAATCCCGTCTCCTTTAACACTCATCTCCGGCCGGCCTAGCCTAGGCGGAGAATCTTTGTTCTCTAACCCTCACATAATCTGAGTCCCAGAAACCTTTCCTCAGGCTGGTAGTTGCCTTATAATTTCTAATTGTAAGGGTTTCAATTTCAACCGTAGGTTTTATATCTTGAATTTTCATTTTCATTCACTTTCTTGGTAACTATATTAGATGTCTAAAATGCTATGCAATTTCAATTAACTCACATGGTGAATTCCTGTTTGGTTGCTAAATTGCTCTTTTTTTTGCTCAAATTGAACAATTAATTAATTTATAGTAGTTTTCTTTATTCCTTTCTTCCTTTGATGCCATTATGTTTATTATAATCTGTTTAGGCATCGTTTTCTGTTAATAAGGAAATAAAAAACTAATCTTAAAATGAATTTATTAATGATGGGGTGATGACAATCGAAAGCTGAGTAAGAGAATGTTACTGTGTTGCAGTTCACATTATTAATATGGTTCCCGATTAGGACATGAAAAAGCAAACCGATTGATGCAATGGAAGTTTCGGCTAATAAAGAGAATAAGAGTATGCCTCGAGATCCACAAGATAATAAGGTCGTACAATGTGCGAGTAATCTCCAGGACAAAAGCTTTCATGCAGAAGAAGCTTCACATGGTGATGGAGCGAAGGCAGCTGCAGTTGGAAGTGAGGATGTGGAGGTTAATATTATTGACTGTACCATTGCCAGTTACAACAAGCAAATTGAAGCTCGATGTGACGATGCTGCGACTGAGAGCATTAGCTCTTTTGGGGACACGGAATCTGAGACTAAGAATGGCACTTCTGGGTTAAGTGATACTGAAATTGAGTCACAGTTATTTGTTGGAGGTGGACAGATGTCTATATTTGAAGGATACGGTGGCTCATTTCAAATGAGGTATTTCTTAGTTTGATTGATTTATTTTAAGCCTGTATAATTTTGTGCTCATATAATAGAAATCAATTAATCTAATACTACCCCTAAGGTATCCCATCATGAAATAACAATTATGGACCATCATCAGTTATCAACTATCCTCATCTATTAACTATGTCATCTTGCTATGTGAATTAAATTAAAGCTGTATTTTGCATTTTGAATGGCCTGAAAAGATAATTTTGGGTTAGGGTTGAGAGGGGAAAAAAAACTTTGTTGTGATCCATGTAACACAGTAACAAGTCCTCCATGGTATGAATTTTGTTACCTGTCCTGATATTCGCTGAAAGGTTAGTAATATGGCCTCCTTTTGGCATTCCTGTTGAAGTCATAGCTAATTGTAAATTACAGTTATCCCTTTTGAAATTCACATTAATTGTATCATAGGAGCACCAGTGACATTGTTCACGGTGCTACTAGATGTATCCTGTCTCTCATTCTCTGAAAGTTTGTTGAAAGTTTGAGATGATTGCCCTCTGTTAAAAGTTCTTTTCTCACTCACGATTTACTCCCAAGGAATAAGCTCTGACAAACATTTCCATAATCAATAATTGCATGATTTAAATCTCTTCTGTAGCAATTTTTAACACACTTCAACTTGATTGGCGTGGTTCTATCTTTTTGGTATAGATTTGAATAGCTTTTTCCATAACCAAGTTCTCCCGAGTTTTGCATGTTTGCTCTTATGATATTTCCCACTTTGTTGATGTGTTGTTTGCTCAATTTGACTTTCAAATGTTCTTTCCCATGCAACTCTATGAATGTTTCCAACCTTTCAGGAGGAAAAAGTTAACAGACCACTGGAGGAGATTTATACGTCCTCTTATGTGGAGATGTAAGTGGGTGGAATTGAAAATTAAGGAATTGCAGTCCCATGCCTTTAAGTATGACAGAGAAATTGCAGAAGATGAACAGAGAAAAATGTTTGATCTTGAAACATTTATAGGAGGTTTTCCTGTGAAGTCACTGCCTTTTTCTACTTGTATGACTAGAAAAAAAGCAATGACAAGAAAGAAAAGAAAGAGATTTGAAGAGACTGAGGATGTAGCATCGTATATGCTACAACATAATCTTTTCTCCTATTATGGTGCTAAGTTTTCCAATTCTTGTTTTTTTTTTTCTTTTTTTTTTAACTTTGTTCTTACAAATATTTTGCCATAAATATTACAGTGCTAAATTTCCTTTTCTTTTGGTTCTCTACTGATCAGTAAATAAGAAGTCTACTACTGATGGTGCTTCTATTGATGATGGCTGCAGTAACCCAGGTAAGAAAAACAATAATTTTTACTTTACTTTTGTTGAATAACTGTGATTACTTAGTTTGGATGTGTGAAAAAGAATACATCATCCACATACACTCCTGCAGATATTTTATATGAAATTTCCCAACTGCTTTTACCATATAAGATAACAGAATATGCTCTACAATAAATATATTCTAGCATATGTAATTGGTTTATTTGCTTATAAATTTCAAACTTCTTCTTTTTTGAAAAATAAAAATAAAGGAGTGTCATTTCAAACTCTTTAAATAGGGGCATGTCAGGACTTTGTCTATTTCAAAGATTTCTTGTCTGAAAGGAGCCTGCTGTCTTTCACTGGTTTTGGTTGTTGATTTGATGTTCTTTCCTCTGCATCATCTCTTTTCTTTCTTTATTTTTTCCAGGAAATTTTGAAATATTTCCATGTTGACTAGGAACATTGCAATCATTCAGGTTAATGAGGTTTTAGAAAGAGAAATGTTAGTGCTAATACATATTGATTTGGTGTTGTAGTTGCTGTCTTCTGAAATTGTAAATTGCTAGTATGGGTAGGTGATCCATCTGCACTCACCCACTCATATTGTTCAAGACATTGTTGTTTAAAAACACAAGACAATTAAATGTATCCTGACTATTGTTGTTTAAAAACACAAGACTATTAGATGTATCCTGACTATTGTTGTGGATGAAAATTCTGCAAGGTTATTGGGTTCTTAATGCTCTTATATGGATGGTGATTTTGCAGCCAAGACTATTAATGACAATGACGAGTTTGGGACTCAAGATGGATTGACATCTCTTCAGTCCAGGGATAGCATCAGTGAACATATCCTTAGACAGATTGAAGTGCTAAAATCACAAGTCCATAAGTTGAAGTCCCGGGCAGACAAAGTGGCTTGTGAAAATCCTGTGAATTTTTTTCCTGTCAATGATTTGAGCATACTTGCACCATGTAATGCATTGACCAGTTCTGAACAAAATCCTGCTTCAGCTCCAAAAATAGGAGATAGATTGCTACATATACAAACTCAGCGTATGTCTGGGTGCAACATGGGAGACCTTATGCCTGAATCTGCAATTTTGAGTCATGGAGAGGCCACCTTTCGATCTGAAATGATTGGGAACACTTGCCAACCTAATGGTGGGGTTTCATGTGGAAATGTAAGTGTTTCTTGTGTGATTTATAGTTTACTTTGTTTTCTCTGTTCTGTGGAAATAAAATGGAAGTTCTATTTTTGTTGCAACACACACACACAGACATGGGAAGGTAGCATGTATTCAGTCTAGGTTTAACTCAGCATATGTCTGAGTGCAATATGGGAGATCTTGTGCCTGAAACTGCTGTTTTAAGTCAAGAAGAGGCTACTTTCTCACAGTTGATAGTTCTTATGAGACTATTTATTTCTCATATCATCAGGCTGAGGAAGGAATTCTGATACGTAATGCTGCGGTGAAAGAGGAGATAGGAAACTTAAAACATTTTGACAGTGGGCTAACAGAGAAGCCTCTGGGAGTATCGGGAAAGCAAACAGTCCAAGCTTCAGATCCTGACCTGCCAGAAGAGATGCTAGTGGCTCGTGTCCTTTTTGGTGGAAAATCACTTCCCAAATCCAGGTCAAATGTTTCCAATTACAAGAGAAAGCGGGGGAGGAAAAATTAAGGCTTTCCAAAAAAAAAAGATGGCACCTGCCGTGAATCAACAGGCTGCTTATCCTGACATGTATCCTCTCTATTCTCCTTTCCTTTCTGCTGTAAATTAAGTACATAATTCTTATTCTGTAAACTCCATCTCCTGCCACTTTGTGCACTATATCTAGGTTTGAACTTCGAATACTATTGTTTTAATGTGATTCGTTATACTGCCATGATCGACATTAGCTCTCTCATTCATTAAAAATGGGTTCCTTCGCCATCGCACCTTCACATTCTCCCAGGTCTTGTTAGGCGAGCGTTGTTTTTCAGCCGTTGCCTGCACAAGCATCTTCTTGCGTGGATACCTTTTGGTAACAAAGGCTAACTTGGATGTAGGCATGGCTGCATATCATTACTTGGTAAAATGAATTGTTGGCAGGAGTTTTTTTATTTTTTGATTTACTGTAAATAAAAACATCATTAAATCATGGCAAACATAAGAAACAACAATGTAGTCTACCTCAATTAGGGCATACTAAAGGTGATAATACTTTCCCTTGTAGTCTATGATTTTTTCTTTTTTAAAACCCTAAAATGGCAAGTAGTTATGAAACCATTGGTAGATTTGAAGGTGGTTTTTTGTATCTTTCCTATTTTTTCCCTCTGACATGTTAGAGTGACTCCAACGGTTGTGCTATTTGAAGAGTCAAAAAAGTGTCCTCTTAGCATTTTTTTTTTCAATTTTCTTGTCTCCAACGGAATATTCATTTTAATAGCTAAAATGTTTGTTCCTTGCCTCATCAGTGCCTCATCAACTATTTGTAGTAGCTGGGAAAGAAAAACCATAAATTACATATTTTTGTTGAAAACACTGTTCAACTTAATTAAATCACCTCCGAAGAAAGCAGTTTGTTGTCCAAGGTGAAAGCACTTCATAGTTCAAACCCATCATAGTATCAATCAAAGAACCTGAACCAAACATTATCATATCAACAAAGACAAAACAACATCAATCTCAACAATCACAAGAGTTTCAAAGTATAAATACAACATAACAAATATACTCCAATCTAGAACCTGAGAAATCCTTGCTCAATACCAACTTTGAACTACACTTCACTAGCGAAATGATAGAAAAACCAAATGGGTATTCATCAAATCTCAAGAAAAAGAACCTAGATTCAAAAAGAAATAACCATGTATGAAAATGTCAAGATTTTTCCAATTACACAAACTTATTGGTTGATGATGCAAAGATTGGGAGAGATTACCGTTTTTAATTCATTGAGTAGATAATTTTGAGAAGGAGTGCAACTTTGAGATATCTCTATAGTGATAGAAAAGAGAAATGGACAGCGAATTAAAGATAAGAGCAAGTCCAATGGTAGGAGGCATTTTTAAGAGGCAAATGATAGAAATGGCTCTTTGAATAGTGTATAAATGGCTCTTGAGGTGATGTGGTCTCCAATGGTAAGAGCCATTTTTAAGAGCCATTTTTTTAAACTTATTTTAAATAAAATTCAATTATTTTGTATATAGTGTAATTATACAATTCATTATAAATATGAGTAAGTTATATAATTAAATAATTATTTTTGAGAAACCCGCTAACAATAAAATTATTTTTTAAAAAAAAAAAAAATGAATTTAATTATAATTAAAAGATCCAAATATTTGAAATTTGAAATTTTAAATTTTAAAATGTTGAAAAAACCCGCCAAAATTTCATTTTGTAAAAATAAACCGCCAATATTTGAAATTCGAAATTTTCAAAAATTGAAAGAATTACCGTCAATATTTTAAATATTTTGGATTTCAAATGTTGAAAAAAATGGCGCCAACATTTTAAAATTTAAAATTTGAACTTTTGAGGAAAATAAATTCATCTATAAATATCCACATAAACCTTAACATTTTCTTCATCATAGTTTTCTTAATCATAGATTTCTTCACTGTTTTCTTCACCATAGATTTCTTCACTGTTTTCTTCTTTGCAATCTTTATTTTATTTCATTAAAGTTCATCATGAATAATTTTGATATTTATGATGTTTTTCATTTTGATGATGACACTTCCATGTATATTTGCCAAGTTGCTGCTACAGTGGATGCTGGAGAAGAATCGATAAATGAAGGGCGAAGAAGAGGGGCTCGTGGATCTGTTACTGGACACAATATCGTCAATCATGGTAGAAAGGAAGGTGCATTGAGGCTGTATAATGATTATTTTGTTGAAAATCCTAAATTCACAGAAAGTCAGTTTCGAAGGAGATTTAGGATGAGTCGTTGTCTTTTTATTCGGATCGCAAATGCGGTGGAAGCTCACAATCCATTTTTCAATCAAAAGAGAGATGCAGTTTGTGTTCTTGGTTTATCTTGTCTTCAAAAGGTAACTGCCGCTCATAGGATACTTGCATATGGTATTCCTGCAGATCTAACTGATGAATATATTCGGATTGGAAAAAGCACTGCAATAGAAAGTCTTAGAGCTTTCGTGAAATCAATTGTTGAAGTTTTTGGGGATTGGTATCTAAGAGCTCCAAACGAGTCCGATATTACTCGACTATTATCAATAGGCGAGCAGCGTGGATTCCAGGGATGTTAGGGAGCATTGATTGCATGCATTGAAAATGGGAGAAATGTCCAATTGTGTGGCATGGGATGTTTACTGGCCATTGTCAGGAACCTACTATAATTCTAGAGGCGGTGGCTTCACAAGATCTTTGGATATGACATGCCTTTTTTGAAATGCCTGGATCTATAAATGATATTAATGTTCTTGAGCGGTCACCTATCTTTGCTGCACTTGCTGAAGGTCGTGCTCCACCTGTCAATTACACAATCAATGGTCATGAATATACAATGGGATACTATTTAGCAGATGGGATTTATCCGAATTGATCAACCTTTGTTAAGACAATCTCAATGCCATTAGGAGAAAAGAGAAAATATTTCGCAAGAAAACAAGTCTGCAAGGAAGGACGTGGAGAGGGCATTTGGGGTGTTGCAGTCTCGTTTCGCAATAGTTCGTGGACCGGTGCGATACTGGGATGAAGAAACGCTTGCAAATATTATGAAAGCTTGCATAATAATGCATAATATGATTATTGAGGATGAAGGCGCAACGAATGTTGGATTTGATCCTGAAAGTGGAACTAGCTCTTCTATATCCGTGTCACATGAAGAAACACCAGAATTACATCATTTTCTTCAATCTCATAATCGAATCAGGGACAGAGCTACGCACTCCCAATTGCAAGCTGATTTGATTGAACATTTATGGAAACAATACGGTAATGAGTAGATAATCATTACATCTAAGCTACTTATTGTATGCTTTTAAGTTATTGTATGTTTTTAAGTTATTGTATGTTTTTTAAGTAATTGTAATTTTTTTTTGTATTTGAAGTTAATTAATGTTACTTATTATCTTTGAGTGTTAGAAAAAGTACAAATAAAAATTAACACATTAACAAATAATTAATAAGTTCTTACATAATTAATTAAAAGACATTCCATTACACATAATTCAATGAAATTAACTACATAATTAATTAGTACTCCTTTTTGCCATAATTTCCAACATTTTTTCTTCAAAATATGCTGCAGCAATTGGATTCATTGTAGAAGTATCCATCTTCATAATCTCCATTTCTTGTTTCTCTTGCTTTTGTTTAATCAATACAGCTTGTTGCTCCAACAGAATTTTTCTGTCTTGTTTTTTGTCCACCTCAATGTCAACAAAGGTATCATTCAATTGCTGTAACATAGTTGATACACTTGTCTCCTCAACTTTCTCTTTTCCTTGTCTGCGTCTAAGTCGTTTATTTTTTTGTTTCTGACCAATTGGTCTATTTTGGTAAAAAAATGTATCATTGTCTTCTCCTAAAGAAACAGAATCAGCGGTTGATGGAGTTGAAGTAGCTGGACTTGTGTTTCCATGATTTTTTTGTTTCTTGTTTGACTTCTGATGAAAACTTGCACGTTCAAATTGCCATTTGGGTTCTTCTTTTAAGATAACCCAACAATGTTCCAGTTGAAATCATTTGCCAACGACTGAAGCATATATTTGTCGAGCATCAGTAATCTGGAAAAACAAATTCAATAAATGAAACTATGTTACATAATAAATATGTTAAAAAACTTATTTAATATGTAAATGTTGAAAATAAAACATTACCCTTGATTCTTCAGTCGTTCCACTTTGTTGATGGTTTTCAATTTGGGTAACAAACCCAACAAATTTTCCAACTTCTCTATTTATTTCTTGCCATCTATTTGAGATGCTTATTTGGGAACGATTATTCAAGTGTCCTCCATTCTCTACAAAGTACGCATGTACTCGAGCCCAAAATTGTCTTGTTTGTTGATCAACTCCTGTGATTGAATCTTTGCTAGTATTTAACCACGCAGATACAAGTAAACAATCTTCTTCCGGCAAGAAGTTTTTACTTCTTTGTGATTTTCTAGTAATATGAACATTAAGATCACTTTGTTGAGAAACAAATTGTTCAGACGCACTTATAGGAGAGTTAGTGAATGAATTTCGCACATTTGAGTCCATCTGCATAAAAAATACATTGTCTTATTGCTCTTGTCGATCTAACTCAAATTTTATTACAGTAATAATAAAACTGATAAAAATATCTATTTACGAATAAATGCACACCATTTCTAAACACAAAATTTACACAGTTTAAACATCTAACAGTAAATTTAAAACATGTAATTAAGCTAATTGATTCACAAATTCATAATTTATCAATTTCGCATAATTATTTTTTTTACTACATATTATTATTAATGACCTCCTTTTATTTTCTTAAATATTATTATTAATTACCTCCACAACAATTCTAAATACAAAATTTACACAATTTTTAAATCTAACAATACATTTAAAACATGTAATTAATCTAATTGATCAAAAAAATCATAATTTATTAATTTCATAATTAATCAAAAATATTATTTTTTTTACTAAATATTATTATTAATTACCCATCTTTTCCCTAAATATACTCTAATATACCCCCCCACACACACACGAAACCCTACCTATTTCTGCCCATTTCTTTTCCAGGCGCCGCACACACACAAATCCATTTTTTCATGGCGATCGTCCCTCGTGTAACTAGCGTAAAATTTGTAACCGTATAAGTGTACTGATCGGGATAATTATATTTGTACGTATGTAGATAGTATATAGGGTACGTACGTGATAATCTGTAACCCGGTAAAAATATATACTAGAATATATGGTATGTACGTAATTGGCGTTTATGTACGTGATTGCTGGGATTAATTAATGTACGTAAATATTTAGGAAAAATAATTTTAGGAGAATTAATTAGTAAATCCTTTGTATATGTAATAAGTATAAATTATAGTATATAAAATGATGATAGCCAAAAATAATAATAATAATAAAATTCATAGAAACTAACTAAATAAATTGCCTTGAAATCCATAAAAATTTAAGTCTAATTTAACTTTGCATTTCACCATAACTCATTGACACATGGCATAAGCATTAAATGTAAAAGATGTTTAAGTAAAGCAAACATGGGGGAGAGGGAGGCATGTTTTTAAGCATCCCGAAATTTAAAAAAAAAAAAAAAAAAAGAGTGAAAGAGAAGGAGAAAAGGGAAGAAGAAGAAGGGAAAAGCAAGGAAAAAGCTAAAAAGACTTTAGGAAACTTAATCTAAGGTAAGTAGGTTTCATTTCATTTTTGTTTGTTTATGCTTTCCATTTTTATGAGTTGTTTCATTAATGTCAATGTGATTATGATGGTTTTGTAATTATTTTTACTCTTGATGTTTGATGATGGATGGTTAAACATGTATGATGAAAAGTGTGCTTGGTCTGAATTTCTTTTAGGGATGGAAAACCCGAAATTGGGGTGAATTATTTCGGGGTCTTGGAGTGAGTTTTAGGAAAAATGCAAAGCATGAAAGTTGTGTATATATATGTATACTACACCCCTGTTAAATTTCGTGATTTGTAGAAAAATATACATGGAGTTATGGCTGATATGGTGTGGGTTGCTCAAATAGATACCTGTTGGAAAAATATTTTCTGTCCGAAATGGTGCATGAATTATTTAGGGACCTTGGAGTGAGTTTTAAGAAAAATGCAAAGAATGAAAGTTGTGGATATATATGTCTACTATATCCCTGTTAAATTTCGTGATTTGTAGAAAAATATACATGGAGTTATGACTGATATAGCGTGGGTTGCTCAAATAGATACCTGCTGGAAAAAAATATTTTCCATCCGAAATTGTGTATGAGTTATTTCGAGATCTTAGAGTGATTTTTAGGAAAAATACAAAGAAGGAAAGTTGTTTATCTATATGTCTACTATCTCTCCTTAAAATTTCGTAATTTTTAGATATATATGTAAGGAATAATGGCCAAATGGGTATGGGATATGTAGGCATACTATTGTTGGAAAAAATATATATATATATATATATAAAAATATGTAAAATTAAGTGGGCTTAGATTTAGATGAATGTGGGCATGAAATAAACCCATGGACTTAACCTAGGACATATGGGCTTGTGGGCTTGGATTAAAATAAATGAGTTTGATCTAAGATAAAGTTAATAAACTTGGATCAAGCTAATGGGCCTAGAACAAATTAAATGGACTTGGACTACAATAAAAAGCTTGGTTTTAAAAATAGATGGGCTAAGATTAAAAGAAATGAGCTTGGACAAAATAAATAAATGAATAAATAATAATAAATAAATAAATAAATTTATTCTTTTAATAATGGAAATAATTAGATCTTAATAGTAATGGAATTAATGAGCAATATTAATGAGCGGAGGTTGTGTTCCCGCTATGAGTACCATGATTGGTATGTGAACGATGGGTGAATCCTGAGTGTGAGTTGGACCGTGAGTATGGTTGAGAAATAAGAATTGGTACCCGAGTTTGTTTGAATGTGATTAAACATGTCATCACGTGCATCACGTGCATTGGGGGAAATTAATTGGAGAGAAATCATTGAGTCTTGAATTGACACGGTTTGATAACCGAATTGAGTGGAATGGGTAATAGCAAGAAATCCATAGTGCGAGCTCTATTTACTAACACCGTTAAGCGAGGGATAATTCCGCTAACCGTGTGCTACAACGAGGGATAATGCCGTTGCGAGCAGTAAGTGATATTAAGATCACTGAGAGAAAGTAATAGAGCAGTAGGTGATAACATGATCACCGAGTGATAGTTCGCACGGACTTGCATATACCTAGGGTACCCGGATTAAAAATAGATGAAAATGTGGGAAACACAATAGCATTGCATATCATGTGCATCACCCTACTTACTGAGCTTTGGCTCATTCTGTTATTGTATTTTTTTTTTATTTCAGGCAAGGGTAAGGTTAAGCTGTTTGAGGATGCTACCGGTTCTCGCTAAAAGAGGCTCATGTGTCACTGATAAAAATAGGACTATCTTTGTTTTAAAAAAAAGAAAAGAAAAAGGGGTACGAGCCAAATTGTAAATTATATATCTAGGCATTTTGAGTATTTTGTAAATTATAAAATGATTATAAGGATGTTGTAAATTATTCCGTATGTTTCCAACAATGTAGTTATCTATGTATTTTGTTGTGTATGATGGAGGAAATAGGGGACATTAGTCCCAACAGTGTGGCGAACCTGGTCACGCCAGTTAGGTAACTGGCAAGGGAGCTGGGGGCGTCACATTTAGTGGTATCAGAGCTTAGGTTTAGTAAGTTGGGTAGAGTCCTAAGTGTCACATGAGCCCGAGAACCAGTACACTCTTCAACGGTAAATAAATAAATAAATTTCTGATTTATTTCCTGTTTGGTTCAATAACTGTATATGATTGTTGTATATGTTTTGTGTTGTTATACAATTATACACCGTAAAATAATGACGATTATAAATATTCGCGTTGTAGATGCCGTATATACTACGCGTACCCCAGGTTGCTAGGACCTGTAGGCAGAGGGCCACTCTAGCTGCTTATTGGGTGGAACTAAATAACCTTACTATGACACCGGATCAGGACATAGTTACTCACGTGACTAGAGTACATGATTTGATTCAGCAGATAGTATTTGCTGATGCCAGTTTTACCCAGTACCGCAACCATGATTATATGCGGATGACTTTACGCAGGACTCTCCTACCCAGGGATCAGCAGTTGTTGGATGAGGTATGAGAGGGTCAAATCAACCAAAATTGTTATCGGAATATAATCCGAGCCTTCTTACCAACCCAGATTAGACGGACCCTCAATAGGATGATGTATAATTGGGGTCTACCTATGGAGATTGCAAGTGAGATCGGACGTATTGCATCGGTTGATGCTATTGATTGGTGGAGGGTAGAGGGCGCCTTTCCACGACGCGTCCGATACATATTCTGATCTATGAGCCGCACTACTAAGAAATAGTACGATGTAGTAGCCTCCGTACCCTTTTGATATGAATAGGAATACCCTTTTTGGTTATAATTATGGTACGAAAACCCTTAGGAGTTGATGTGCTTATAAAAGCCGATTTTGTATGAAATGTTTAATATATATATATGGAAAATATATAACTTTTCGTATATATATATCTGAATGACTCTTGTTATATATTGCATATGATATGAAAGGTTATCGATATCATAACTAACCTAGATATAACATGACATGTATAAAGCTAAAACATGCCACCAAGAAGGAACCTGGTGCGAGAAGGAGGAGAAGGAACCTCCAATGATAACAACGTAAACCAACAAGATGCGTTGAATCGTATGTTGGACATACTGCAGCAACAACAACAGGCAATGCAACAACAACAACAAACTCATACGGAACAGATGGAACAACTTCTGGCTATGCGCCAACAACCTCCACCTCCGCCGCCTCAGCATAGGAATGACGCCGTGGAGAGGTTCCGCAAAATGAATCCTCAAGAATTCTCTGGAGGTGATAACCCGATGAAAGCGGAAGAGTGGATTAAATCCTTGGAGGCAATATTTGAGTATCTACACTTCGATGATAATGAAAGAGTGTCGTGTGCTATCTTCATGCTAACCACAGATGCCCGCACCTGGTGGGAAAGTGCACGAGTAACAGTTGATGTACCCACTTTAACCTGGGTGAAGCTTAAGGAAATGTTTTACAACAAGTATTTCACTGCTGATGTAAAGGCTAGGAAGATTCAGGACTTTCTAGAATTGAAGCAAAATGGAATGTCGGTAGGAGAATATGTACGAAGATTTGAACAAGGGTGTCGATTTGTTCCATTCATTGCCGAGGATGAAAACTTGAAAAAGAATCGGTTTTTAACAGGACTGAACCCGAGAGTTCGGAGTATGGTACGGATGTCTGCTGCTAATACTTTTCCGGAAATGGTAGACAAAGCACTGCTAGCAGACGAGGATCAGAAAGAGATTTCAAGGGAGATACAACAGAAAAGGCAAACATTTAAATCTGGAACTTCTTCCTCTGGGCCATTAAGACGAGCCTTGCCAAGAAACTTCAACCAAAGCGGTGGTCCAGGAAGTGCACGAGCTGTCAGACCAACACCATATACCCCAAGGTTACTACCAGGTAGTCAACCAAGACCAATGTTGGGTAACCAACCTCGGTGCAATAAATGTGGGAGGTTTCACACTGGGGAGTGTCCCCCGGATTTGAGAACTTGCTATATCTGTCACAAGCAAGGGCACATAGCCTCAAACTGTCCCCAAGTACAGAAACGAGGACCGGGAAGAGTACCTGCCCGGGTGTATACGATGACTCAGGAGGAGGCTGACCGGAAGGACTCGACAGTGATTTGTGGTAATGTCTCACTCCTTGGCTTGGTTACTTATGTTTTGATTGATTCTGGTGCTACTCATTCATTCATATCAAAAACATTGGTAGAAAGCCTAGGTATTAAACCCGAAACATTGGCAGTAGGATATCTGATAGTAGTCCCTTCTGGAGAGTATATGGAGTCGACAAGCTTAGTAAAACAATGTCCAATACAGATTGAAGATAGGAGTTTGGAGGCAGATTTGATAGTACTGGACCTTCAAGATTTTGACTTGATTCTAGGAATGGATTGGTTATCGAAGTATGGTGCCCATATCGATTGTCGGGGTAAGAGAGTAGTTTTTAATCTACTTGGAGGTGAGCAGTTAGAATTTAAGGCTGATATGAAGTTTCAACCAATACCGATCATCTCAGCTGTAAAAGCTCGAAAGATGCTAGGAAAAGGGTGTACAGGGTACCTAGCACATGTGCTGGATAGTCAGGTAGAGAAAGAGTCGAAGCCGGAAGATATAGAGGTTGTACAGGAGTATTTAGATGTGTTCCCAGAAAGTTTGACTACGTTGCCACCGGAGAGAGAGGTGGAATTTGAGATTGAATTAGAGCCGGGCACGACTCCAATTTCTAAGACTCCCTACAGGATGGCCCCAGTGGAGTTGAAGGAGCTAAAGGTGCAACTACAAGATTTACTGGATAAGGGATTCATACGCCCTAGTTCCTCGCCATGGGGAGCTCCAGTACTGTTTGTGAAGAAGAAGGATGATAGTTTGCGGTTATGCATTGACTATCGAGAGTTGAATAGGGTGACAATTAAAAATAGGTATCCGTTGCCCCGAATTGATGACTTATTCGACCAATTGCAAGGTGCAATGGTGTTCTCCAAGATAGATTTACAATCAGGATATCACCAGCTGAGAGTAAGATCGGAGGATGTGAAGAAGACAGCTTTCAGGACGAGATACGGCCACTACGAATTCCTAGTAATGCCGTTTGGATTGACTAATGCTCCAGCCGCCTTTATGGACTTGATGAATCGAGTCTTTAAAGGATTCTTGGATAAATTTATCATTGTATTCATCGATGATATTCTGGTTTATTCTCGAAGCCATGAGGAGCATAGGGAACATTTAAGAGCTACCTTACAGCTACTAAGGGAGCAGCAATTATACGCCAAATTCAAGAAATGCGAATTTTGGCTAAAGCAAGTTGCTTTTCTTGGACATGTGGTGACAAATGAAGGTATAGCAGTAGATCCGAGAAAAGTAGAGGCTATCCAAAACTGGCCTACCCTAAAGAACGTGACAGAGGTACGAAGTTTCTTAGGGTTAGCTGGTTACTACCGAAGATTTGTGGAGAGCTTCTCTAAGATAGCCAGGCCTCTTACTAACTTGATGAAAAAGAATGTTAAGTTTCAGTGGACGGATGCTTGTGAGAAGAGTTTTCAAGAATTAAAGCAAAGACTAGTCACCGCCCCAGTGCTAACCATTCCGTCTGAAAGTGGAAACTTCGTGGTATATAGCGATGCTTCTAAAAATGGGCTAGGAGCGGTGTTGATGCAGAATGGAAGAGTAATAGCCTATGCATCGCGGCAGCTGAAAGAATACGAACGGAATTATCCAACACATGATCTGGAATTAGCGGCGGTAGTATTTGCCCTAAAAATATGGAGACATTACTTATACGGAGAAAAGTGTGAGATATATACGGATCACAAGAGCTTACGATATATCTTCACACAAAAGGAGTTGAATATGAGGCAAAGAAGGTGGTTAGAGCTAGTAAAGGACTATGACTGTATAATCAACTACCACCCGGGAAAAGCCAACGTTGTTGCCGATGCTTTAAGTAGAAAATCGATGGCACCGATGCAATTAATTCAACAGCCGATAGCGAGGGACCTTCAAAGGCTGGAACTGGAAGTGATTCCTGTGGGCCACAAGAATATTATATCAGCTTTGATAGTCCATCCGACTCTGCAGGAGAGAATTAAGATGGAGCAACAGAAGGATGTAAAGCTGACTGAAATAAAACAGAGTATAGAGGCTGGTAAAGAGTCTAATTTTACGATGGATGAAAAAGGCGTAATTAAATTTAAGGGAAGGTTGTGTGTTCCCTCGGTAAAGGACTTGAAGGAAGAGATATTAAGGGAAGCACATGCAACTCCATACTCGATACACCCAGGAAGCACAAAAATGTATCGGGATTTACGAAAATGTTATTGGTGGCCTGGAATGAAGAAAGACGTGGCAAATCATGTAGCAAGATGTCAGATTTGTCAACAAGTGAAAGCAGAGCACCAAAGACCTTCGGGAACGTTAAAACCACTAGCAATTCCAGAATGGAAATGGGAGCATGTAACTATGGATTTTGCCATGGGATTGCCAAGGTCGGAGAAGGGGTCTGATGCTATTTGGGTGATTGTGGATAGGTTAACCAAGTCAGCCCATTTTCTTCCAGTTAAGACCACCTATAATCTGAACCAGCTTGCCCAGTTGTACATTGATGAGATTGTAAGATTACATGGGATTCCAATCTCAATTGTATCTGATCGAGATCCAAGGTTCACTTCTGTATTTTGGAAGAGTCTGCATAAAGCCTTGGGCACAAAGCTAAACTTCAGCACAGCTTATCATCCGCAAACTGACGGCCAATCCGAACGAGTAATTCAGATTTTAGAAGACATGTTGCGAGCATGTGTTCTAGATTGGTCCGGAAAATGGGAGAAATATGTACGCTTAGCTGAATTTGCGTATAACAATAGCTACCAAGCTTCAATCGGAATGGCTCCGTATGAAGCTTTGTATGGACGTCGATGTAGATCTCCCGTTCATTGGGATGAAGTAGGAGAAAGAAAGTTGCTGAGACCAGAGTTGGTGCAACAAACAGCTGAAGCAGTGGATAAAATCCGTCAACGATTAAAAACGGCTCAAAGCAGACAGAAAAGCTACGCCGACAGGAGACGAAGGGATCTAGAATTTGAAATCGGTGACTATGTGTTCCTAAGGGTTTCACCGATGAAAGGTGTGCTGCGATTCGGAAAGAAAGGAAAGCTGAGTCCCCGATACATTGGGCCATTCGAGATACTGGATCGAGTAGGCGATAAGGCATATCGCCTGTTGCTACCATCATCCTTAGCGGGTGTGCATAATGTGTTTCATGTATCTATGCTAAGGAAGTGCATTGGAGAGCCTAGCCAAATTGTGGAGACAGACATACCAAACCTTACTCCTGACTTGACATATGAAGAGAGACCAGTCCAGATTTTGGATAGTCAAGTCAAACAGTTAAAGCACAAGGAAATTAGGCTAGTTAAGGTTATGTGGGAGAATCACGGTCGCGAAGAAATGACTTGGGAGCTGGAGGATGAGATGAGAGAAAAATACCCGATATTATTCGAATAGGTCAATTTCGAGGACGAAATTTCTTTTAAGGAGGGGAGAAATGTAACTAGCGTAAAATTTGTAACCGTATAAGTGTACTGATCGGGATAATTATATTTGTACGTATGTAGATAGTATATAGGGTACGTACGTGATAATCTGTAACCCGGTAAAAATATATACTAGAATATATGGTATGTACGTAATTGGCGTTTATGTACGTGATTGCTGGGATTAATTAATGTACGTAAATATTTAGGAAAAATAATTTTAGGAGAATTAATTAGTAAATCCTTTGTATATGTAATAAGTATAAATTATAGTATATAAAATGATGATAGCCAAAAATAATAATAATAATAAAATTCATAGAAACTAACTAAATAAATTGCCTTGAAATCCATAAAAATTTAAGTCTAATTTAACTTTGCATTTCACCATAACTCATTGACACATGGCATAAGCATTAAATGGAAAAGATGTTTAAGTAAAGCAAACATGGGGGAGAGGGAGGCATTTTTTTATGCATCCCGAAATTTAAAAAAAAAAAAAAAAAAGAGTGAAAGAGAAGGAGAAAAGGGAAGAAGAAGAAGGGAAAAGCAAGGGAAAAGCTAAAAAGACTTTAGGAAACTTAATCTAAGGTAAGTAGGTTTCATTTCATTTTTGTTTGTTTATGCTTTCCATTTTTATGAGTTGTTTCATTAATGTCAATGTGATTATGATGGTTTTGTAATTATTTTTACTCTTGATGTTTGATGATGGATGGTTAAACATGTATGATGAAAAGTGTGCTTGGTCTGAATTTCTTTTAGGGATGGAAAACCCGAAATTGGGGTGAATTATTTCGGGGTCTTGGAGTGAGTTTTAGGAAAAATGCAAAGCATGAAAGTTGTGTATATATATGTATACTACACCCCTGTTAAATTTCGTGATTTGTAGAAAAATATACATGGAGTTATGGCTGATATGGTGTGGGTTGCTCAAATAGATACCTGTTGGAAAAATATTTTCTGTCCGAAATGGTGCATGAATTATTTAGGGACCTTGGAGTGAGTTTTAAGAAAAATGCAAAGAATGAAAGTTGTGGATATATATGTCTACTATATCCCTGTTAAATTTCGTGATTTGTAGAAAAATATACATGGAGTTATGACTGATATAGCGTGGGTTGCTCAAATAGATACCTGCTGGAAAAAAATATTTTCCATCCGAAATTGTGTATGAGTTATTTCGAGATCTTAGAGTGATTTTTAGGAAAAATACAAAGAAGGAAAGTTGTTTATCTATATGTCTACTATCTCTCCTTAAAATTTCGTAATTTTTAGATATATATGTAAGGAATTATGGCCAAATGGGTATGGGATATGTAGGCATACTATTGTTGGAAAAAAAAAAAATATATATATATATATAAAAATATGTAAAATTAAGTGGGCTTAGATTTAGATGAATGTGGGCATGAAATAAACCCATGGACTTAACCTAGGACATATGGGCTTGTGGGCTTGGATTAAAATAAATGAGTTTGATCTAAGATAAAGTTAATAAACTTGGATCAAGCTAATGGGCCTAGAACAAATTAAATGGACTTGGACTACAATAAAAAGCTTGGTTTTAAAAATAGATGGGCTAAGATTAAAAGAAATGAGCTTGGACAAAATAAATAAATGAATAAATAATAATAAATAAATAAATAAATTTATTCTTTTAATAATGGAAATAATTAGATCTTAATAGTAATGGAATTAATGAGCAATATTAATGAGCGGAGGTTGTGTTCCCGCTATGAGTACCATGATTGGTATGTGAACGATGGGTGAATCCTGAGTGTGAGTTGGACCGTGAGTATGGTTGAGAAATAAGAATTGGTACCCGAGTTTGTTTGAATGTGATTAAACATGTCATCACGTGCATCACGTGCATTGGGGGAAATTAATTGGAGAGAAATCATTGAGTCTTGAATTGACACGGTTTGATAACCGAATTGAGTGGAATGGGTAATAGCAAGAAATCCATAGTGCGAGCTCTATTTACTAACACCGTTAAGCGAGGGATAATTCCGCTAACCGTGTGCTACAACGAGGGATAATGCCGTTGCGAGCAGTAAGTGATATTAAGATCACTGAGAGAAAGTAATAGAGCAGTAGGTGATAACATGATCACCGAGTGATAGTTCGCACGGACTTGCATATACCTAGGGTACCCGGATTAAAAATAGATGAAAATGTGGGAAACACAATAGCATTGCATATCATGTGCATCACCCTACTTACTGAGCTTTGGCTCATTCTGTTATTGTATTTTTTTTTATTTCAGGCAAGGGTAAGGTTAAGCTGTTTGAGGATGCTATCGGTTCTCGCTAAAAGAGGCTCATGTGTCACTGATAAAAATAGGAATATCTTTGTTTTAAAAAAAAGAAAAGAAAAAGGGGTACGAGCCAAATTGTAAATTATATAACTAGGCATTTTGAGTATTTTGTAAATTATAAAATGATTATAAGGATGTTGTAAATTATTCCGTATGTTTCCAACAATGTAGTTATCTATGTATTTTATTGTGTATGATGGAGGAAATAGGGGACATTAGTCCCAACAGTGTGGCGAACCTGGTCACGCCAGTTAGGTAACTGGCAAGGGAGCTGGGGGCGTCACACCTCGTCCCTCTCCCTCTTGGCCATCATCCCTCGTCCCTCTCCCTCTCGGCCATCGTCCCTCTCCCATGGCCATCTCGCCTCCGTCCCTCTCCCTCTCGGCCATCTGGCCTCTGTCCCTCTCACTCTCACTCTACTCTTTTCCCCCCTCTACCTCGGCTCCCTCTCACTCTGCTCTCCCCTCTTTCCCTCTACTCTCTGCTCCATCCCCCATCTCCCTCGCCTCCATCCCCCCCTCATTCTGCTCCCTGCTCCCTCCCTGCTCTCCCCTCTTTCCCATGGCCCTTTCTTGTTCAAGTTTCTATATGGGTTTCAAATATCAATTCAGCTTCTGCTCTTAATTTCTATATGGGTTCTTGGTTCTGTAAACAAACCTACCTACTTGAACAAAAACAAATACATTAAGTTAGAAAACAAACCGATGATGCAGTGGGCAGAAGATTTGACACGAAGTGAAGATGCAGCTCGTTGGATTTGTGGTATTTTGCTGTGATTTTTCTTGTTTGAGTTTGCTGTAAAATATATGTGTTTTTGCAATTTTTCAATTAATTGGTTTGTTGTGTTGATGTTGGTTTGTTGTGTTCATGTTGATTTTTATTGGTACAATGGCAACGGTAAAAAAAAATTACAACGGTCGGATTTTCTGTTTTGGCTCCCCGGCTGAAACTTGTGGGAATGCCTCCCAAAAATGGAAAAGGCATTTGCCTCTTCATTTGGCTCTCCCTGTTGGAGTGACAAATTTAACAAAAAGAGCCATTTTAAAAAAAATATGGCTTTGCCTCCTCTGATGGCTAGTCCCGTTGGACTTGCCCTAAAAGAGATCAGAGAGAGAGAGAAAGAGGGGCAAGGCTAGAGTAATATAATATTTTAGGTTAGTTTTTTATTTTAAATTCGATTTTTTTATTTGAATTTAATTAAAAAATTAATAATTATAATGTTGGAGGGTTTTTTAAAAGTAGTTATTTAATTATATAAATTACTTATATTAATTGTATAAAAAATTAATTATTTTTCATTTGCTTTAAATATATTGTATCGTGTTATAAAATTAATATCAATTCAGTTTGTTTTTTAAAGTTCTTCTAGGACTCAACGACAATAAGCAACATTAATCAAAAGCATCATAAACTTACTCCTATAAAATGTATAAAATTAATAATTATATTATTGGAGGGTTTTTTAAAAGCAATTATTTAATTATATAACTTACTCCTATTAATTGCATAATTAAATTATATACAAAATAATTGCACTATATTTAAAATGATATATAAAAAATAGCTTTTCTAAAAAAAACTATATTTACACTATTCAAAAAGTCATTTTAGAAATTTAGCTCTCTAAAATGGCTTTTACCATTGGAGATGCTCTTAGAGCAACTCCAATGGGAGAGCTAAAAGAAAAGCCAAAGGGAAAAGACAAAATTTTAGTTTTTATTCTTCATTTTAATAGCTCCAATGAGAGAGCTATATTGAAAAATTAAAATAGTATTTCTAAGTTGAAGAGTTATTCCTACATGTTTGATCAAAAGAGCCAAAAATTGTTTAATATATTTCTATACAAAAAAGTGGTTTTGATTGTACTTGTATTAGTTATTTATTATTAATATATAGTTATATTAGAATTATATATATTAAAATAGATTTGGCTTCTCTAAAAAAATATTATATTTACACTATTCAACAAGTCATATTATTAATTTGGTCTCTTTAAATATCTTCCCCCCCTGGAGATGCTCTTAGGAGACCATTCTTCTCTTTTCTTTTTATGTTTTCCTTCTCCCTGGATGTCTATCAAATCTTTGAACTTCTTAAGAAGTAAGGAACCTCGTAGTTGAAAATGGTTGATTAGGGTGTATCTTTCATGAATTAATCATGATACATGGGCGATCATCGAAGCCAAACAACCTTTAATCTTATAAGGAGGCTGTTATTCTTCAACTATGATCAAACCATGTTTAATTTGGTGGTCTATAGCTTTTCACCTTCGATCCAAAGTTGGGTGCTACAATATCAAATTTACTAAATCAATCAAAAATGCTATAAAACCAGAAGTTCAGGGTTCCCATATGAAAGATGGGGCCATAAACATCAAATTAATGTGACATAACTTTTTATAAAAGAATTTTGTCTATTGAATGGTAGTGGTTAGAGCCTCTGAGATGGTCAGAGTCAAGTTCATTCACTTGAGTGTTGCAACTTAATTAGTCTTTTTAGTTGAAAAATATCAAAGATAGATAACTTGTCACTTTGTTTTTTCATTAAGAATAAGTGACATGTTATTTGCTTAAACCCTAAAATTAGGATTTTCTAATTAGGGTTTTAATAAATTTCAATTAAGTGCATGTTATTTAGTTTAAGTTTAAACATTCTTAATTGAAACAACTGATTAATTTTATATAGTTATGCCCTTACCAAAAATAAATTGAGATCATTTAAGGCTGACAAATTTAATAGTATTTGTTTTCCAATTTCTTCAATTGAGTACCTAGTTAAGCCTTAAACTTTTATTTTCTTTAATTTTGACGACTTTTGTAGACATGTCCCTGTTCTTGAAATTAATTTAATCTTTAAATGACCTCTAAAACTTTGATTTTTTTGCATTTTCACCTTGATTCCATATATGGTCCTCTAAATTTCAAACTCTTAATTAAGTCTAAATTAAGCTTCCAAATTTTATTTTTACCAATGAAGTCCTTAATAAAATTAATTTGACTCATTAAAAGTTTAATTAAATCTTTGCACTTAATAAATTCTTTAAATTTCAGCCTAAATTAATCTATAAAGTTAATTAAACCTTTAATTAGACCCATGTATAATTAAATCAACCAATTAAAAGTTTAATTAAGTCCTCTAACTTAATTTTATGCAAAATAATTTATTTTTCACTTAAGTTAACCTTGAATTTACACTGTCTTTCCCATTTAAATCCTTTAATGGCGCAATCGAGTTTTTAATATTGTTATGGATCCAAATTGGTTTCTTCATCTTGTTCTTCTCAACCAAGTCGCTTGTCTTCTAGTATTTTTTTTTTTTTTTTAATTTTCACAGTTCTTTCTCAGCTGGTTCCTCTTCCTTTATTCTTCTCTTGTTGTGCTTGACTACCCATAAACAATTAAATTCTTGTGCAAAAATTGTATACACAAAATCAGAAACTTAATTTACCATTTGTTTCAATTCATTCATTTATTGTGTCCTTGAAAACAATCCAAAAATCAAAGACAACTGGTAACATGAATTTTATAGCGTGTTTGGTTGAGAATGAATATAGAATTAAAGAAATATCTTAAAGGTCAAAGGGTATGTTTAATAATTGATACTTGAATATTAATCTAAAATATTAATTTTATGTGTCTGATTGCCCATTGGATTAATTATGGTCGGAACTTGAATAAAAAAAATAAACTTTTATCACAAAGGTAAAATAATTGGCCAAACAATTAATTGAAGAGTAGTTATTGAAATGAGAAATTGATAAGATTTTAACCGTTACAATATAGGCGACAATGCAAGTTTTATTTCGTTCTACTATCATTGCATTTATTTTTCCAGCAAAACCATCACATAATTGCATCTTTTCATTTGGACGTTTACTTATATTTGAATTACCATAACCAACGGCCGAGTGGTTGGAAAATAAAGAAATTTAATAAATGGCTTTTTTTCGCTTGAACAATTTTAGAGGCTAAAATCTGAAAGTCAAATCATCTCACAGCCTCCGGTTCACTTCATAAAATGCATGGCGGTTGTTTAATCCAACCACCATTAAGCGGTTGTTTTAATAGAACCACGATTCTCATTAGCCGTTATGTTTAATGAAGAGGGTGTTATCTCCCTAATAACTATGCTAGTTTGGTAAACCAAACACTTCTTTTATGCATAATAACTGTTAACTACACTTTAAGACAGGTATTAAAAACATCATTTTAAATTAAATCTTAATCAGTAACACACTGAGTTAGGTTATCTCGTATCTGCCACTAAAAAAGGTGTTAAATTAAGTAAAAGAAAAAAAAATAATCATAATAATCCAAAAAAGATAAAAAGTAGAACTAGAAGATATATAAAAGCAAATGTTGCCACCCCCCCCCCCCCCCCCCCCCCCACGAGCCAAGGAGTAACAGCAATAATTTAACCAAAGAATATGAAATTAAATGTGATCAACCCGAGATAATGGAGAAACAAAAGATTAAAATAATAATAATAATAATAGTAATAATAATATTACAGAAGTAATATGATGATGAAGACATCTTCTTCCTCTATCTAGAAGATCAAAGCAAGCAGAGTAGACCCCATCCGAATGCCAAACCTCCTACCATCTTCTGCAAGCATCTTATTGTTTCCGCTCCACTCTGCTATAATTAGTTCAAAATTTACAACCCATTATCAAATAAGTAAATGTCAAATTACTCTATTTGCTGCAGCATTTACTATGGTGTTTACTTACTGTGTGTGGGCGCGCGTGTAAAAATCGAAATTGAATGGTTCTCACTGTGTGCGCGCGTGTAAAAATCTAAATTGAATGGTTCTCAAAAATAAAACAGATTAAACCCCTTTACCAAACACTACATTAAGCCATTGTTAATATTAATTTATTGCAATAAATTTACCTAGTACATGACAATTATCTATTAATTAAATATCATTTTCAATACCATTAAAAGAAAAACCCTTAAATCAGATCTAACGTGCCGTGTTTTTATGATCGAAGTTCTAGATAGATCTATGCCTACCATTTCCCTAATAATTAATGAACATGTTAAATAAGATTGCTCACGAATAAAGATGAAACGATGAACTTACGTCGTCAAAGACAGAAGGGCCAGGAGAGATGGATTCGGCGCTAGGTCCAGGGGCCTCCGTTGGTGGTGCTGGTGGGCTCAACAATGCCGGACCAGGAGCTGGTGCTTGGTGCATCTTTGGCTTCTTTTTACTATGAGAAGGAGCAGGGACCTCTGCGGCCGGTGGAGCGACTGGTGAGCTTGCCTGTGGAGCACTAGTTGGGGAAGCAACAGGCGCAGGAGACGGAGGAGATTTTGCTGGTGGAGAACTAACAGGAACTGGAGCCGGTGGGGAGCTAACTGGAGTCACGGATGGAGGTGGTGTGGCCAATGGCGCCGCCACCGGACTTGAAACCGTCTGTTTCGGTGGAGAAGCTGCTGGTGTTGCCGCAGGTGGTGGTGATACGGGAGCTGCTGTTGTAGGTTTTGTTGGTGCTGCTACTGGCACGGAGGGAGTTGTTGGAGTCGCGGGAGTTGATGTCGGTGTCGCAGCCGGTGCTTGGCCGCCGACACCGGCGATAATGATGCACATCAGTGCCAATCCAAGCATGCCATTCCCATCCATTTTTTTAAAGAGAAGAGGGGGAGGATGCGAGAATCGAGAATGAGAACGTAGAGATGTAGACTGGCAGGCAATAGAGGCGAAGACTGTATATATAGGCCCATTAGTAAAACGCAACGGTCATGATTTGGTAGATCTAGATCGTTTATTAATAAAAGGGCCCCACTTTAGTAGCCGTTTTATAAACATATTAAAATATGGCATATTATCAATCAAGTTTCCATCTATAGAAAATTATAATCGCACCGTTAGTTTATAAAAATATTGAAAGTTTTAGTGAGAAAGATGTAGTGAAAAAAAACAAGAGATTAAAGGAAACCTTGAAGTGTAGATTGAGTGATTGTTTGAGAGTGTGGTTGTAGTTATTTTTTAAAGTGTTTTTCGTTTAGAAATGTATTCAAATAATATATTTTTTATTTTTTAAATAATTATTTTTAATTGTATTTTATTTAATGTAACCAAATTTTAATGTATTGTCTTGATCAATATTCTTGAAAGTATAACCTTTGATAAGCTATCAAAACAATTAATTTTATGATAGTCTACTTGTATTTGGTGTGATTGTTAGTTGTACTTTCATTTGTGTGAAAGTTTTTTTTTTTTGGTTGATGTATTTTTTTTTATTGTGCTCTTATTGTATATTTTTAAAATAAAATAATGTATTTATTTTCTTAGTGAATTGTTTACTTATATAGGGATTTTCATAGTTAATCCTTAAGGGGCATGGCATGGTGGTAAATGACTTGAGATATGCCTTGCAGATGTCAGGTTCGAGTCAAGACGTGTTTATCTTGTAAGAGTCTGGGACAACCAGAGTTTGCTTGTTTAACTTGAGCTTCAAAGAGTGTCTAAAAAATGGTGAAGTTTCCTAAAAACAAAAGATTTTCATAGTTACTTGCAACTTTTAAATTTATTTTTATCAGATAATTTCATTCATTATATTTGTGTTTAAATAGATAATATTACTTATTGTTTTTCATTTCATAATATTTTGCACTTGTTTTTTATGTGAAGACTTTAAACCCAATTGGATGGTAATATATTTGTCTACTATAATCAATGATTATTTTTATCTTTAGAAGAAGTCTTTAATATGTCAATAGGCTTATAATTATACTTGTTATATCCTTATATAATTCTAATTTCTCAAAATTTACTTTCAAAATATTTTTTTATTTAATATGATATAATTATATATATATATATATATATATATATATATATATAACACAATAACATAAGATTTATTTTAAAAAAATGAACCATTAATTATTCTATTTTTTTATTAAAATATTTTAAGTGATTTAATGAAAAGTTTATATAGTTGAGGGATATTTTTAAAATGAAAATATAATTATTTTGATTTAAATACATGATAAAATAATATATTTCAGAATTATATACTATAAAAGGGTATGATAGGCATAAATTAAGAAAAAACACAATAATTTATCAAAAATTTGTTCAATTATACAAATATATATTTAGTCATTTATCCAAGTGACAAGACACAATACTTTAAATAAAAATTATAAACTTCAATAGCATTATAAACTAACTAAAAAGAAAAGAGTTATTCTCATAAGGAGATAAGGTCAAATAAGATTTATAGCATGTAAGGTCAAATAAAATTTATAGCATATGTGATTAATTTTAAATTCATACTAACTCTTCAAGTATTGACTCAATAATATTTAGTATGCTGGACAAAGATGGACTAGACATGATAATTTTTCTATGGAATTGTTTGGTGCACCTTTTGATAATATAAAATCAACTTTTTCCTATCCAAGGCTGTTCAAATAGAGAAATCTTTATTCCACTAAAAAAAGAAGACGTCAATATTGTTCAGCTTTTTATATAAGATATAATCCATGTTGATTTGAGTTAGCATAAAAAGAAAAACTAGTTATTACTATAATTTTAAAACCTAACTAAGAGGTCAATCTAGGGTAAAGCCTGAGCTATAAATTGAGTTAACCATTGACTCAAGTCAATATAAATATAAAAATAGTATTACCATAGTTTAAAATTTTAATTTCAAAATCGACCTAGAGCAAGGTCTCAGTCACAGGTCGAGAGGGTCAACTTGGGTTGACGCAAGTTAATATAAGAATAAAAGTGATTATTATCATAGTTTCAAAAACCTGACATAAAGACAAGGCAAGACCTAAGTGATCAATTGAGAAGGTCAACCCGAGTTAACCAAAATTACAAAAAAATATCTAAAGCAACCTTGTTTTGACAAAAAGAAAATTAAAAAAATTAACAAAAAAATAATGAGACTGTGTTTTATCTCGGGTCAACCAGATCACAAAATGACCCAAGTTTTTGATTGGGTTAGGTTAGATTAATCCTTCTTTTATTTTTTTTAAAGTCGGATTGGTCTAAACCTGGGGTCAATTAGGCTCCGTACAATATCTACCAAACACAAAATATATCAAATTATCATGTTCAATCTAGTTCAAAGTACATTAAACACAAATCAATAATTATATGTAAAATCTAGTCTTATCCAAGTAAAATCATTTAACATACCAAACATTGCTTAAATAAACATATTTTAGTTTTATTATTGTATTGTGATTAAGATGATTGAGATGAGACTTGTGAAAGAAGAATAAATATAAATCAGAAAAAAAAAACAATAAAATTCCAAGTCTTACAAAATGTTGAGAAAATTTGTAATATCTATAGTTTTTTTGATAAACCAAATTAATGCTAGAGTTATCTTAATCTAATTTATATTTTAGCTTAGTAGGATCTTCATAAATTAAGGTATTTTATTTGAACTTTTTTATTTATCTCTCGGGCAAAACATTTGTTTTTGTCAAAATCATGGTCAAGTTCATCTTTAACAGCAGATGAGGCAAAAAGTGAAATTCAAGAGTGTAGTTGTGATTTTTCGAAGATGAGGGGCACAATCAAAAAGTAAGTGAAAGTTAGATGATAAAGGTGTAGTTTGTTAAACACTATATTTTCCGGGCCCACAAATTTGGGATAATTCTATCAATCAAGTAGCCACCAGAGCATGGTGCTTGATACAGTCTGGCTGATGGGTCCCAGGTTGTCCAATCAGTGCATGTGATATGATATTATTATATTATTATTTGTGGGGATGTTAAAGTGACAGGTCATTAGGCGACTACGGTGACGGGTTTTACACTACAGACATCAGTATCACTTGATTCTCTGTTGCGAGAGGGGTCCCGTGTGCTTTTGGCTTGGGAGAGATTCCGACAGCTGTGATTACTGAAATGAACCAATTATGGGTAGCCACGTGAGGAATCGATAATAATTGCGAGTGAAGTATAGGTGACTGATGTCTACTGGCCAAACGCGTGGGCACTCGCAGACAATACATTTTGCAAAAAGAGAAAGGAAGTCGCTCTTTTTACTGTTGACGTTTTTTTTAGGAAAATTCTCTACTTTGCTCGTAAAAAAGATTATTCTCTGCATTTCTTTTTCATTATATAATGAATATATAAGCTCAGAATCTTTTAAAAAATTGTTGATATTGCGGAGAAGCCACATTCAATTTGGAGAAAAAACTTCAACCGATGGAGTCCGAAAAAGATGGTGGGTTAGGTGAAGATCGATCTTTATTGGCCCATGACATAACCAAGCTTGTGAGCTTGATTAGGCCTGAGCCCCTAACTAAGTCAAAATATTTATTTTTAATGTATTATCCCTTTACTATCCCTAACTAACCATGATAATAACAAGTGTGTTAGGAATTTTGATCTATCCCTTTACTATTCCATATAATTATATCATAATTATTTTACCATGATAATGATTATCAACATACTCACTACTATAAATAATTAATACTTCTTTTCTTCTTCCTTTTAAATTATTTATGGGCAAACCTTTAGTGTGCTAGGACAAGTAAGGAACCTTACCTTTTTTTTTTTTTTGCTTGCTTTTAAATGTGTTTGGATGAATTAATTTTTTCTTTGGGAAGATGAGCCTCTAGAGCTGATATTTTTGCTAGTGGAAATGGTGAAGCTAAACCTTTCCATCCTGCTAGTGAAAGTAGTGGAGTTGAATATTTTTATCAAGATAATGTGACATATTTTTCCTTTACCTAACAAACTAGCCAACCCCAACCTCTAAATTTATATAAAAGCATTGTAAACATTGATACTATTACTCAATTAACCATAAACATGAAAGTAATGGATAAGACTAGGACTCCACTTCTCTATGAAAGAATAAGTAGGATACTTGAGGCAACAACTAAGAATTTTTAGATCACAACCCATATATATATATATATGTTTATGTTTAGTATTCATTTCTTTGTCTAGTTTTTTTAGAGATGTATTTCTCTATTATAACTTGTTTCTGAATCATTTGTACCCAAAATGTGGATGACTCTATCAATTTTTGTTAAGTATTTGAGACTTAATATTCAAGTCCCAACAATTGACGTGTTTAAATATTGCTACAATTTGTGAAGTTCTTATAAGAGTAAGAAATAAGTGGCATGGTTATACACTGTTTCTAAGAAAACATGAAACCTTTGAACATTATTTTCCAAGGTAAATCCTTATCAATAAAAAAACAGAGGAATGGTTATGTAACAGTAGGTTATATCAATAACCTCTGTTAAAAAAGGTAGGGATGTTCTCTAGTATCGAGAACGTCTGTCACATATAATGTTACTTCTCCTTAAAACCCAAATGAATGTATTCAGAAATATTATTGATAACTAACAATACCATCTTTTTTGGTTTGCCAAATGGTGTTTTATAGAATATAATATATATAGCACAGAGATATTTACCATATTCCTTACTTTTTAGCGTTATACATTTTATACTAATATTGGTCTATATTGTTTATAAGCAAACCTCACTCTTTAAGACTATTCATGTAACGACCCGTTGTTTTTAATATATATATATATATATATACCTAACACACATGGTGCCGGAAATCAGCGAACCTGATTTCCTCACATCATCAAAATACCATCCACACAATTAACACTTCATTAAAAGTGAATCTTACATAAACATATAATATTATGGTTGCATAACTAGAAATTCATATTAAAAATATACATACATAGACATGAGTTTGCATTCCTATCCTACTGATAACCATTACAAATTTACATAAAAATGTCTAATAAAAGTTATGTGTTCAGTACATTGAATCATACAAAATGCATTGTGATTTAGAATGCATCTACATGATTCTTTGCAAAAGTAGGTTCCCGTGTATCGGTTCCCTAGACATCTCGTGAATGTGACCACCCTGCAGCAGTACAAAACATTTAAGAGAATGTAACACTTAATGATAATAATAATAATGATGATGACTAATCGGTCTGGCAGTTAAATGAGGCACCAACATTTATAATTTCTTCATGTATCTGGTACAACTAGCTTGTAATGCAATATATATGCACCAATTTTGCAATCAACCATAATCTTAAACCCGGCTATCCTCCTAAGGCATCATTTGCTGAGGTTAACCGTTCATTCACTCAGGTTATCCCCTTTTTGGATGCCATTAGCCAAAGCTAATCAATCGTTCATCCCGGCCATCCATTCGGATGCCATTAGCTGAAGCTAAGCAATCAATTGTCCCGGCCATCCCTTGGGATGCCATTAGCCGAAGCTAATCAATCAATTGTCCTGGCCATCCTTTCGGATGCCATTAGCTGAAGCTAATCAATCAATTGTCCTGGCCATCCTTTCGGATGCCATTAGCTGAAGCTAATCAATCATTCATCCAGGCCATCCATTCGGATGCCATTAGCCGAAGCTAAGCAATCAATTGTCCCGGCCATCCCTTCGGATGCCATTAGCCGAAGCTAATCAATCAATTGTCCCGGCCATCCATTTAGATGCCATTAGCCGAAGCTAATCAATCATTTGTCAACCTTTAAGCATTCGACAAACTAATATAGATTCGATCACAATAGGATAATATTCATGTTAAAGTATTTCCTTATTCAACAAATGAAAAAAGAAGGTGCAAGTCACCTACCTGCTCCGCCCATGGGATGTTCTTGCCTTGACGACGGTCCAATCCCGACCGTACCACCTATGACATCAATGATCATAAATTAGTACATTGGTATTTTTGAATCACATTCGTCACCACACACATTGCAAGAATGCATATGTTCACATTCAAGTGCCCACATTTCACACCATCTCACCATGAAATTGCTACTAGCATTTAAGTCATTTCTGCCGAGGAGGTTATTGCAGAAATCGGCAGCGAGAACTGGTCCTCAAACAATAACATGTTTTAAAATAGTAACAGGTCGCAGACATTAACAGGTTCTGAAACAGTAACAGGTCGCAGACAGTAACAGGTTCTGAAACAGTGACAGGTCGCAGACAATAACAGGTTCTGAAACAGTAACAGATCATACACAATAACAGGTTCTGAAATAGTAAAGGTCGCAAACAATAACAGGTTCTGAAACAGTAACAGGTCGCAGACCATAACAGGTTCCGGAACAATAACAGAAAACACACGTTGAAACCATCAATTTTAGCACGAAATCTTTTAACAAATCACAACAGAACACACAAATTTATGCCAGCCCACCCCATTGTTAAAGTCAACCCTCTACCGTGATTTGGTATTTTGATTTTTCTTTGTTAGATGTTCTAAAAACTGGCTTCATTTCTTTAAGTTTCTTTGTTCTCCTAGTAAATTTCAGTTTTCTTTACAGCTAGCTTAGGTCAATTTCCTTAGGGTTTTCTTCCTTATTTCTGTTCGAGTCTTAAGGAGAAGAGGAAGGGAGTTTCATGACCCATACCTTTCGAACCCAACTAAGTTTGAGGGAGGTTTGACACTATTCTTTCTCTTCTCCTGCTGGTTCTCCTCCTTCTTCCTCTCACATTTTCCAACCCTCTTTTTCCTTTCCTCTAGGTAGTTGTCCAATCTTCTCTCAAGATCCCATCTTTCCCTCACACTTACACAAGGCACTCTCTACTGGTTTGGTTTAGGGTTTTGTTGTGGAAAAGAAAAGGAAGAACGAAGTGTAGCTGTTGTTTTTGGACAAGAATCCCCTCCTCTCTCTCTCACACTCTCTCCTCCTTTTATACTCCCCATGAAATAAGGTGGGCTGTTTGGGGTTTAGTTTAGATGTGTTCTTATCCATGTTCTGATTTATCTAAAACAGAACTGCGTCATCAATTCATTAATATATATATATAAATATATATATATATATAAATATATATATATATATATATATATATATATATATATATATATATATATATATATATATATATTTTGTCTTGGGTATACAATTCAAGAAGAAGAAGAAGAAGAAGAAGAAGAAGAAGAAGAAGATCAACAAGCTCCAAATTCCTTTTTATCCTCATAAGATAACACAAGAGGAAAGGGAGTCTCAAGAGAGGAAATCTCATTAGGAGGACAAAACTATAACAAAGAAACCTAAAGTAGAGGTGATACAAGAATTTTAGGAAGGAAGTGGTAAGATAAAACACCAATGTTGGCATGAGAATTTTTGAGAGCAAATATGCTTTGTACTAGAAAAGTAAGAAGAGGCATAGATCACAACCTTTTCTTATTAGTTCTCCTATAATAATGACACTCATTCCAAGTCCAATACCAAGCCCTATATATTTTATTACCTCAAGTTTCACTACACCAAGTTTTTTGCATACTGCAACAATTCCCGTTAACATTTTTAATGATATGAGTTTGATTGACAAAACCTTTTTTAGAACCTTTTCTTCTTATCCTTTTTGGTTTCATTGCGCATCTACATTAAAGTTTGTAATTTATAGAACCGCTAGTGGTTATAGACCCTAGCCTGAAGAACTTTTCTTGGTTAAATTTCAATCTTTTATAGAGGATGAACATTGATAGAAAGAGAATTTATAACTTTTATATATGGTGATAATCTCTTATTAGCTAATAGCCATAAACAAAATGTTGACATTTTTGCCAGAATGTCTTAATTTCCCCAAGAGATATACCAATTTAGAAGATGTAGTCTATCCTAACAGTTAAGCAACAATATGCTCACAATTTTCCATATGAATATAGAGCTCATGATATCCTTATTACTATCATTTTTTTTACCACTAATAATATAAGTTTTTTTTTTAGAATTTTAAAATGAAGATATTAACTCTGAACAAATGAGAAGGAGAAAATGATCACGTAACCATATCATTGATGCTAATCAATTAAGAAATTACTATTTTTATGGAGAGATAATATCAAGTAGATGAGAGTTTTCATGAACCATAATGTACTCCTCGCTCTTTGTACATAAAAATATATACTTTCTAGAAAAATGCACATCTCTTCTTGTTGCTATTATGAAGTCTAAATATGAAGTTACTAGTTTTAATAAGAGAATTGAGAAGCTTGAACAAATATCTTTTGATATGCACTAATTGATGTGCAATAGGAACTAGTCAAGGCACAATGTAGAGTGGAATGAACTCTAGAATCTTAAAGAGACAAAATAAAAAAAGAAGAAAGTAACGATTTCTTTTAAAGATAAGAGGATCACCATTCTGAATAAAATAATGAAAAGGGATAAAACGTTTTTGTAATCTTAATCTCTAAATGAAAACATTTCAATACATGAAATTAAGAAAAACACAAAGATATTTTTAGGGCAAGACTTTGCACAAGCCATAAATTAAAAACACATCAGAGGAACTATATATATAAATTTTCAATATATTTGTTGAATATATATATATAAATTATCTCACTTTTGTAGGGTAAGATATTTTTTAATATATTTGTTGTTGTTTTTTATATACAAAATTAAAATCTCATCTTTATATATATATATATATATATATATATATATTGCAATTACAAATGATAAATGACTCCTAAAATGGCTAATGGTATGTTAGGTCAGCAGGTGAAATATAAAACCAATCTTAATTAATTAAAAGTAATTTTGATCGGGAAAATGTTTGCATAGTAATTTTGTCTTTGCTTTTTAAATGGCATAAAATTTAAGTTAATTTTTTCTTTGCAACATGAGATGTATATAAGTAATAAAAATAAACATAATAAGAGTAATAAAAATAAAAATAATTGTCTAAGTATTAATATGATATAATAACTGAAATTTTTATTTACTTATAAACAATGAAGCTATCGAAACCGGTTCAACTCCACCTCGCTTCACAAAGGCATTAACTATATTATATAATAATACTGAATGTCTCCAATTAGTCCTTCCATTTCCATTTATGTCAATTTGAATTTTGAAAGGCATGAATAATATAAACGTAATTTCAATCAATTACTATCTCAATTTTCCTTTAAACTATGTGCTCAAATCATGTGCAATTCACATGTCAAATCAATGTTTAAATTGAAATGTAAGAATTTTTTTATGAGTTATTTTGTCGAATAAAAACAGTTGGAGGAATTACCTCTTCATTCTTCTTTTTTTTAAAGTCAAAATATAATTAAACAATAATTCGTTAAATAATTTAAAAGCACTAAAATTTTAATAAAGAATATATTTAAATATTTTTAAGTCAAAATATGATTCCATTGCGTATATTTTGTTGATATCTAAAAGATACATTAAGATATCTGAGAATTGGTGGTCTCAGGAGGTTTTGCGCTTAAGAATTGCTGCTTCCTACGAGGCTAAAGAGACTACTTCCGAGGATTCACGAGACAAACAAGAAGATTCTATCAGTGTGACATAACTTCAGGAACACCATTCGTTTAAAATATGCTTTGAGTTATTGTCCACGTCCTTCATTAGGCTGCAAGGGTTTTAGGTGTCTGAAAATCAGTGGTAGCTGTTGTGGCATGGTTGGGCATTGTTGGAGAGGTGGCAGCTTTGTGAAGGATCGTTTGAACTCGCGGCCACTTCAAATCTAGACCCTTTTTGTTTATCTTTCCTGAAGATGTTTGGCGAGCTAAATCCAGGTTGGCCATTTTGTCTTCATTGCTTTTGAAACTGTTAGTACTAAACAATGAATTTCCTGGAAATTAATTTAAGGGCCTAACTCTTTTCCATCTTATTTTTTATCTTCCATGATCATATATATTTAATAGGAATTTTACAGTGGGTTGGCCACGTGTTAAGATTAAGAGAATGAGTGATCCTTAATTTGTTAAGAATAGATGTCATAATTAATGAATTCGAGAGTGGCAGTGTTTGCGTTGGACATTTCTCCATGTCGATCAATCCTTTTTGCAGAAACTATTTATGCCTTTCCATAATCTTAGTTTCTGTAGAAGCTCTCTTTGTTAGCTGTTCTAGATACTGTGGAGGTAATACCATTGTTCGAACAAATGGTTAGGATTCCAGGACATAGGTGTAGATAATGAAAACATGTTGTGATTATAGTGTTTAAAAATGAGTTAATGATACGCTGACAGTGTTGAAATACATGTAAAGAGAGGAGGATTAAGGGGATGATGGAAAGTAAAATTATAAAGCCTTTGTTGTTCTTCACTCACCTGGATCTTTTTAGTGTTTATGTAAAAAAAGGCCTATGAGTTATCACGAAGTTTGATCTCTCTCTTCCTCTCCTACTATCAAAGGTATTTTCAGATTCAAACTATGAGGTTGATAATATGATGATCACTAAAAACTTATATGGTCATTAATTTCAAAACGTGTAGAATTAATCGAGTTTTACTTTTTTCCCATTATTATTCAATGTAGAAAATTCTTCTCCATGCCCCCAAAATTCTTTGGTTTTGACTTCAATTTATCTCTTGGAATTATTTGTATAACTAATTGGATTTCTTAAGATGTTCCACAAGATAAACATCGACCCTTTCCATTGGATGAAGGATCCGCCCATGAGTGGTTGAGGAGTACTTGGTGTTTTGGTGTTGTGCTATACAATCAGTTTTGGAAGCAAAAAATCTTTCTAAAGTGTGATTGTATCAAGTGTGCGGTTATAAGTTGCAGGCCTTATAGTTCTTTCGTGTCGTAATTAGAGGTGTTGGCCATGGCATAACTTCAAACACCTAAGCTTCTCACGGTGCAGTTGATCATTTGAGCCAGTTTTATACACAATTCCCCCCCAATTCCTTCTCATTATATATATATATATATATATATATATATATATATATATATATATATATATATTTAAATAAGTGATGCAATAACCTCATCGTTTTTTAGTGGTTACTAGTTAATTGTGAGGGGTCAACAAACATTTTGTATAATTGGTGGAGTTGAAACTATTAATAGGTTTTGCTAGCTAAAAAATAAAATATAACATTTACACATGCAAGTTTTGATATAATAAAACACATTAACACACTATTACAACAATACTAACCTTGGATCATTTTCATCAAAAAAATGAAAAAGGGTAATCGGTTCTAAATATTTTAAGCACAAAGGTGTGGAAAAATATAGTTTTTTTTCCCAACAACTGCATCAACCTTCATGTTGCCATGACTTCACATACATGACTTGAATAGAAAACAAAATACACAAATTGGTAATGACTGCTGCTGGAGGATGCTATCATATTCAAGGATAACAATATCAACTTAAAAACCTCATCTTTAAAGATATGGAAATGGATAACTGCTCCAAAAATTTATAGCACAAAAGTGAGATAAAGGACATAGATTTTCAAGCAGCTGCATCAACCTTTATGCTGCCTTGAGCCTAGCGTTTCTGCAATAAAAGAAAAAGTAATCACCTTTGTCTTTAAAATTTCTACATAGCTAAGACGATTATATCGGTAGCTATATAGTTGTTTGTCACAATTAAGTGACAATGATATGCAAAAAACATAAAAACAACAGGTTGTGAACTAAAAACTGAAATTGTATACTTTTATCAATGTAGAAAAGATAATTGTAACATTGCATCGAAATAAAACAATCATAGAGTCAAACCAATCACAACACAAAATCATTTACCTATGGCATACGCAATGTATGCAACAATATTTAATCAACCAAACAGGTTTATATATTTGATTCACTAATCATCACCAACAATTTCAATAAAAAAAATGATAGATTCAAACCACAAAACATTGATTTTCCAATGTAATTAAATAATTCCAGCATGAAACCATCAACCAAAAGTACATGAAACAAAATTCAATACATGATCCAAAGGCATATGATGTATAAAAGCTATTTCATTCTTGAAATAATATCACAACTAATTACAGCTTAAAATAATCTACCAAAGGCATATGCAATATAGGAAATAATATTTGATGAAGCAAACATAAATCTATATTTGATCTACTAAACATCGCCAACAATTTAAACCAAAAAAGAAAGATTCAAACCGCAAAACAATGATTTTCCAATTTCATTTAATTCCAGCATGAAACCATCAACCAAAAGTACATGAAACAATATTTAATAGTTGATCCTGCAAATATCACAAATAAATAGATTTAAATTGCAAAACAAAAACAAATAATCATATAAAACAACCAACACAAAATCCATCCCTGCCCATGCCAACCTTTCTAAAAAAAATTGTGCATATAATTCCATCCACCATGAAAAGCAAAAGCCCCTTCATCCACATTCAATGATGGATCAAATTTCACATCATGGAACAAAGATAACCATAAAAACAACCAACTATTTCAAGAAAAAACTAATCTTAATATAAAAAAAGCAAAAATTTAAAATGAAAACAAAGAAACACACATTAACATAACTAACAATTGATTACCAATGATAACCAAACTAAAAAATTGTAATTAATTTGTTTTTCTAAAGCAAAACCACACATTTATAGCATATAAATGACACAACAACCACACGAATCACCTAGTAGCAGCAACAAAGAAACGTGTGCCAAATTTGGATGACAATTCAAAGGCCACACAATAGCAACATTATCATGGCAGCATATGTTAATCTAGGCTTATTAGATTATCATGTGAAAATATTGTTGTTTAAAGATAAAATAATTGAGTGTAAGTGTTGAGATAGTGTTTCTTGTGTCTTTTTATAGTTTCCAAAAGGTGTTGTAATGTCATTTTTTTAGCATTTAGTTGCAATTTCTTTTAAAAGAAGAATGCATTATAATATAATTAGAAAGGTTTGTGATAATGTCAATTTTTTTGTTCAAGTGTCATGAACATAAGAACAAACTATAGAAATAAATGTAAACGAAACACAATTCAATATAAAAAACAAAACATGTTAAGGAATATGTGCTTGTTGTTGTTATATATATGGTTTTTATTTTTTGTAATCTCCTTGAGAATTTTATCTTGTGAGTTTCTTGTTATGACCATTATAATCCCTAGGTTTTAGCTTGACATATAAGGTAGGAACAATACCTTTTTTTTTCCATCAAAGCACTTGCTTTTTGTTTTTCTGAAAGATCATCTGTTGATTGGCTTGCTTGTGCTTCAATTTCCTTTTCTAATAATTTGTCTAGTTGTGAAACACTGTGAAAAGATATTCATTAAAAGAATAAGTTTTATTTGCAGGCAACAAAAAAATGCATTAAAATGATTTATTTATTTACATCTAAAAAGAGGTAAACCTTTTCTAGAGATCATCATAATCGAAGTCAAGTTTCCACTTTGCTCCAGCAACCAAAGTAATGTTTTGCACCGGTTGTGTGTCAGTCGAAGTGATTGTTAATGGTGTAGCTGAGAAGTTGATTTTTTGTGCAGTATTTGTTGGAGTAAAAGGATCGGATGAAGTAATGTGCGCAACGCTTGACACAACAACCGACATATTGATGAATTTGTCAACATTTGATGTTTGAGGCAGCTGTTCTTGTTGGATGTTAGCTTGTTCAATTGGCACATCATCAAATACATTTGTTACAACAATGTCACATCTATTTGTTGCTGATCGAAATGCTCCAAATCGCAATTGAAAAATATATGTCCTGTTTAGTTTGGTTGCCATTGGTGGTGTAATTGTCGAGGGGTCACTGAAACCTCTATCATAAACATAGTGATGTGCCGATGATCCAAAAAAGTTTGCTGCAATTTTGCCAACCATGAGAAAGTTTGTAACATCCATTTCATCTATGACAACACAGTTAAGCCAAAACCTACATAAATTAAGAATGGTGCATCAAATTTCATATATCGTAAAAAAATAATGTGCTCATAAACCATAAATGTTAAATCATTAGGTTTTGTATTTTTTTAAAAACAACCTACCATGGCACTAGAAATGTTGTTATTGCATCATGATCCATGCAAACTGGATTGTTAGCAATGACACCTAGTTTTTTGTTGTAATGAGGACAACTTGGGTACCACCACCCATTAAAAATGTCAAAATCAGCAATAGATGCACGACATGTGAATCTGATATTCTGTTATAAAGGAGGGAAAATAGATTTAGCACATGTTTCACATAAAAAGTGGCATGAATAAATTTCTATACATCTTAAATGGTGCATAAAGTATAGCAAAAAAAAGCAAGGCAATAAGAAAACAATATGAAGAAAGAAATTGGACCTTGTGCTCATATGGATTCATGCAAATGATTTCTTTAATTGTCTTTCTATTTTCATTAACCTGGTCTTCTAATTTCAAAACAACGTTGGAGGATGAAGGAAGCTGGTACCCCTCAATAGGTAGTTTGTCGAAGCTTTTAAAATAGAACTCATGTAATTAGATGATCATAAATATAAATAAAAGATAAAAATTATCAAAAGCTAAATTTAAATGTAAAGGGCAACACTTCAGGTATATCAGGATTTATATACCAAAGAGAAGCAGCTGTCCCATTTAAATTAGGTTGACTTGGCAGTCAACAAAGTTGGCATTAAAATGAGACATAGAAATAAGAAAATATGCTAAAAAACAACAATATATAAAGAAAAAGTAGAGTTTTTAGGCTATATAATATATTGGAACCTCGGTATTCTGTTACATGAAATCCTGTAAAAGCCATTATATTCGGCGATTTGAGTGTTTGAAGAACCGAATCATCAAAATCCCTTGCGCGATCACTCCATATAGTTATGCGCATTTCATCACCTCTTTAACAAACATTAAGAAAACATGTTAAAATACAATATAGAAAAAAAAATGAATTGAGTTTGTTAGTAAACCTTATATTTTCAAGTATAAACTATTTTTTATTCTTCAATGTTTGGCCCCAAACAAATACTTGCTCAAGCGGTTGAATAACTTTAAGCCTTCCTAGAACATCTGAATAAAAAAAACATATACATGTTAATTTTAGATCGATATACATGGATACTACATAAAGTTGAAGGATCTAATTCAAACTGTGAGAACTCTTGAACCTCTTCTTAGAGAGAGAACATGTTAGAAGTCAATAAAGTTGAAGTAATATCTTGGCACAACAGGAGTGATAGAATCAATAGTTTTAATATTGGCAGAAGGTTTAAGCTCGACAACCACATCATTATCAACAACCATATTTGTTGATCTGTTTTCATAGGTGTAAAAACCCTTGACTTCATAGTAAAGACCCTCTATAATCGCATTAGTGAAATGTGCAACATCTCTTGCTTTTGATGATCCTTGGATAGCTCCACCCTTTTAACAACAGTGATTATGTTATGTACAAAAATATAAATTCAAAATAAAAATTAAACTCCAATTATATGATAACATTTACATTGTAAAAGAGATAGAAACCAAAATAAAAAAGAGGGATGAGTTTGCACAAAACGAAGAATAAAGCAAACAATAATTTTTGTTTATATGTACGTTTGAAATGAAAATGGGAAAATAATATGTTTATAGGTATCATTATCTACTTTTAATAAAAATGAAAGGGAAATGTGCAAAAGTAAACAATCGTACCTGATTATCACTGAAAACACAATTAAAACTGCTAACTTGTTTGTCAAATTTTGAAATCCATGCACGGTAGACTTGTGCTCGCATCAATGGATAAAAAATGTACTTCTTGATATCCTTAATTTGCACAACCATGATCTTACGTAAAAAAATATTACGTTCATAATGGAAGAATAGGATTGAAAAAAAATGCACATAACAAAGAAAAAAAGAAAAGAAAAGAGATTGACAACAAGATACAAAAGAATATAAACTTGTATGAAATATGCAAATGAAACTGATAGACACATCATAATTAAACATAATTTCAAAGTTTAAAACAAATCTAAGACTTGATTATGAACCTGTGAAAAAGTGACGAAACGGAATTCACCATATAAAAGATTTTGGTTAGCATTCTGAGGGCAATCATATCATCTTTTTATGACCGAGCTAATAATGTCTTTGTAGACAATGTTCCTTACATAATCAATAGGATTGCCTTTATCATCAAGGATGATTATTTTAAGTCTTTTTTTCGATGTAACCCTTGAAAGAGCTACATAAAGTTGACCATGAGTAAATGCTTGTTCCTGAAGAAAAAGTCTGACAACCTTTAATGATTGTCCTTGACTTTTATTTATCGTCATTGCATAACATGTACGAATAGGAAACTGTTTCCTTTTAATTGTGTATGCACATCTTCCATTATTTACTGGGAATGTAATTCTTGGAATGAATACATGGCTACCAACATTAGAACCTGTTATTATCTGTGCTTTAATGACTTTCTCGGTTAACTGCGTGACCAGAAGTCTTGTCCCATTACATAAACCTGTTGTTGGGTTTAAATTTTGTAATAACATGATTGGTGTTCCTATTTGCAATGAAAGCTTATGTGAAGGAACACCATTAAATTCAAGTTGATTCACGAATTCAACTAGGTACAATAAATCATCATTTTCTACATTGTTCGACGATGTGCAAACACTGTCACAACTTAAAGAAACATGTTTGTTTTCTGGCAACATGTCTAGGATGAAATCATTGATCATGGAAACAGTTGAATTTTTTGGTGTGACTATTGCTCTCTCTTGAAAATAAACATAACCTAGGTGATGATTGTTGATGCAGGGGTAAACTAAAGAAACTATAGATTCAATAGGGTTGGAATTTGCATCCAAAAGTAGATCTGGTGGTATCTTGATCAAAGATGCATCATAATCATCTTCAAATGGGATGTCAGATATTTCTCCATTGCCAATCATAAGAATCCATTTGGCAAATAATTGTAGCTCTATCTTCTCAGCATCAGATAATCCATTTGATGAAAGATGCATGTTTTCATTTAGTATGGAAATTTTAAATTCATGCCACAATGGCGAGCTACTCAAAGAAGCATGGATAATATATTCCTTTGTTCCTCCAGCAACCACCTGCATGATCTGCCTAAAAACCCCACCCAACAATACTAACTTCCCACCAAATGGCTGATTATGAGTATGTTGGCCATTGCATGCAAGGACATCTCGAAATGAACGATCCAATGTTTCAAAAGCAACATCGATTATTCATTGGAGCCTCGTCCCAAATAATGAGAGATGTCATCTCTAAGAGATGTGAAAGGTTTGTGTTCTTTTTTATCTCACATGATGATGTCTTAGAAACCATCAATGGGATTTTGAAACGTGAGTGCGCTGTACGACCACCTGGCAATAACAATGATGTTATCCCAGATGATGCAACTGCTAGGACAATCAAACCTTCAGATCAAATCTTACTTATTATTGTATGCCACAAAAAAGTTTTTCCTGTCCCTCCATGTCCATGGATAAATATTAAAGCTTGTTTTTTTTTATCCATAACAGTTGTAATAACATATTCATAGATTTCTCTCTGGCACTGGTTAAGCAATGGGAAAGCTGTGGAATGTTGAGATTTAAGATCAACTATATCATAGTTAAGCTCCTCCCTCAGTAACTTATTTCTTATTTCTGCTAGCAACCTTTCTTTAGGCATCAGAAGCTTATATTTTTCAAGAGAGGTTGATGCAGCATTAAAAAGCAATTCAAGTTCATAAAGCACATAGTTCCTCAGCTCATCATCGGACATTAAAAGATTAGGCATGTTCAAAGTTGATCTAAAACGTTGTATAACATCATCATGCACGGATCTCCAAAATTGCAGGAATAATTCATTTGGGTCATTAACTTCATAAAAAAGAACCAAACTAACAAACAATTGTCTAATCTGCGGAGATGTTGCTGTTATAATAGCTTCACTTAAAGCATCTTCCCATTCCTTATCATCTCCTAAAAGCCCTAAGCTTTTGCAAGCAAGTTGGAATGTTGGATACAAAATTCCAGAAACTTTCTTGAGTTCATCAAAACTTAATGCTCCTTTAAAATGACTCAAAAGCAACCTTAGAAAATACAATTCCCCTGCTGCAGGATGAACATATGTCAGACGACCAAGGCTGAAACCCTTTGTTCCTGTGGACCACTATTTCTGCCTAAAATCCCAAACAAATTTATGTGGAAATCCATGTAATACAGGTTTTGTGCAACAAAATCATTCTTATTACATTCAAACCATTCTATAAGCATTGTTTTGTGAACTCCAGGTCTTTTCATTACAGATAGCAATGATTCATTTTCTGAGTAGACAATAGTATGATGTGATGGTAGATGAATCTGTAAACGCCCCACTAGAGGATTTCTTGAATGAATGGGAAATTGAAATAGTCACCACACAACTTCATATGGGCATATAAAATGATAGTTAAGATAAGATGTAATCTCATCATCATTATATTTTTGGACAACCATTCGACACCTATCTAATCTTTTGCTAAGATATTTGAAAAGATACTTGATAAGCATTGATTGACAACATATCTCAACATTGATGTGCACATTGTATCTCAATAACAACTCTCTATTATATGGGACAACATAGTTTTTGTGTAGTTGTATACCATCTTTAAGCACAAAATTATCATGTTGACGGCGACGCTTGTAGTAAACAAAACCATTGTCATCAAAAATCATTGTTGCTTGAAATTGTTTTGGAAAAGACTTAGAGCACTTGCCCTTATTCATGCACTTAGATTTCTGATTTGGCAAACCACATGGCCCATGGATCATAAATTTGGATACAATATCATAACAAATGGGATCGGTAATTTTGCATGGAATTTCTGCTAAAATAATAGAATCAACATCTTCTGCACTTTGACATTAAATTCTGCATCCAGCCAAATGAGAAGGTGGGTGTGCGGAAGTCCTCTTTTTTTGAAACTCAACTGCACAAACATCTTTTTTTGAAACGAAGAAGCAAAAAAAGAAGAATGAAAATGGTATTGGATGCATAATAATCTAATAATGGAAAAGAAGAATAAAAAAGCTATAAGCACCTGCGATTGTCCTGCCAAATGGTTTACTTGATTTTATATAGGCTATCATATCAACTACTTTTGCTCGAAAGACTTTTGTAACAATGTCAGGCTTGTCTTCTTGCTTGTAAGGTATATTTTTTCTAATATCTCTTAGAATCTCTGGCCAATAGGTATTGCATGTAAATTTAATAAAAAGATGTGGGTTACCGTAAGCCCTATAGATAGCCATTGTATCTTGATAATTATTTATCATATAACATGGGCTACCAGTCAAGGAAGAGGGAACAATAATTTTCCCAGCAGCATTACCCTGAACATCTCCCCTAAGTATTGCTTCATGTATGCCTTATAGATTTCTCATCTTTGGTTACTTTGATTAGCCCTTATGTAATCAAGTCGATCCTCCTCTACATTGACAAAAGCATCAACCAAAAAATTGCTGATAAAGACGACCACCTTTGATGAAGGTGTTTTCAATATTTGCCCTTTCATGATTAAGCATAATATGCTCTCCTAGGGACTCGTGAACATTTTCTTTGTGGCTGGTGATCTTGATTAACAAATATTATGTTACATTGATACCCATCATCGCCATAAGGAAAAAGCAATGGATATTGCAAGGCCGTGAATTTTGGTTGCAACTTAGAAATTCTTTGAAGAGATTCACAACATTGCTCGATGATAATATCACGTTCAGAGTGAAAATTACCAATATCTCCAACAATTAAACCGCTAATATTATTTGATGATGGATCATCATATTGCTGCGAGTCATTATCTCTTTTACCAATTAGCTGTAATTTGTAATTTGATTGGAAATCATCCGAGAGCCTTTGCTTAGTATATCAAAAAACTTTGACTAGTTGATTAATATCATCTAGCATTTGCATTAAATCACCAACAATAGTTGCATCCAAAGAAGATGAACCACTATCCATTGTGAATGCGCACGAGCTAATTTCATATGTTGTGTCATAGACAAACAACTGTGCAAATTTAGGTGTATCACCTTCAGTTGGCAAAAATGAACCCATCAAATGATGACAATTTCCATTAATCTTAAAGACATATGGACCATGCCCTTCATTAACAGAGTGGTTAAGCTTTGCTCCCATTGATGTGAAAGAAAACATAGAGTTGTACACTCGTATATTATCTCGGAACTTTTTCGATTTAGAGCCATTTGATGGATTAAGAAGATAATCAAGAAGCTCCGAGGTTGAATGTGCATGTGGCAATGAAACTTTACCACCAAGGAAACAAAGTGAGAAAGCTGGGTTTGTCTCAGATGAACGTGTAAGACGTTCTTGAACCCAAGAAAGAGCTTATAATGCCGATAAATAAATTTCTCCCACCGAAATTGATATAACAAAGAGAGACTCCTAAAAAAGCAGCAATAGTAGAAGAAGCTATAAGAATCTAAACATTTAATGCACTGGAAAAGAAAAGATGGGTAAAAAGGGAAAGAATTTTAAAAAAACAACATACTTTTTCTTTTCTGTTGATACTCGGCTTGACCATATGACATAATTGATGATGGTTGAAAATCAGAGTCATGACTGCTTGTATGGAGAAAAGTATATTCATTAGCAACATATGTATTAGCAGAATTAGGTGAGTTAGATGTTAAAGCCCTTGAACTTGAACCGTGACACGAAGTTAGGAAAGCATCTGATTGCGGTGGACAACAAACATGTTCTTCATTGCCATAGTTTTGCATGGTCGGATAAAAGTTGAAAGATTCCATTGAGACATGTCCTTGGGTTTCAAAAGCTTCATGATCGTTAACCAACTCACAACCATAATTAGCCTTTGTTGGCGACTTGTCATCGTACTATTTATCTATAGCTTGGAAAAAATTAACAAAGAAACCTATTATCTCTTCTAAATACAAAAGATTGAAAAAAGTAATGTAAACTCGTATAACTAATTGAAGTTAAATAAATGAGGGCACTTAACATTGCCACAACTTCAAAGAAAATGTCATGCTTCCATGCACACTAATTATGCAGGCAACAAAACACCAATCTATAAAAGAACGAGATAAGGGGAAAAATAGGTTCATCCAAAAAAAAATCTCCAAACAGCAGCAAACAAACTATATTGCCTAGCAAAGCTGCGTAGCACAAAATGGTAACAATCTTAAAAATTAAGCACCTAAAAAAAACATAATATATATTCTTGGAAAAAGAAAACAAAGGTGTAGTAAAATGACTCAATCAAATCTATAAATCTAATTTTCACTGTCAAGAAAAAGCTAAACGAACATTCATGGTTGTAGTCTATGTCGATGACTTATCATCTCAATATCTATCTATAGGTTGGAAGAAATTAATAAAGAAATCTATCATTTCTTCTACAAACAAAAATCTATAATAAGTTGTGTGCACCGATATAATTAATTGGAAGAAAAGAAATAAGGAACAAACACAATATTGTCGAAACTTGAAAGAAAATGGCATGCCTCTTTGAAAGGATCATCAATGAGTACTCAAAAAAAGAAGCGAGGAGGAAAAACGAAAGCCTCCCTATTTACAATAAAAAACAACATAAAAAAAACACTACCAAACAAATTAACCGTAGTCAGAACACGCCTTAACACCACAAAGTAAAAATCCTAAAAGAGAAGGAAACGACAAATTTGCAAGTCAGTTATTTTCTAGCGTGAGTAAACGATTGTTCTTTCATGTATATTTTTTGATACATAAAAAAATGTTATTTTCTAGCATATTTCAGCCATCCTCAAACGAAATTAAATCCAATCATGGACAAAGTTGTTTCGTCAACACAACACAACCCTAAAAAAATAAGTTTTCAGCAAAGTTAATTATTGCTCTCATCAACATTGTGAATGAACGCGCAAAACATTGAAAAACACCAACGCAAAAAACTATTTTCAATACACGTATTTTTGGCTACAATGATATATGTCATGGTTTTGTTAATTAAAGGAAGTTCGTGAAATTTATTCCATTGAAATGAAATAGAATTTCAGTGGAAAATAACACAATTAAAGAAATTTCATAGTTTCCAAGTGTGATATTTAAAAAAAAAATAGAACTTGTTAACTCAAGTATTATAAGATATACATCAAAATAAAGTGGGATGAATTCTACCAAGAAGAGAAAAAAGATTGAGAGTTCACCAGCATATCGTAATTTCAATCACAATATCCAACAATAATTTTAAATTTTAAATGGGAGAATCCATAAACATAAATGGTTGTTATATGAACAGTTTTATTTTGTTTGGAACTTTTATATGATTTCAATATCTCTTCCTTTTATTATCATTTTTGTCTTGTTTTACTCTTCCTCTATTCTTTAAATATATTTATCATTTCATTTAAGTTAACTCCTTGAAATATGATAGTTTCCAACTTTATTTTTGTAAGACAATGCACTTAAAATTGTGATATTTCTTTAATTGAGTTTTTTTTTTAAAAAGAATTTTCGATCAATACTATTTAAGCAAAAAACCCAAAACTAAACATTAATTTTCTAATCCATAATTAATTTCAACAGAAAATCACTAGTTGAAGGCATACAAAATAAAGCAACCTAACAGAACATCAATCGTCTAATTTCATAAGTATTTATAGCACCAAATCATCCACCAAAGGCATAATAGAAATCAATACTTGATTCAGCGAACATTGTGAACGCTCTTAAATAAAATGACAGCTCTGAAGTGCATAATAGAAACAAATAATCATATTATACAACCAACACAAAATTTATCCCTGTCCATAAAATTGTTTTCCAAAAACAAAAGAGCGCATACAATTGTATCCACAATGATAACTAAAAATCCGTTCACTCACATACAATGATGAATAAAATTTCACATTATGGATGAAAAGAAATCCATAAAAGCAGCCAATCACTGTAAGAAAAATCTCACTTTGATATAAGAATTGCAAGAACTTATAACACAAAGAAAAAAACTCACAACAACAAAACTAACTATTTATTTCTAATAGCATCCGAACAAAAAAAGAATCTTTAATATGTTCCTAAGTTTTCCCAAAGCAAAATAACACATCCATAGCACATAAACGACACATAAACCACACGAATAACCTAGCAGCAACAACAATGTCACAAAAACAATGCCAAAAAATTAGTCTCAAGAAGCAATACAACATCTATCACCATTAAATGCGGCTTAAACGAAAATCAAAATGCAAAACATATAGTTTTGTTGACTATGATCAACATACATTATTTTCAAAATTAAAAAAAAAGGTACCTTCACAACAAAAGCAAAGCTATGCAAAACCAAACAGCAAAAACTCCAAGCCCCTAGAAAAACCAAAAAAAAACCATCATCAACATCACAAACAACTAACCAGGTGAGAAAACATTGCAGCCAAAAAAATATAATACAACAATTACAAAAACCAACAGTGCAACCAAACAAAACTCATCAAAACCAACAAATAGTCAACAAAACCATTAATCAAGACAACAACATCTATTATCAAATCTAACAATCTCATAAAAAAAATGAATCAACACAAAACTAAAGTGGCATGAATCCTATGAAGAAGAGAAAAAGGAATGAAAGTGCACCAGCATATTGAAATTTCAATCGCAATATCCAATAATAATTCAAAAAACTTAAATGGGAGAATCCATAAACATAAATGGATGCATACCAACAGTTTTATTTTGTTTGGAACCATTATCTAGTTTCAATAATTTTCTTTCCTTTTTTATTTTTATCTTGTTTTACTCCTCGTATTCTTTAATTTTATATCATTTCATTTTAGTAAACTCCTTGAAATAACATAGTTTCCAAATTTATTTTTCTAAGACAATGTGCTTAAAAATTGTGACATTTCTTTAATTGAGTTTTTTTTTACATAATTATCCATCATTGCAATTTGAGCAAAAATGGAAAAAAACTACGTTGGAAATGAACCCGCAATTGAAAAATATATTGGCATAACAATTTTTTGCATTCTCAAGATTTAATTTTAATACCATTGAAATAATTAAAAAAATAATTGATGTTTATAAATGGCAACACATGCACATAAGTGCATTCTTACAACGAAACCACAACCAAACTTGAAAACAACAAAACAATTACTCAAACAATAAAATTTGAAGCTAAACAATAGGGGAAAAAGAAAACAAAATAGCCAAGCAAAAAAATTCATTGTTAATGACGAAGATTGCATTGCTCACAAAGACGAACAATATAAAATATAAAACAGGACACATGTAATAATTTCAGCCATCCTCAAATGAAATTAAATCCAATCATGGACAAAGTTAGTTCCTCAACAAAACATAACCCTAAAAAACATAAGTTTTCAATAAAATTATCATTAGTTTAATTGTCAAAAAACCACGCTGCAAATGAACTCGCATTTGAAAAATATACCAGCATAACAATTGTTTTTCATTCTTAAGATATAATCTTAATATCACTGAAATAATTAAAAAGCAATTGATGTTTATAAATGGCAGCACATGTTTAACAAATTCCATTAACCATTAAATTCAACCTAATCAAGGCAATAAATGGAAAGAACAGTTTTGACGGCAATGACCCAAAAACAAAAAAAACAACTATTATTAAACCTCAGAATCTAGAAAAAAATAATCAACACAAAAGTTAAAAAAAATACATATACACTTAACCCTTTTGCGAATAAACAGGAGAAAAAACCCAAAAACAAAAACTGAAAATCAACCCACCAAACGAAACAACAGAAAAAACAATGCAAAAAAAGAATAAAGGGCAAGCAAACTGCCTACAATGTAATGAACAATAACCCAAAATCAAGTTCAATGTTCCATGCCAGCACAAATCCCACAATTGTTTTTTCCAAGACATAAAATAACTTTTGCAACCATTAATCTCAGCACAATGAAGTCTAAAAACCAAAAAAACAGTTTTGTTGATTATGAACAACACAAATAATTTCCCAAACAAAACAGGAATCTCCCAATAAAGCAAGGAAAAAAATAGCAACAACTCCAGACCTTTGAAAATAAACAATAAATCTAACAACAACACCACAAACAACAAATCATCAACGAAAAAAGCACAGAACTAAAAAAAAGGTAACATAACAATCAACAAAATGAGGATGTAACTAAATGAAACCTACCAGCAAACAATAAGCATAAAAATCAGCCAACACAACAACACCCATTATTCAACCTAAAATGTGAAAAAAAACCAAACCTATATGAAACCAAAGACCACACACATACCTTAAGAACCAACAAAAGAAGCAAACACTAGAATCACCACAATATATTCCCTGCAAATAAACAGAATAGAAAATTCATTTTCTGTTCAAGAGAGAAGAATTTATCCCACACCACGATAAAACTCAACAATTCAACCTTCAAAGCCAACAAAAAAGTTATGCAAGCTGCAAACAGCTTATATATCACCCCTGAAGCAAATACAAAGCAACTGACCCAAAAAAAGCCACACATACACGCAATAAAAATAATGAACAGTAGCAACACCTGACATAGGATTTTTTTTTTTTACTATCAACAAACCATACCTCAAGGCAGAACAAAACAGTAAAAAACATTTATCACATACCAAACCCATAACTGCTCTGGTGACAAAGTCTGAGAACAACCAAAATCAAATTTGCTAGGTCACAACAGGCAATCTGTGCATTTAATGCAATTTGTCATCCGCAAAGAAAAAGAAACAGGAAATGAGTAATAAATCTACATAAAAATCAAAACCAACCAAGCCAAACCAGCAACACGTCGGTAGAAACCTCAACCCAACCGAACAATTGTTTGTGCCAAAACACAAATAATAAACCCTCTATTTGCAACAACCCCTCACTGCCAGCACACTGGAACCACACACCTATAAAATTGAAATCAACAAACATGTCAAAACCAAAATCAACAACAAACCAAACTCTCAAAATATCGACACCCGACGATTGAGTCAAAACACAAATAAACCCTTCCATAAAAAAACCTCAACTGCCAACACACCTACAAAACCTACCCAAACCACATAACCCATACTCCACTGATATCAAACAAACCGACCCACCGCCAAGAGACCCAATGAACAAATCAGCCCCCTCACCCATCATCCAATGCAACTCAAGGTCCAAAAATTTACAATAAAAGATGGAATAAACCTTGTCGATGCCTCCCCTTAGGTCAACAAAAGGACCAAAGATTGCAAGCAAACGATTCAAAAAAAAATTGAAATTGGCAAAATAATCAAAGAGCACAACCAAAACATGTGAAAAAGATAAAAGAAAAAAGTAAAAGGAAGTTGTATGTGTCACCAAAAAAACAATAGAAAAATTTGAAAATGGGATAATAGCCGAGAGCAACAAGTTATGTGAAATGAAAAGGATAAAAATAAATTAAAGAAACTAGACACACAATCGAGAGTAGCAAGTTGTGTAAAATGAAAAATAAAATAAAATAGACAAACTGGACACACAACCGAGAGGAGCAAATTGAGTGAAATGAAAAAGACAAAAATTTAAAAAAAAAACTGGACACGTGGAATGGTAGAACAACTGAGATTAGTTGTGTGTGAAACAAAAAAGCAAATCAATTTGAAACAAACGAGACACATGGCACAATAGCCACACATGACAAAAATCAAAAACAACCCGTAACCCAAACACCCACAAACCCAACCGACCCCATAAACCAAACCGACCCAAACAACTATTACAATCCACAATAAAAGCACTCACATTGTATAGTAACTGGCTGAGCTCTTTTAGGTTATAAGATAATTCCTTATAATGCAAATATATTATTTGATAATTTAATGTTATTGAATTCTTGACTCATAGGCTTATCAACCTACCAAATCTCAACAAAAAAAAGACCTTATATGAGAGGGATATGAATTTTCTAAGACAATGAATAAATTCTGTTAATATATATGTTTTGTAAAGAAACAAGTCTAATTTACTTCCTAAGCATCCGAACCAACATGCAAATTATTTTTTTCATATGGAAAAAGGCCTTTATTTATGGAGATTAACTTCACAAAGCACAAAATCAAAGCTTGAATATTTTATACAAGATTTGTTTATAGGAAAATAGTTATTGTAGTGTTTACATATAAATTATCTACTTAAGAAAGAACTCATTTATATTTCTTATTTTAAAGGGTAGAAATAGAGTAAAGGGATGAGAGAATACAATTTTTAATCAGATTAAAAAATCAAGGGAGGAAAAGAAAGGGTGGCCAGAAAAAAAATTCAAAATTTTCTCCTACACTTGAAATTATGTTCCCATTCTTTCTCATAGTTTTTTGATAGTCATGTAAGACTAAGTTATTTTTCTTGGTTGAAAGGATACTGAAGCTTTGAGATTTTAAAAACTATAAAAAAAATTTAATTTTTTTTCTAGTTTATATGATGAATATGAGATATTTTCTTATACTGATTTTCTATGATTGATTAGTTTAATTTTTAGAGTATACTCTAAGTTATTATTCTAACCAATCCATTGCTAAGTTTGTAATCAAAACCAGAATTGTGATATTTAACTTATAAAGCAACTAATTTAATGATTATGACGGATCTATATTGTTAATTTTAGAAAAAAATCAATTAAATCAAACATAGACTACATACAATTATATAATCTAAATTTTCAACCTATATTATGCTTAAGGCTGTTATTGAATCAATTACTATTATAAACATTGTGGTTGTTTAATAGATAAAGTTCGTTACACTACGAATCAATTAACTAACTAATGCTAAGAAAACATATATATTTAAAATATAAAAAAGACGTACCATTTCATGTAAGTGAATGTTTATTTGAGACCAAGGTTTTTCTCTTAATAAATTTCAGTTTGTTTAATTACTATATTTTACTTACACTAGCATAACATATATAACCTCAAAACTCATTTTTGAATCATTAGCATAAGGAATTGAACTAAATATTTTTAGTAGGATCAATTACCTCTTCTTTGCTATCTAATTTGTTTAAGTTAGGATAATTAATGTATGTGAGCATGACATCACAAAACCTTTCTAACTTGAGCATTAGTATTCAGTTTTCTTTTCTCGTTTATTTCCCAGTTCATTTGTCCTTTTTAAAAAAAAAGAAATGGACCCGTTACAGCAGCCTCAAATATTCATGCGTTTAATTTTTTGTTTCTTCCATTTTCTCCACACCTTTTCATCCTTTGTCTTCATTGTCGCAATCTGAGGGCACTTACATGTTTTTCTTTCGCTTTCTATTGGCTTTATCCATTCTTTGCACCTGCCTGGGATGGTTTTTCCATTCAACATCTTTTCCGCATTTGTTTTTAGCTGATCTTCTCTCAAGATATTGTTGTTGTTTGTTCTGCAGGGAGGAATTGCATGTTAAAGCTTCGTCTAAAATTGCAACACCGCTTTGCCACTCAACAGAGCTAGATAACAACAAAGGATTGGGGATTCACAAGCCAGAACGATGATAAAATTTGAGGTATATAAGAACACATGTGAAAAAGTCTCATAAATTTACAAATTTAAGAGTCTCGTGATAATATTTCATTGGTATTTAGACATTGATTCTATCGACATGATTTTTACTAACATGATCATGAACAATTACTATTTTTTAAAAAAACTTATCATTTTGATTTTTTTTCTATTGGTAATATAATTATCGATGGATTTACATAAGAAAAAAACACAATAAACAATAAAACTTATCGATATCATTTCGTAATATTTTTTCGGTGAAAGCATATCTAGAAGTTAAATATTTAAAAAAAAAACATAATAAACAAATTAGAAAAAATTGAAAGAAACTAAATTAGTTTTAAAATTAATGAGTTTAAATACAAATTATCTAGAAGAGAGGGGCTAAAAGAGGAGGAGAGGGTGGGTGTTTTCCTTGATATGGGGAGGGGTGATAAGGGGTAACCCATGTCCACCCACGTGTGATTTCAGTTCCAAGTATAATCTTCAAAGCTCATCCATATTCAACACTAAGCCGTTTTATGTTAATAGTAATATGGGTCGTCAGATCTGAGCTTATTGGTTTAAAATTGCATGGAAATGTAGAGTTTGAGTATGTTAAACCACAAGTTGTTACAACTTCATCAAATATTTAAGAAAGATACAATTTACAGTGTCACCTAAAGAAATCACTTTATACATAAAATTCCATAAATAAAAAAGTAAATTGAAATTGAAATTTAAAAGTTATAACTATAGTTTAATCTATTAATTATTGATTCCCTAAATTTGCTTTTTTAATGTAAATGTACATTGTATTTCTAAAAACACTTATATAACTAACATATAAATTTATCTTAGTCAATATTTTTCATTATATATCATATTGTTTTTAATTGCATATACTAACTATCATTAAGTATTTCCATTTTTAAAGTAATTCTATATTGTATTACATAGAAAAGTAATTTTAATTATTCTTCATATTTTTCAAGAAATATAAAATATTTAATTAGTTAAAGAAACACACATAAAATATATGAATTATTTTTAAGTTATACATGTTTGGTCCATGTTATTTTTTTTTACAATTTAGTCTTGAAAAAAAGTGATAAGAGAGAAAGTGTTCCCTTTAACCACTTTTAATGGATGAACTTTGTTTATTATTTTAGAGAGGATATTTCAATGAAAATGGTCTATTCTGTAATAAACATGTCAAAAAAAAGATCCAAAGCCGACAAGACTTTTCATTTGGATTAATTTTGCACCTTTTGATTTGATGATGTTTTAAACTTGAAAATTTGTTTTTTGAGGCTTTTAAAGTGCTTTTAGGTAAAAATAAGCTAAAAAACATCTGTCATGATATATGATGTGTCATGGAAGAATAAATAAATAAAAACTATATAATGCATTCATCATTGAAAAATTGATATTTTTAATTTCATCTTCACAACTTACATTAACATTATTTTTCTTCTTATATCTTTTTCATTTTGCAATATCTTACATGCATGTTCAAAGTATTGAATCATTTCAAAGATTAATTAAAAGTTGGTTTAGCAAAGTCAATCTTTAATTGTATATAAAAATAGATATTGAATGAAGGAAGACAAACTAAAAACAAAGCCTCATTTTTGGTCTGTCAAGGAAAACTAAAGTTTAATCCCTAAACTTTTTTTTCTATCATTTGGTCCACGTTACTTTAGCAATACATGTTTCAATTCTAAACTTAATTCTCTTTATATTTCAATCTCTATACATTTAGAGAGGTAATTGAATGTTCTCATTCGACCACATTTTTGTTACCAAAAAGACCATCTTTCTATAAACTAGATTCTTTTTCTCGATAATAGTTCAATGAAAATGTTTTCTTATAAGCATGTTGAAAAAAATAAAATGGGGTTCAATAATTATTTCTTGGTCATTTAATTTTATTCTCAAGTAGTTTAAGGTGTATTGGGAATGGAAATTTGTTTTTTTTTTTTTTTTATGTTCTATGGTATCTTAAAGATATTTTCAAGTGAAAAATGAATCAGAAAATAGGTATCTAAGGTTCAAAACCTTGAACCATGATTCTCTGATCACCTTCGATCACTAGAAAATTATGTCATAGGGGATAAGTCATCTATTAAATTAGATGACCTTTTACCTAGTTTTAAAAAATGGATGAGATGACATCTTCATCTTTAATTGGCTTGATGCTTAAGTCTATCAACATTTGATCTTATTCGTGCTTTTTTTCTATAAACTCTTTTTTTTATTTAATAATACTATTTTTTTATTATAATTTGTCTGTATCGTGTATCATGTATCAAGTTAAGAAATGAAATTACATTGAACAAAGCATCATTGTTTTCTTTAAAAAACAATTGGTAAACATGCTAGCCAAGACTTTTGATGGTTGGCTAGGTGTTTTGCCTGACCTTATTTGTTTTCATAATATTTTTTTAATACTTCTAATTTGTCTACAATAGTTAAAAAACCATTTGTTATTAGCAATAAGAATTAACCCCTAACATAAAATAAAGAAAAACATGTAAAACAAAATGGATAACTTGTGTTAAATATTTGTATTCACATCTATTTTTTGCTCTACTTGGAATATTAACTTCCCATTTTATTATTTAATAAGCATTAGCATATCTTTTTCTATTGAAAATTTCATTTATTTTTTCAAAAGAAAAACAATATCTTCACATTTCCTAATTTTTTTTTTTTGATACACTAAAAACGCATCCATGGCACAAACTAGTCCTTTTATGTCACAAATTCACTTGAAACCAAGGTAGTCAAAATCGCGAGCCAACTCGCAAACTCGTACTAGTTTGCGAGTTGGCTCCGAAAACCTGGTTGAACCGGTAGAAAAATCAAACCCGGTCAAACTCTGTCAAACTCGATCAAAATCGGGTTGACTCGTAAAATCGGACCGAATCGATCCGATTTTACGATCCAGAATTTTCATTATTTTAAAACTAAATTTTGCACTGATTTATTTAATTAACTCTTATATTTATACACAAAAAAATTTACCTTCTTATTTCTCTTAAAGAAGGAAACACTTGAGAGTTAACACTCTTGGCTTCTCCCCTATATTTAAAAGGAGAGGAATTGAGACAACATTGCATTTGTCCGATGTGGGACAAATGCAATTTGTCCACTCTACAGCCGATAGTCTCTCGGCTGTATTTAAAGTTCTCTCAAATGAGAGAACATTGTGGTTGTCCGATGTGGGACAAATGCAATTTGTCCCACATCGGACAAATTATATATATATATATATAATGTTTTTAATATATATTAAAAAAATTATAAAAAATATATATTATAAGAAAATAAAATTGTTGTGTTGATTTTATAAAAAATAAAAATTATATATATATCATGGAATCACTCTTGAAAATCAGTAATATTAACTTTAAAATTTATACTTAAATTTTTTCAATTTTTACTTTAAATTAAAAAAATTTGATGTCTTACATCATTTTCATATCCTGATGTCAAAATAATTTGTTGGAGTTGGAGCTAGTACTAGTAATATTGATGTTGACTGTTGATACCAGTATTAGGAATTTAGTACTGATAATCCTTTCAATAATAATACTTTTGATAAATGTATTAAAAATAACGAGGAAAATGACGGACATGAGACTGATTTTAATTTATATAGCATATCATTAAAATATTTATTTTAAATATGTTTGTTTTTACCTAATGAAATTCTATTAACATAATTGTTTTATAATGTGTTTTGAAGTTATTTTACATCATGTATGAACCTAAACTAATTAAGTTTTATGTCCATAATTATGCTATTTTGTACGAACATTTCGGGTACGATCTTTCTACGATTTTACGATCCGATCTTACGATCCGATTTTTCGGAGCCCTTTCCGATCCGTGTCAAAATCTCGATTTTGACTACCTTGCTTGAAACCCTAACCACAGTGTAGAGTAGGTATAAGGCTTGTTAATAAAAACACTAAATATTTAAGGTTTTTCATTGTTTTTATAAATAGTGAATAAACTCTTTTGATAAAGGAAAAACTAGGCACAAACCTAAATTTGATACATGAAAACATCATTACATAATTATTATTTTTTCATGCTGGAAATTGATTTGAAACCCTTAACCACACTCTAAAAAGTAACTAAATTTCTATATCAAAAAAAAAAAAAAAAAACTCGTAGAGTTGCAGTTCTAGAGCACAGTATCCATTAACTTGAGTACTATTCAAATTAAAGAAAGGGTGAATCCGAGAAACAAAAGGCAGAAACAAAGGTAATGATAAAAAGAACACAGGCATGCGAGAGGTTTTTTCTTTCTTCAAAAAAACTTAGATAGCTTCCTTTTGATGATCATGATAGGTAGCATGCGGAAGCTCCTTTATCCACTCAAACGCTCGATGACGTGACATATCTTGCTTTCCCTGCTGCTGCTTTTCCACAATCCTTTTCTTCATCTTCAACTCTCGCAGCTTCTCCTCTATGGACCCTCTTTCACTTTAATCATTATTGCCATTTCCTGCTCTACGGCTCCTGCTGTTACTGCTTTTCAAGACATCAACGTTCAGGGGAACTGGTTTCACTGCACTAACTGAACAGCTACAACCACTTAATAACCCTCTTCTTTTTTGCAACAAGCTCTGTTTCCTCCGTTTCTCCATGTTCTTCCCGCGATCACTGCTGTTATGTCTACTCATGTTCTTGATCTTGCAACCGCTTTTACTGCTGACACTAATTTTGCCACGCTTCTTGATGCTTGAATTGCTTTTGCTGCTGCCAGAGCTACTATTTCTACTAACAGAATTACGGACCTTAAGATCTTGTAATTCAATCCAGGGTGTACGGACCAAACCCAGTCTAAAAAAGTCCCAGAATGAAGAATTTCTTGGCCTGCTACAAGCTGCATTTCGCAGCGAGGTGCTGGGAAGTCTAATCTGAGGCTTTGGACTTGGATGGGTTAGAAACTGGTTTTGAACTATAGGTTTTATCATTCTTGTACTGGCAATAGCAGAGCTAGTGCTGCTGCTGCTGCTGCTTGATGAGTAATGACTTCTGCTGCTGCTGCAGCTGAAAGTTGTGAAAACACTAATTGAATTGTGGTCCGTGGTGACTGACCTTGATAGGCAATGGCTCTGGTTCAAGCTGCTATCTCTCTCGAACTTGTGAACATCACTTTCTGAGCTAGCTGAGAGGCGAAGAGGGAGAATTTGTCCTTGAAAGAATATATCATCAGCTGCACACATATCTGATTTCTTAGAAAGATAGCCATCACCACCCCAGGGGCCGAACTCGAAATCTTCTTGATATGTTTCGGTTTCTTGATGTCTACTCGATTGATTGCTCTCTTCTTTTGTCCTGTAGACTGGTAAATCGCACAGTGACAATGCTTCTTCATCTTGATCATCTTCCTCTGGAGTAGTACAGCCCGCATGCTCTTGTTTCTCTTCCGCAGAGCTAGTTGCCATTTCTGGAAGGTAAGATTAAAACTGAAGGCTTTGTTCAAATACTGTCGGGGTCCTCCTGTGAAGTAACAAACCAATAAAGAGATTGGGATTTATATACAATGAAGAAGATGTTAAATATGAGAAAGAAACATAGATTTTGAACAAGCTTGCACAAGAGAGTAGAGGAATATAAAGAAGTTGAAGTTTTCGAGAAAGGAATAGAGAAATGGACAAGTCAGTGTGTAGCAGTCTACCCATATACTGTTTTATTTTTAATTTATGTGGGACCAAAACACATTTTTGGCTGATCACCTGGGCAAGAATGTTTGATCTCTCATTTTCAGAATATTATAGGATGGTGGTGCTTATGAAGGGCTAGCTAGGGACAGTTCTGGCATGAGAAAAGTTGGTATGGTCACTTCCGTTTTCTCTTGGAATTTTGGAAATGCAACTCAACTCAGTGTCACTCAATGGATGTTTAATGGGGAGATTCATTTAATGGATTAAACTGTTTGGTTGTAAGAAGGTCCCGGTTGATATGTGATGGAGGCTGGAGAGGAGGGGATTAATTAGGGGACTGATGTGGAAATAGATTGATCCATAAATTTTTGTGGTGAATTTTGGTTGCAACAAGGTGGAATGTTTTGTCGTGGAAAGATTGTGATTATTGCCACGGAATATGACTGGAGGATCTATCTCTTTAATTTTGCTTTCTAATAGAAAGGACGTTTTACCACACCAACTAGATGAGATAGAAAAGCAATGGTTTGTGCTGAACTGCATTGGCTGGATGCACAGAGGAGAAACTGTCATTTTTTTTTTTGAAAAATAAGTAGAAAAACAGAAAGAGTGTTGTATTTTAAAAAGAGAAATAGCAATACGAACATTTTAGTTTTTTGTTTAAATACAATTAAAATTCAAATAACTCGAAAACAAGTTTGGAGAAATATTTTGATATACTTAGATCAAGTAAATAGATTAAATATTAGACCATTCATTATAAAAAATGAAAATTATGACATCTTTTTCATTAAATGATTCATATAGACTTTATAGCTCATAAACCTTGTTTTTTTTTTTTTTGTTGATATGAGGGGATTAATGAGGAGAAATATTTTCTAACACGTGCATTAAAGAGGGATAAATATTTCTTATAAATTATGAAATATGGATAAATATCTATTACATATAACTAATATGAGATGAAGGCATGTCCTTTTGAAGACTTTTATACACGTAGAGTTCTAGAGAGATGAGTATCATTACCTTAATAATTTATGTTAAGCAATATGAGAAAAAAGTTAATGGAGTCTTATGGTCCAAAACAAATACCTATAAAGATCACCAATATTAAATCTATTTATGCTCGGTGAGATGATAAGCCTAGGGATGTCAACTCTAGCAACTCGTTAAAGCCACATGTACCTGAGTTTAACGCATAACAAAGCCTTGAAATTATTGGGTTTAGCAACTCATTAGACCCTAATGTACCTAAGTTTAACGTATAATTGAGTTTAAAGATGTTGGGTCTGATAGTTGACCAGACCCACATGTACCTAAGCTTAACATGTACTTTAGATACTAGAACTAGCAACTCATCAAACCTAAATGTATATGGTCTCAGTTATAATATATAAATGAGCTTAGGGAGGTTAGGTGATCACCCTACCTTTGGTCCTTTTTTTTGACATGGATTTTAGTAAATCATAAAATGTATAAAACATGTTGATTCATCATTAGCCCCCCAAGTCCTTATGTATTCAATAAATAAAGATTTTGAAGAATTATCAGCTTTAATGAAAGTCTTTTTACCTAAGATTTTATCCCATTAATGAGACACTTTTTACATTTCAAAAAGTTTTATCTTTGCAAAACTGTTTGGATTCTTTGTGGTCATTGGTTTTGTCATTGTTTCAAACAGATGACCATATGATCTATTTTTATTAAAAACAAGTGTCCCTGTGATATAAAATGGTGACGTGCATTCAATGCAACAATTGAATAAACTTCTAGAACTACGAGATGATATGTAAGGTCATTCAACCACTAAAAAGTTGTTTCCTATATAAACTAAGTTGCTCTAGCTTCTATCTTTTTTTTACTTTCATTTTCTATAATTTTTAAAAGCAGTTGAAAAACACTCAACCATTTTTATTTTAATTTGGAAGAAATTGTCATTCTAGGTATTTTCCACAAAAAAAAAATTTTCTCATTACTTTGAAAAAAAGATGGACCGAAAAAGAGATAGGTTTATGATGGACCCAAAAGGAGTTAAGTTTATCCACAAAATTAGGAATGTTGTTACCTCCAAAGAGAAGTTTAGGTCTCAACTTGGGATCAAGGGAAAAGTAAAGGATGAGGGTCCATCGGACAAGACTATAGAACTAGAGAGGGTAGAACCATAATATCTATTTATGGCAAAGGAGAGAGTATTTATTTAATCAATTTAGAGAATTATATGGATAAAAAGGAATAAAAAAATACTTGACCATTCATGAAATGCCACAACAAAATAGTTTTGCAAAAAGAAAATAATAGAACCCTACTTGAAATGGTTAGGTCAATAATGACATAAGTAAATATGTTTATCACTTATAAGGACTATTCATTACTTGTTGTCACTTTTGTATTTCACCGTGTATCGTCTAAGTCAATTACAACTATACCATATAAACTATAGAATAACAAAAACTTGTTTTAAATATCATTTTATCTATTTTATTGCAGATATGGGTTATGATGAATAAAAAGTGAATAAATAGATAAGTGAACTCAAAATTAGACATTAAGTATGCCTAAACCATTGTTTGTACTATATTTTGATAAAAAAAAAATACATTACAAGGGAAAACAAAAATGATATTATAGCATGTGTTTCATATTACATGTGAGTTATATAGGTAAAATAAGCTAAGATCTTAATATGATAGTGCGATATCATGACAGACAACCGACCACAAGACATCGACTTGTTAATAAACAAGAAGATATTATTAAACCAGTACTGGTGTAAGGAAATTAACAAAGTACTCTTTGTTTATTTAATATTAATATATATATATATATATATATATATAAAAACATCATATGTTTTACTGGGACTATAACACCACCATTAATTATTTTAGTTGCCGTAGGAGAAGTCTCAAGAGGGGGGAGCTCCGCCGGAAATAGTTGGCGCGTCAGTGGCACCAGCGCCACGGCCAGTCTTCGGCTCGAGATGACCTTCAGTCCCATACGCTCTACGCTTGTAATCTTCCAGGTCCTCGTAATTCCCGTAGGGACTGTCCTCGACTGGGAGACCCTCTAAGCTTTCCTTCTTGTCTTCATGAGCACTCTCTGGCCTTTTCTCCATCTGATGCTGATGCTGTTTCTCTTGCTTCTTTTCCATTTTCTGAGCGTCTGATAAATGGGACGCCACATCGCTCACATTATATGCCGTTTCTCGCTAGCTGTGGCCTTGACAAGTGTTCTGTACGTGTCTACATGATCTGTGCTGTGAGCTCCACGTGTCAAGTGCAAATTAATACGCGAGCATGCTATTTTTTTTATTTTTTCTTATGAGAGCTTCCATGTACAATTACAATCCTCATATTTTGAAACAGTCAAAAGACTTTGCATTTCGTAATTTCTACGTGCATATATATCAACGTGCAATTATGAGTCACCCTGTTGAGCGCTTATGAGAGATTTGAATATGATTTTGTTTAAATATCATGCTGCCTGGCAAACAGCCAACCCAGTAGTCGCGTAATGGAAATACTGTTGGGTGATTTTGGGATTTTTCAAAACTAAAGGGAGCATAAAAAATTAAAACTTTTAAGCTATATCCTTTTGAACATTGATGAATTTGCAAGAATTAATTACCCAAATTAGTGTTAATAAACTAACCTCTCAAAGATACATTCTTCATTTATATTGTACAAGATCTCCGATTTTTGCCTCATATTTTAAATGAATGGACATATACTTTATTGAGTAGAAGGAGTAAGAGAAAATCATTATATCTTAATAATGTTCTTTTCAAGCTAATTAATGTATTAGATATGCAACTTGAATGAATAAATATCTATATAAAAAATTAATTAATCTAATGAGTGCATCTCATATCTGTTTTAGCAATAAATTTTTATAAACAGTTGGAATAAATGTTTGCATAAACACAGGATAATCACATTATCATAAAGGGGTTGGAAATAACCTCAACATATTGATTAATGAATTTGTCAATATGTTCCCTCATTAAAACTATATCTTTCCTAGAAAACTAATTGAAATTAGCAATCTTGATTTCTCAAGGAATTGGATAGATTTAATTTGACCCATTTGGGGTATGGACAATGATATGCAATCCTTGTTGTATTTTTAACATCTAAGTTATATCTCTCATAGGTGTTGGGTTAGTTTCATCATATCTATCATTTACCTATGTTGTTCATCAATAAAAGACTCTTAGAGGTGTAGGAAGATTTATATTTCCTTACTAAAAGATGGGATGTGGGGAATTGTATTACTTAAATGCAGGTTGGGATATATATATATATATATAGGTAAGGTTATTAGGTTGGTTTGACCTCCTTATACACTTGCAGAGTAAGTGACATGTAGTTTGTAATTGTGCTCAAATACTATTAGAGTTTTTGTTGTATTTCCTATGCAGATATATGATATCCATGATGTGAATGAGAAATCCTATGCATTATTAATGGTGCATCTATTATTGAAAAATACCCTATTACTTACCTCTTAAAGTGTTTAGACAAAAAAAAAATGTAATATAGGTTTTTCCTAAACTCATTATGAATTTACCTAAGTTGATCAACTATGGTCTGCATGATTTTATTGACTAATGCAATCTTATTGTGTAGGTCATGTTTGCAACATTCTCTATCTCTAACTAGATGACCTTTAAATTAGAATTAGATTAGTTTATTGATAATAAGATACCCTTTAAGAGAAGCCATCATTAGCATACTAGAGTTTGGCTACAGTGGTTGTGACCAAGGTTGGCAAAAGCGTGAGTTGACACTTAAACTCTTACAATTTTACGTGCTAAATCGACTAAACTCAAAAACTGATAATATCAAATTTAATTAGTATAAAATCAGTAAAATCAGTAAAATCGATCTGATTTTACAAGTTTACTAAATTTGAGATATAAACAACCAAGTTAGTTTTGAATTTGGCCTTATAATATTTGTTAACAATTTTGTGATATCAAACATACCTTTCAAGCTATATATTGGATATAGTTGGAATTTATAGGAAAATATTAGATACATGAAAATATATGTTGTTAAATTATTAGATTAAAGAAAGCTTAGAAACATATTATTTCAGAGAGTGAAAGTTACTAGATGAATCTTTTAAATTTGTCAAACTAGACATTCACAACTTGTTTTGGACACATATGGAGTTACAAATAAAATTTTGTTACGATTCTAGATAAAAGGGAAACTAGACATCTCAATATTTTCAAATATATATGATAAATTCATTAATTTATTCATAAGAGAGAGAACTATATATTTGAAATTATGACTGAAATCTAACATGAATTTGTAAAAAAAGGAGATTTAGACTTTATAGAAATTTTTTGGAATGAAGACTTTGTTTTTATTATCATATTTTATTTATTTATTTATTTATTTAATGTTAAAAAAATATTTCTAATTTAATTTTTTTCTAGCGCATTAAACATTGTTTAATAGTTTATTTTAATTATTAGACTTATGGTAGTTTATTACTAATTTTGACTCATTAGCTTGCAACCTAAAAGAGGCTCATTATGACTTGTTATGATGAGAACAACCAAGTTGTCATGGGGTTCTAGTGTAATTACTATCATTTAGTAATTTGCCTATATTGAAAAATTTGATTTTGTGTTTTTTTATGTCATTGATTTATACTATCTATCTTTTTTATTTAGATAACTAATTAATTATAATATTATTGACTCTCTTAATTAGATTTTAATATAATTTAATTTATTGGCCAAAATTGTCAATCTATAGTCAAAAAAATATACTTGCGATTTTACAATCCGATTTTATATTAAGTTTTTCGTGTCGTGTCAAAAAAATGATTTTAACAACCTTGGTTGCGACTTGACTATATTATTAATTGCAAAAAGGGATACACATGATGTTGTACTAAAGGTGCAAAAATGTTGGTATGCCTTTTAGATTTTAGTGATGACCATGAAGTTGGGAATGGTGAAAAAGTTATAGATTTCATATGGATGCTATAACTATGCTTTTGTGAAACTCTTGGCTACTAAAGAAAATTAAATGATGAATAGCTATCATATGGCATGTTCAAAGAGATTGTTTAATTGACCCTTGTATTGACAAATGACTATCAAATTTTTCATAACTATAATATTATTTTTTATTACTCAAATTTGTCAATTGTTCATCATATATAATGACAATGTTTTTATCAAATTGTTTTTCAAGCATGGTAACCAATGCCAATTTTTTTACAACATTGGACTAATTTATTAGATCAATAAATTGGTCCCACCCACTAGGTGTGTCAATATTTTGATTATACAAACAATCTTGATGATTGATGATATGCTAATTTATTGACCAATTGCTAATTTCTTGATCAATATGATATATGTTGTTCATTTCTTTATTTTTATGAGGAAAAAATATAATTAAAAAAATATTCTTAAGGGGAGGTAGATAACATCCTCATAAATCAAACAAAATGTAAGGTTTTCAACTGGCCTTAACAAATTATAAAGAAAGAATGATACAAACTAATATGGATAAAACACATGAAAGAAACAAATAAGTAAAATAAATGAAAAGCTTACTATCATTTCAAGTAATTGTATGTATTTTTTATGTTGTTACAAAGTTTGAGTTTTGTGTAAACTTCAAATTCTAATCCTATATATATTTTCTTATAATAGATAAGGACTTTACATTATGAATTCTACTACAATTTGCACTCCAATATATGTGTCTCCTTAGTGATGCTTATATAAATCCTAACTAATACGTAACACTTGCCAATTCAAGTAATTGAGAACTCTTATTTGACATAGGACTTCATCTTTTAGTCAATCATGCGACGTTTTATCTTTGTTGTCGATTGTTTTCTCTTGATTGATCATAACTTCTAGTTTCATTGATCAATTATTTTCTGTCTTCCTCGGTAACTTTGGATCCTTTGTTAACTTGTTTAATTTTACTGTTGATGATCAATTATAATTTTATTTATCTTGTTTGGTAGTGGACAACTATTTTTAGTTTAAACAAAATTGTAATGAATTCAGGTTATAAAATCATTATTTTCCATAGACTATTTCCAACTAACTATATGTTGGAAAAATGGAAGTAGGATTTATAGTTTATATGAAACTCAATCTCTATGACATTATAAGAAGATCATTTAACAACTAGAAACAATGATCGACATCTCATATATATATTTATGCAATTTTTCAATATATATTTTTTTATTGTAATTTATAGTTTCCTCTCACAACTTTCCCCTAAACATTCTTTCTTTGCAAGATTTCTTAAATAGTTTTTTAGTTTTGATCTTAACTATTTTTTAGATTCTTTCACCCTTTAATCTTTTAACCCTTGACCTGTTACACCAAAATAAGAACTTCAAACACTATTAAAGATGTAAAATTGTGACTGCCTCTTCTCGGAATTAATTTTTAATACTAGCTGCATTGAAAGAAAGAAAAATGAATAATGGGTAAAAAAGGTACATAAATCGATTGTAATATTTTGTTATTATACCAATGAGGTTATCAAATTCATGAGCACAGTTTTAGTCCAGTGTAGTGTCTCGTCCAAGTTTATCTACTATGCTATCATCTATTTCTAGTAAACACATCTTGAATATTCTTATGCAGAATAACGTGTAGAATAATTGAAGGGAAAAATGGTTGAAATTGAAGCAAGCATCGGACCTCCTTTCGAGGTTGACGACGAAAATGGTTGCGAGCTATTTCTTGGTCCTTTTTTGTAAAAAAAAAAAGGTTAAAAACATCTTCTTCTGGTTTGTTCATCTAAGCTCTAATGCCATGATATACAAGTTATGCAAAATCACGTAATAAATTCTTGACATAAATGAACTCTTCAATAAATAGCATTCCACCAGGCAAGCATACAGAGACGAAAACATCATCCACAAAAGCTGACAAGCATCGCAGATTTGCGGTCCACTCTTCTAGTGGTACCAACAAACGGTAACTGGACTCTGTGTTACTAAGTCCAACTAACTGCTATTGAACTGCCAACAGTTTGCATCCCATTCGACCATTCTATTCGGCCAAAGCTATTGGTGTTGGCCGGCATTGAACTTCCAGTGAATGTAACTGTGTAAGATTTCTTCTCGTTTGCTTGACGGAAACTCAAAGTTTCCGGCTCGACTGCTACCTTCACACCTGGAGATTGCAACGATATCAGCACCTTGTACGTCCCCGGTGCACCCACGTTGGTAAGTGTTCTCGAGTGCTTAATTACCCCATCAGCACCACCGCTACCAAAATTGACTGCGAAAGAGGGGTAGTTGAGATCGGTCACACTATATTTCTTGGAGGCGTCGCATGTGAAGTCTCTTCTTGCAAGGCTGCTGATTTCGGTCGCGGAGTAGTTCAACGCACACAGGAAATTCAAGTAGTCATTTGCCGTGAGATCATATACAAGCCCTGGATTCAGTGCCGCAACCGGATCTACATGCCCGGCCCCATGATCAAACGGCGTAGAGTACTTTCCAGTGGCAACATCTTGCAATTTCTGGCCGTTCTTGTAAGTTACATAGGCCGTGGTCATTAGCGCTGATCGGATAGCCGCTGGGCTCCAGTCAGGATGAGCGGCTTTCAACAACGCGGCGAGGCCGCTCACATGTGGGCAAGACATCGAGGTTCCTGAGATGATGTTGAACTCCACGCGCCTGCCATCGGTAGCCAGCCCGGTAGGACCAACCGAACCAGCCCAGCCCGCCAGGATGTTGACACCTGGTGCAATCAGGTCCGGCTTCAAGATGTCCGGTGTGATTGAGTTGGGCCCTCTTGAGCTGAATGCGGCAACAACTGGAGATGGTTGAATCCCAACTTTGGTACCTTCAAAGAGAATAGTCACCGTTGGTTTTGGATCTGAAAACAAATAATCCTTGATTTCATCTCCGCTTTTTTTACCAACTGCTGTAGCTGGTAGCAAGTGAGCATCAGCCACCAGCTCTTCACCATTGGCGTTAGTATTGGACAAGACCATGCCGAAGCCACCAGCTGCTTTGACGACGGCGCCTTTCTGCACTCTAGGATTCACTCCACGATCACACACCACAATTTTACCTGCAACTTGTTCAGGGATCAAAGTGCCCATCATGCATAAATTACCATTTGTTGCATTGCTAGCGTTACCAGCATAAACAAGTGGCAAGAGGTTTCCTGGTAATATTGCACCCCCCTTGTAAAGAGAAACGCCGGAGTAATTTTTCCCATTACCAAGACTAACAAAAGCAGGGAAGTCACGATCCAAAGTGCCGGCCCCAACAGTAGTTATCCAAGGAGCAACATTGGACAGGCTATATGAGCTTGGACCTGCATTTCCAGCCGAGCAAGAGACTAAAATTCCTTTCTCCATGGCTGCAAAAGCCCCAATCGCAACACTATCTCTGTAATAATTAGAAGTGCTTCCACCAAGTGACATGGAAAGAACATTAACACCATCATCAATGGCTTTATCCATGGCCGCTAAAATATCAGAGCTGAAACAACCACCTACCCAGCACACTTTATAGACAGCCACCCTTGCACGGGCAGCCATCCCACGCGCTGTTCCAGCTGCGTATCCAAATAGGCTAGCATCTGCCACCAACGATCCACCTGCCGTCGAAGCGGTGTGAGTACCATGGCCGTCGTCATCTCTTGGCGATTTTGACTCTTTCGATTCATCAACTGGGCCTAACGTGGCCTCGTAGCCTTTAGCAAAGAATCTTGCACCAATTAATTTGCGGTTACAGTTTTTTGCTGTGAAGTTCGTGCCTGATTCACACCCGCCTTTCCAGGCACCTGGAACAGGACCAAGGCCAGAATCAAGAAAGCTCTTGCTCTCTGGCCAAACACCTGTATCCAGCACACCAATGATGACTTCACTGACTGAGTCAGACTGAGGTAACAAATCAGCACTTTTGTCGAGTCCAAGGAACTCTGGTGTACGAGTTGTGTGCAGCTTGTATCTCAGCTCAGGCAGTACAGAGAGAATCCCGGGTTGATTCTCCAGTAACTTTGCTTCTGCCAGTGTTAACCGAGTGGAGAACCCATGGATTGCATTCTCGTAGGTGTAGAGCATTTGGGCCGAGTCAGAGACCGATTTGAGTGAGGTGTCGTACCAGTGAGTGTGGTGTTCGAAACTCGCCGGCATCTCGGATTTAGACATGTGAACTATGTAAGTCGTTTTTTTCTCCTTGCTCGACGCTAGCGTTGCCCGGGACACGTGGCAAACACCCAGAAGGAGAACAGCAAAAAGAGAGATGGTAAATGGCTTCATTTCTTTCAGTGTCTGAAGATTTTGAGGAGAGGAAGGGGCATGCAATTGCAGGGAGTTAATAGAGAGGAGACTTGGGCGACGCCTCTGGTTTAATAAAGACAGTGGCTGTGAATCAGATGAGAGAGAGACGGTGGATTGTAGTTTGTGAATGATGGGAGAAGACAAAAACAAATGATAAAGAAATAAAAAAAAAAGAGATTAGCAAGACAATAGAGGCATACAGCTATAAACATGAAAAAACGAGAGAGAGGTGAAGAAAATATCAGCTTTCGTCACGTGGATTCAAAAAGCTACTCATTTTCATTTTTCCTGGGAGGGATTCTTTATTTTCATCAATAAGTAAAAAGAATTTTCTGCTTTTACAGGTAAGAGTGTAAAACTAAAACCCCACTACTGCTAGTGATGATAAGGAGAAAAAGTCCTGGCCTCTTCCTGGAAGCTCCTCCTGCATATGAAGGCTGATCAAGGACTCCATGAATCGCATGCCATTCCATTTCCAACTTCCAAAAATGGAGGATTTTTTTTTTTTATTATTATTGTTAATTTCTTGGAGTTAGATAAATGGTGGGTAGAGTGGAAAAGACTTCAATCTGTACGTGTTTCAGCTCACGGGTACTTGTCTCTAGCGAGCAATTAAGGTAAGCTTGTTTGCTGCGATGGTGATGATGTGTTGAAAGTGAAGTTTACCCTCCAACCACCTTCCTTTTTTCTTCTTCTTTATTAATTAATTAAGTTTAGAGTATAGTTTAAGTTATTTTTTAAAATGTTTATTATTCAAAAATATATTAAAATAATATATTTTATTTATTTTTTTAAAATTACTTTTCATATCAATACATGAAAATAATTTATACATACTAATTTTTTTAATTTAAAATTAATAATATAAAAAAATTAACTCTTTTCAAAAAACAAATTTCAAAACGCAATGAAAAACAAATCTTAAGTTCAAATATTTCGTCATGAAATTGAGAAAGTTTTCAACGAATATATCTATATATAATGAAATTGGGAAAGATCCTAGGGCATACAATTTATATTTTAGTTCTTTACTTCTGGACTCATTAAATGGTGGGTCCATAGGCTCACATGCACACACCTTAGACGGTGGATTTGTTTTTTTAATTATTTAGGTAATTAATTATGGATCTCTGTAGATTGGTATATGTTAACCCGAAGGACAACTTGATTTTGATTGTAATGCCATCGGGAAGTACTTACCAACCAACGGGTGGCCTATCCATCAATTGACTTTGAAATTATCGCACATCTCTTACTTGTCTTTTCTAGTTTTAATTCTCAAAACAAACTGCATCGCTATAAAAATATACGAAAATTAGATTGATTATATTGCAATCAATTCATTTTTTTATTTTATCTCTATTATTTTAAACAAAATTAAAACTCGAGCCCTATAGTTATTAATATAATTATCATCAAAAACTTACATAGTCATTAAATTTAAAACCCGTAATATTAATTGAGTTGTTTACAATTTAACCCGACACTCATTTTAATCTTTTAAAAAAGATGACTCTTATCAAACGTGCAGTGAAGAGATTTGTGAACAAATGTGAAATACTACAGGAAGCATTGCCAAACCATAGCAGGACCAATAGCGTTGTTATCCCTGAAAAATCTCTCAGGTTTGAAGATTATGGGTCTTCCTGTGCCATTGCATCCCACCCCATCTCAGCAGATAATCATCTTCTTTGTTTATTAATCTATCTATAAACGATGCCTCCATGGACGGTGAAGAGAGGAGTAGCAGCGGCGGTTGAGAAAAAGTGAACGGCGAAGAAGGTAAAGTGTCAGGAACAGCAGGAAGCGGCTGAGGAGGAGAGCTAGGCTTTGCCCTGTCCATGTGAAACTCAGGAGCAAAGTCAACTAATTATTCAATTTTGATGCAAACGAGAATCAAGGCTTCCTTATCTTGTAATCAAAATATTTAATGAAGCCATAGTAGCTCCAACTGGAAAACAGAGAAATGGTTCTTGCTGTTGTTACCATGTCGAACGTTGTTGGATCTAATTGAATCTGAGGTTACTTCACCAGACACGTACGCCATGGTCCATTGCGGTGCCCATTGTTGCGGTGTCTTTCTCAGCGGATCATAGATTTTTCAGACCACATGTAATATGGCAACGTCTTTAATACCCTTATTAAAATATAAAAATCTTATCATAAATATAATGCTACTAGAATAATAACTTTTTTACTAAAATTAAGTTATGGGTCATTTTATGTAATGCTATTTATTGAACAGCACATTCTCCTCTTCTTTTTCCAGACCAAAAACACGAATATTTGCACATGAATTCATGTTCTCTCACCTCCACTTTTTTACATCAATTTCTCCACTTGTTTTAGAGTTTTTTTTTAATTATTTTCGTGGGATTAATTCTATAAACTAGCTGGTTAGGTATAGTTGCTCCAGGTGGAATATCAATTTAATCTACAATTCTTCTAATAGATAGCAACCTATCACCATCATGAAAAATATCCTCATAATTCTACAACGAAAAATCACAAATCCTATTTTTATATACCCTGATCAAATCTTCTCTCAAGCACTCCCATTATTTTCACTCCTCAAACATACTTGCATGTTTATTCTATTCTTTTAGTTTTCCTTTTGTTTTTAATTTCGAATAATCCTCGTAAACTTGTCTACAAGGTGCAGCGAATTGCATACTTAAATAATTATGAGTAATGGATTTTAATATATCCTTAAGAATATATATTTATATCCATATGGAAGGTGATATATATCTTAGTATTTACCTGTGACGTGTGAATGGCGTGATGGGTTTTTGTTCAACATATTTGTAGTGGAATACCAAAAGCATAGATTTAATACATAGGGCCAACATCACCTCATAAAATGATGCTTCATGCCTGTCATTATTACAAACAGCTAATGATCGAACTGAACCCGGACATCAAAGGTCTTTCAGCCATATAGACAATGATATGATTACACGGCATAAAAGGTTCAGCCGAAACCTTCTGTTTCCATGAAGCACCTTGGTTCTGCTCAGGCCATGGCGCTGGGGTTCTTAGTCATGGGCAAGTTTCCATCATAAGTGCATTTTAGCACATCCGGTGTCCTCACCAGTCGGGGCCCGACTGGCACCTTCGTTTTTGGACGAATATCCTGCACACTGCACGCATCAAACACCATACCAAAAATATCCAGAGAAATACAGAGGTGATACGACCAGCAAACGTAAGGAGATGACATTTTCCTGTCTTCATCAAATGTTTGCTGCTCATAAAGACTATGTATATTCCCGCTATTCCTTTTATGAGAATTTACCTGTAAACTCTCAGGTGATTGTTTGAATAGATAAACAATTCTGTCAACCGATGCAGGCATTAGGGGAAGTGGGATTCAGATTAGGAATAAATAGCATAGCTTTTCAATTCAATTCTCCCTAGGTTGCAGAGAAAAGACATTTGGTTTGTGAATCTTCAGGTGCAGGTGTATTAGGATTAGAACAGGCATTTCACAGCCTAAACAGCAGGGGGAGCAAACTATTAGATTTCTGGAGATAGGATGTGAGATATTTGACTACTTACCTGGTCAAAGATAGATGTCGGTACTGCCAAGGTGGCAACAGCATTAGGAGAATCGACTATTCCAGAAATCCTTCCTTCACATGGGCAACACGATAGCAGAAGATACATCTGAGAAACATTATCATATCCTCTATAAGAGTTTTATCTCATTTGATGCTTCCTTTTCTGCATTGCCATGCAAGAACGGAATTATTTAATTTGGTGTTGGGAGATCATAAACCTGTTCTTTGGAGTAGCCAAATTTAGAGAGGTAGTCGATGGCGTTGAGCACTGCTCGCTTGTATGCAACACTCGCATCAAGGTAGTGCTGTCTTCCGCTCTCATCTACACTGATTCCTTCAAAAACCAACCATTCTGAAAATCTTGGCTCCACAGGGCCTATCTCAAAGATGGGGTTCACATGAAGAGGAGTCGGCCCCATTGGGGTAAGGTACTCTTTCATTCCACCTTTTATGATTTCACACCTGATACAGATATCACAAGTGCCATATAGTTTATACATTCGATAAAATTTTAATCTATACTAAACAAATAAGGACGATAGAACCTCAGCGAAGTGCCACCCAAAACTGAATGATGTTAATTCCAAAATGTATTTGCATGTTTTGTTGCATAAGAGAAATAGAATAACATTGAAGAATCAGACTACTTGTTACGAGCATGTTAACGACAATACAGAGAAATTCTTAGGAGGATAGGTAAAAAGAAACGTACTTGAGCTCCAAGAAGCCACTCATCTCAATCGCCCCACAGAAGGCAATTTCACCATCGCCCTGAGAGAAGTGCATGTCACCAGTGCTAAGATTTGCTCCTTCTATGAATACTGGAAGATACACTTTCGAACCTCTACTCAGATTTTTTATGTCACAATTTCCACCATTTTCTCTTCCTGGAATTGTTCTTGCTGCCTCAGTAGCAATCTTTTCCCATTCAGGCGTGCCCTTTTGGATCTACACATGACTATCACCAGTTAGAATAGTAATTACTTGCGCAAGAACGTACCACCCTAGTGTTCCATGCTTCGTGCATAAAAATACTGGTGCAAGTTAACAGCAATATAAACATCGTTGGGCTTTTACTGATCAAGGTTTTAGAATCATTTACTTCTGTAACCTGCATGGACATCAGAGGCTTATATAACCAAAAGTCTTTTGTGGTGTTTTAGATACCCATAGCATTAGATGTAATTATTTATACCTTTCCTAGGTGGCAACCTTTTGTTGATGGTAGATTTGCCAGTGGTCTTGAATGCAAAACTTCGCATAGCTTCAGATGTTTGAGTCCATTTTCCTCTACTTCTCTCTCCCTGTCATTCCATATGTTCAGGAGATCCCTTGATGGTGCAGTACCAACTATTCCAGGGTGAGTCAGGCCTGGAAATCGAACCCCTGATGTGAAAAAAGAAAAACAATATCATGCAATTAGCATATATATATATATATATATATATAGACTACTTTTCATCTTATGGCTCCGATCGCATATATATATATATATGAAGACGGGAGATTTTAAGCACAAGCCATATATATACCTGGTATTTGAGGCGAATAGGCAAAGATTCCTTCAAAATACCAAATAGCTTTGGTTGCACAAGGAAAGTGGTCAGTCAAGAAACCACCTCCATTTTCTCTGTCAAATGATGCTGTAAAACCCCATTCATCTCCCGGGAGAGGACCCAAGTTGCAAATCTCAACAGCAAGTAGATCACCTGGCTGTGCTGGATTCCCTTCCTCGTCCAAGACTCTAATTGGGCCACTGAGATAATGAACCTAAACCAGTTTCCAAACAAAACGATCATTCAAAAAAACCTAGTTCACATGGTGATTGATTAGTCTAATCATGCTGGCTTTTGTGATGAAGTTAATTATTTGCAGTTCCTTAATTTCTACACATGTTTTCTACCAGGTGTTAATTTGCTCACCTGATTCCTCGTATATAGAGAAACGCTAGCAGGTGACCAGTTTTTTATTTTATTTTTTATGGTTGTTCATATCTGCTTGAGAATTAGTTAGAGTTGAACATTTGTCTGAAATCTAGAGTTAATGGAGAAGTTAAAAAACAATTCGTACTTACAGATGATAAGTCCATGGTTTTTACATCAATTGCAGAATCATTATCTTTGATCATACCTCCAGTCCAGTCAACCATCTCCACTCTAAACACCTCTCTAACTTTAATCTCGGCAACTGGTGGTATTCCTGGATGCCACCGGTTGTGGAGAGGGAGTGTTTGCTCCCAAGGCTTCTTCTTCAAGTCTACTGGCACAACTAGTCTTGGGGTTGAAGGAGCCATCAAACGCGAGAAAATATGGAATCTTTTGTTATAAAATTAGCTCCCCGGTGGAAGAAGAGGAGTTCGCTAGTTCTCTTTCAACATGTTTGCTCGTTTTTATGTTTTAAAAAATTGAAATTTATAATTTATAATTTTAATTTGATATGTGATATTAAAAATAAATAATAAGTAGATAAGAAATGAGTGTAGAGTGAACATTTTTTTTCCTATGGTCCCCATACAATAGATCATAGCCAAAATCTGACGAGCTAGCTAGCTACATGATCAGGTTCTGTAGCTACAAAATAATTAAAATAGTGTTTTTTTATTGAATTAGTTGCTTTTTAAAAAAATATATATATGTTTTTTAAAAATTTATTTATTTTTCAAAAACACGTGAATACAAAACAGACACTTGTAAGCAGAAAGTCTATGTTGTATAAGAAAACTAGGAGAGGATCATGCTCATTGAAATTGATTGTAAATTTGAGGACCCAGGTGTATATCCGACGGCTTTGATTTATGACTAGTGCTATAAATGTTTGAAGTTCATACGGCTGATTACATCACCATCTTCCTTGCATTATTTCCCTAGCTTCTAATTACCAGACAAAAACCAAGCCTTCAAAAATGCTAGGATAATATTGTTGTATCCAAGCGCAATACACACATGCATGCATGCATGCATACATACATATGGATACGAAGAGAAGACATTGAAATAGAAAACTAGCTGGACTGGAACACACAAAACAGTAAGGTAGCTACAAAAACTCACAATAGAGGGATCAGCGTTCTTGATGTCCTCTGCGGAGTATTCTTTAGTGATACGACCTCCACTGAAGTCCACCATCTCAACTCTGAAAAGCTCTCCAACTGTTACCACTGCAACTGGCGGTATGTCTGGGTGCCACCGGTTGTGAAGAGGAAGCTTCTGCTCCCATGGCTTCTTTTTGACATCTATGGGAAAGACCAGTCGCGCCCCATGTTGTTCCATGGCTCCTTTCTCTCTAAACTTTCAATCTTGATGTAGCTGAAAGGAAAAGAGAGGTTCAGAATATGAATCCTGTATTTTTCTTGGAGTTGTTCATCAAGTAGTGCTGCAGCTTCAACCTTCACTTTCAGTTGAAGCTTGACACCCATGATTGACACCGTAGAGTTTCACTTCTCTTTCCTCTATTTAGTGGATGGACCACTTAGACAATTGATGGAGCGATTGACGCATAAACTATTGTAGGCTACACGCGTTGTCACTGTAACATTCACTCAAACAGTATATAAATCAAGCTTGTACTTTAGTTAAAAGTTACATTATAGAATGATATACATCATATTTTAGAATATGACGCTGTTTGTACTCCTACTACTGCCTGAGTTCTATAGATCATCAAGTTTGTACTGGTATTTACATGGACATGACTCTGTTTTCTCCACCTTTTCTACTACACAGTTATCTCTCTCATCTCTCCTTACCTTTACTTATATTGTTCCCATAGCGGAAGGTTATGTTATGAAAAATTTATTAAATCATTGGAGTTGATTCCCACAGGATTCACTACTACTGCCTTCACTGCCTATCACAGTAACAAATTTGTCTCTGCTCATGATGTTAGTCGTGCTCCTCGTGGAGGTTGTATCCATAGTGGTGACTGTTTCCAAATCAACTGCCCTATTCTTTGTTAGATTTGTCGTTGGAAAGACCATTATGCCACTTCTTGTCGTGATACATACACCGGTAAAGATTGTGTCGTTTTCGATAATGGTGCTTCTCTTCCTATTTCTCGTACTCATACCCTTTCTCCCAACTCTTACCGCACTTTGAAGGATAACCAAAAGTTTGATTTCCATTAGCAAGCTTACATTTGATTTCCCTTTTTTTAGTCAGTTTTACTAAGAATCGCTTTATTATACAAAACTAGTGACAAGAAAGGTGGTAGCAATCGATTGGCGTGAAAATGATCTTTATATGCTCGAGTGTGGACAATAATCTTTATTTTCTATTTTTTTCAATAATTATCCTCGAGCTTCATTTAATTTTTGGCATGCTCGTTTAGGTCATATGTCTTATCATAACTCATTCGTGGGTTATTCTCAAAATTGGATCGAAATAAAATAAAATAAAATAAAAAAGTTGATGTGGTGGGAAAATAAAGTTAGAAATTTTGGATGAATTAGAGAGTTTGATAGTCCTCTATTGTGCTTAGAAAAAAAATACAGATTTAAGGCTAAAATAAATTATTATCAAATAAATCTGCATAAAAATTAAATCAAAATGCATAATTATATTTTTAATATGTCAATTTGTTAATCATTGGCCAAATTAAATTTTAATTATGTTTAAAAAATTAATTTATGGTCCAATTGAAGGATTTAAAAACTTAATATGTATTTTCACATAAACATATTTATTTACTTTATTGATTTTAAAATCATTTGAAAACATAGCCTTATAAATTTTTTCATGTTACTGTTTAGACTCTTATTTCAAACCATATAATAACTTGACAACTTACACACTTTTTTTCTTGCCTTTTAATAAGATACCTCACATGTTGTTCCATGTAAATCTCTTCGTCAAGGTTATTATTCAAAAAAGTTATTCTTACATATATTTGATGTATTGCAAACTTTTTAATATTTATGATGATTATTAACATTTGTATAGAAGTTATACTTGACACAAATGGACATGTGTCAAAATACTCCACATATTCTTGTTGTTTGAATCCTTTAACAATAAGTTTTTCATTATATTTCTCAATAGTTCCATCAATTGTCCTTTTTTAAGATCCATTTATGACCTAACATCTTACTTCTAGGTGGTAGATCCATTAGTTTTCATGTATAATTGATCATAATAGATTTAATTTCAATATTAACTTTTTCTCATTTGACAGCTTCTGCATGAGTCATCACCTTTAAGTAACTGTAAGGTTTATTTTCTAACAAATATGTTTGAAAATTAGGAACAAATGTTTTGATCATTTCTTCCTTTTACTCCTTTTTTACTTAACTTCATCTTTTTTTAATTGATGATGACTAGTTAAGATAGCTTAACTTTTCTTAAAGTGAATAAGTTTCTAGTGCTTCCTTTTATAAAAACGCATCTTTAAAGAAAACATTATTCATTGACCCCATTTACAGTATTAGGAATGCCCTTAATACTTGACTTGTGTAGAAAAATTGATACATACTACTATTGTAAGCCTAATTGATAACAACACGATACATAATTTTAAGTCATATATTGATCTTCATCGGATTTGGTACTACCATTTATACAAGACACCCCCAAACTTTGAGGTATATACTTGTCTATAATTTATATGGTGCTATTTATAACTTTTTATATGATAATTTATTAAGTATATAATCAGTGATCAGAATTGCCTACCCCTACAAGTTTTGAGGTGCTCATGAATTTATGAACATGATATTTATTATTTATTTTAGTATTTGAAAATAAAGTTATTGTAAAATATGACTCTACATAGCTCTCACACTTGTGATTTTTCTTGAAATATATATATGTCATAATAATTTAAGATTAATAAACTTTTATATAAAATTATAATTTATATGTCCTAACCTATCATGTCATATATCACAAACCTCAATCAAGTAAGAAGAAGAGGTTTATCTCATTCTTTATTTACAATAGTTATTTCATTCATTCTAAAGAGATCATAATAAAAATATCATTTTCCTATGAACATCCCATTTTTTATGAGTATAATTTGTTTTCTCAAAAGCCAACTTAAAACCATATTTGCATAATACTAAGTTTTTTTCTTAATGTTAGTGATAAGAAACACATTATTAAGGATGTGAATCTTTCTCAATCCTATTTAGTTTTATCTTCTCATCGTCTAGTACTTTGGAAGTTGAAAAACTCTTTATGTACAAGTTTTCACCATTTATTTCTTTGTAAGTGAAAAATATCTTTTTTTAACACATTAATATCTGTTATACAAATATCAACTCATTATTGCTCTTGATTATGATCAAGATGACTTCATACATAAACCTTCCATCTTTAGGGTTACTTTATTGAGGCTTATTTATGTAATACTTGACATAATGTTCAGTCTTGTTGTAAATAAAGCATTAAATTTCTTAGCAATTATTATTTTTCTTTCACAAGAAGCTTTTTTTATTTGTTTATATTTTGGAACTTCACCACTTGTTCAAGGTTTTAAATTTAGGGGTCATACTAGAAGAGTTGGTTTTTCTCTATAGTAACTTATTGCCCTCTTTTATCTATAACCTCAAAATGAGGTTTTTATCTCTCATTTCTTTGCACATATGCTTAAGATAGTTTTTTAAGTCTTTATAAGATAGTGGTAATTTGTCAATAATTGTGGTCACTTGAAAGGATTCACTAGAACAATACTTTTAATATGAATATCATGCAAGATGATCTAAAACAATTAAACTTGACTTATTATGATCCTTGAATTAACCATCTTAAAATCTAGAAATTTGAGTACTATGAACTTTTTCATACTAGCATGTCTAACATTATACTTTCAATATAAAACTTTTTATAATGTATTTGTACTCTTAAATAAACTATACATATCATATAGTAAGCTATTTAATCCATTCATGACACAATTCTTGCATACAAAATCAAGAATGATATGATTCCACACATCTATAGTTATCACAATAGTGTGATAAAATTCATTATCTAATACTTTTGAGGCTTTTTAGAGAAAAAATTTGTCAAGTTCAAGGTGATTAAATAGAATAAGATATTCTATTTCAACATATTAAAGGACAATTTATTTAATTTTTTGAGTTTCTCATTATAAACTATTGTAGGTGATGGTGAAATCCTCAATATTAAAGTGGTACTCTTCAAAAACAATATTGGTTTGTGCAAACAATTCTTGAGAAAAAGACAAGATATATAACCTGAAACAACAACCAAATTATATAATTAAATATGGGTTCTAACATGCAAAGCACAAATAATTATAGAAGATAAATTAAAATTTTAACAAAGAAATTAATTAAATAGTTTTCTAATAATTTATGATGTAAAAAATATGACATGTATAAAGATTATAAATTATTGTTTTTAAAAAACATTATCTTAAATAAACTAAATAATTAACTGGCTAATAAAATGTTAAGAGTGTTAGTGATATTTTAAAGGTAACAATAGTTTAGTTTAAATTACAAACAATATATATAAGAAGGTAAAAGAACTTAAACTTGCTATAAAGTATAAAACAATTTTTTAGTATTATACTAAATATAAATTTGAATATTTAAGGTAACACTTGAAACAAGAAAGATCCTAGTATACATTCCAACAAATATAAAAATGATTATTCAATTTAAACCAAAAGGATTGTATATTTAAAATACTAGTTAAAGCACTTAGAGGCATATTAAGATAAAAAATAATTTGTTGTCAACGATCAATCATTTGCCTTTCAAAATTCAAACACCACCACCTTGTTTAGTTTCCTCTTGAACAAGGTTGATGAACTCAAGAAAATAAACTCAAAATCTCTTTACAAAAACAAGAACCCAAACTTTAGAATAAAGAGAAAATATATACAAAAATAAAATAAAACTAGAAGCAAAAGAAGTTGAGAAAACATCATTGAATAAAGAAAATGACTTGTTATAAGATGTGAAGAATATCTCCCCTTCAACCTCTTTTGATAGTAATACTTTGAACCAAAAATCATGTAAAATCAATTCTAGTAATTAGTAGAGTTAATTTATTTGGATTCACATTAATTTTGCATCATAAACATATTAAAAAACTAATATTTATAATTCTCTTTATAACAAGACATTTTCACTTATAAAATAAAATATTTATGTAATGGAAGGTTATCGGTCAAAATGTTTATTTATAGGCTGACTAAAAAAATATATGCCAAAATAATTATTTTATAAAAGACTCAAACTTAAGCTAAGAATGGGATAAAAAAATATAATAAAAAATATTTTGTAAGAAATCCAGACTAGGATTTTTGTTACAAAATATATGATTTTCTGATAAATTTCTAAAAAACAAAACAAAACATTTCAAAAAAATAGGAAATATTTTATTTTCATGGGTATTGTTGAATCCTAAATTGCTCTTATATTTTCAAAAAATCTTTCACTTTTTATTTATTAGGATTTTGTTATAGGCTTCAATATTCAAGGGTGTAAAGCTACATTGTAGAGTACACCCTTAAATTTTAAGGATATAAAAAAAATGAGATGTTAAAACTCATACCTTAGAGCGGTTATTTTTTTACCCAATAAATTAGAGAGTCTCTCACAAAGAGAAATTACTTTGAATCTTAGAACAAATCAACAAATAAAAAATTGACCTAAAAAAAAATCAAATAACAATGTAACTTCCCTAGGTAGGGTTAATTAGGGGCGATACATCTTCTCCTTGCATAACAAATATTTTTACCCAAACTCTAACATATTATTAGGTTTTCTAGAAACCTTAATACTATGTGGGGACTCTTGCAAATAATAACCATAATTTTATGATTATATAAAAAAAAAATCAACACATGGCATCTTTGGAAGGTCGAGAATGTCATTGCGACAGAGAACATATTATAAAAATTCTTGATGACTCTATAGTTAAAGTATGTGTTTAGTCTTGAAAATATGGTTCAATGCAAGCAATTTCATCATCACTAGAAAAATATTAAAATAATTGAGGTTGTTTCGCTATTTATATAAAATGAGAAAAACCTTAAATGTATTTTTAAAAAACTTATGCATCTTTTTTTTAATGTCACTATTAAATTATTTTTTTATATAACCACCTATTGTTTTTTCTTCTTCTTCATTTAATCCTTTCATAGTTAGTTAATTTACCTCTAGAAATGACAATTTATTTTATTTGACTTGATATGGGGCTTTTGAGATGTTGAGAAAAAATTATAGCGCTTAGTTAATGCTTCATTAAGTAAAATAAAATTCAATGTTATGAGTTTAAGCTTTAAGGGTCAAATTTGAAACTAAAACAAATATTAAACCTCTTTTTTTCTCTAAAATTAGGGACTAAATTGAACAAAGAAGATAAACAACTACAAAGTGGAACACACATGCCAAACACTTAGAAAGGTTGTAGCAGTATGATGGCACATGCAATGACCATCAATCTCCGGACACGACCTTTCAATTGTATCAATGGAATTGTTGAGACAAAGGTTATCTTACCCAATGACGTATGAAGAAAAAGGCCCTATGATATGTCTCTAACAATGTTTTTATCATCAATCTTTTGTTTTCCTTGATTTTTTTACCTGACTATCCTCTATTTTTTATATTAAATTTGATTCAAATTTATATTTTTATTATTTTCAGCAACAATTTTGAAAATGTTAACTATTACAATACAAATAAAACGTGTGGACAAAACACTGTAGCACCAGACTCAGTGGACTGTGGATTCGAGCAGTGTAAGGGCGCTTTTGCCCTTAATGACTCGGCGCCTGTTGTGGCTTAGAGGGGGTGTGTTTCGTCTCTTCCATTCCTTTGAAAGCACAGCCAACAAAAGGCTGGGTTCTTTTCATTTTTTTCGTTTCTGGCGAGAGAGCGAGCGGCGGCCTGGTTGCTGAGGGCTGGTCGGGCGGTCGGAGATGGCGGTTCGCGGGTTGGTTTCGGGTCGTTCTGGGTGTTCCATAAGGTATGGTTTTCACCCCCTCTTTGCGTCAATTTCTGGTTTTGCTCGGTTTCTTCACATTGGGTTCTTCGGGTCGTTTTTTTTTTTTTCATTTTTATTCCATCTTTTCCTTCGATTCATGTTCTTTCTGGTGTGGGTGTTGGTAATTGATTGTATTTTTAATTGATTGTATTTTTTTTACCCTTCGATTCATGTTCGGTTCTTTGGGTTTCTCATTGTTTGTGCTGGGTATTCGGTTTTATTGGGGTCGGGCTGCTTCGGTTTGGTCGTTTGTGTGTGTTGGGGAGTGGGTTATTGGGTTAATTGGGTTCGGATTGGGTTGATCGACGGTTTGGAACTGGTTCAAATTCTCTGCATGCAGCCGAATTAAATGAATTGGGTTCGGGTTAGGGTTTCTCTTCGATTTGGAGCTGATTTCATTCTCGGTTTAACTTGGTACTTTTTAGTCCATGGCTGTGAAATCTTCTGATAATCATACTTAAATGTTAGGACCTCATTTCAATCCATTAAAGAAGGACCATGGAGCTCCAGGTGACAACGAACGTCATGCTGGAGATTTGGGGAACATCATTGCAGGCTCAGATGGTATGCGCCATTTCTTAATTTCTATGTGAATTTGGTAAGTTGGGTAGCCAGAGACAGATTTTAGTTTCATTTTTTCATGCTGCAGGTGTTGCAGAGGTTTCAATCAAAGACTTGCAGGTATTAACAAATAACTATCGTAAGGGGTTAGATGGTAGTCTCTCTTGGTTTGAATTTCTTTCAACTTTCATGATCTTGATTACACCATTCCTCTGGATGAACTTGAAAGTTTTTCAATAATTTAATGCTTGGTTTGGTATTGGCTTTAGTTATTTGATCTTCAAAAGTTTTGGAATTATCAAATGCCATGAAACTCTCAGTCTAATGGTTTTGTGCCGGGTTGCAAAGATGCCCTTGATAAAATTAATGTTCATTGGAGGCTGCTGCATTTGTTCCAATGGAGAATACATTAGTTTGTGTGCTCTCTGCCTGTGGTCAATTGGGTTGCCTTGATTAGTAACCAGCTTACATAAAATAAAGATGCAAGAGAAAGCTCTACACAAAATGCAGCCCCAAAATAATGGACATGGAAAATAATGAGAGAGCACCTTTCCAGTCAATCCATCTGGTCTGAAAAAAGCATCGTGAGTATTCCTCATATTTATTGATTTCTTTCAAATTTGATTAAACCCATCAAGGGTTTAGTAGTTTGACTAAACAACTTTATGTTCTTAAATGTTAGAACTGAGGTTATTGATGTTGAAGAATTTGGCCAGTTAATGATAAAATGATCTCTTTGACGTGGTTGTCTTTCAACAAGAGAAAATTTGACTCCCCATTGATTCATATAGACATCATACTTCACTTGCAAAATGCGACAAAAAAATCATTGCAGTTCATCAAAATTGAATTTCCTGACTTGGTGTTGAGTTTTATTGAGTTGCTCTATTTATGCTATAGATATATTGAATTTGATGGTAATTACCAATTTCTTAACTATGGCAGCCTTCATATCTGTTCTTCACCTGTATGAGAGTTTTGGATGGTGGAGAAGATCCGATTATATCAAAGTGCATTTTGCTGAGAGCTGGAATGAAATGCATCACTTGCTTATCATAGAAGTAAGTAGTTTTCGTAGTTTTACTGGTTACATGTTTCTTATATTGATTCTGTTAGTAGGACATTTTTTTTCCTGTTGTTATGGTCTGCAGTCATGGTCTCAAGTTCACTAATTGTTGTTATTTTCAAACCCTTCACTGTTTCAGTTTGTGATTTCTTCCATGGGATAAAGTAAAGTTAGCACGAGAATAGTCTATAGTAAATTGAAGAAGAAAATGGAGGAACTGCTCCTTTCCAATGTAGATTGGTTGTAAATACAGCATACACAAACTCAACCTATGACACATTCATGAGTCATAACCATGCATGCATGTATGTGCAAGTATGAACCTTTGCAGGTCCAATCTATTTATATGTGGTACAGTGGCTCCAAGTAAAAAAATACCATACCAAAATCCTCATCAGATGGCATTGTAATTTGGTTGCAGGATTTGGGTGGCAATTCTTGGTGGCCCGACCGCTTTCTTGCTCAGCATATGGCATTTTTTTATTACATCATGACAGTCTTAATGTATGCATTAAGCCCAAGAATGGCATGTAAGTACTCACATCTGGATTTTGCTGGTTATTAACTGTCTTGCATCATAACATCCCACTCATCTGAAGTCATGAGTGATTAAATGGTATGAAAGTTTATCATTTAACGTAAACATCACTGAAAAAATGATGAATCAGGTGCATCTATGTTTGCGGGACAAACTCTTTTATGTTATGGTTCTTAATTTTTTATTCAGGCTATATTGTAAGTTTATCATTATGGATTTAATTATATGATATTATATACACAGCAATGCCCGCGGCAGCGCGCGGGCAATATAGCTAGTGCAATAATATTTAGAATCATGAACACACGACACAATACGAGATGAAAGAAATATTAAAAAAATGACATAGAAGGAAGACACGATCCATTGTGTGTTGCAATAGATACCCAAATTGTTTTTCCTCCTTTTCTCTTTAATATTTTTATGTTACTTGATTATTTTGTTATTACAATTGATTATTTTAGATTGAGTTGACTTGGAATTGGGTTTGAAGTTTTATTTTATTGGCTTTATATAGTGTTATTGTGATGTTAATAATATGTTTTATTGTTGATTAATATTTGACTTGAAAAAATAAAACTTAAATTTGTTGATTAAAACTTCAAAAAAGTTTAGAGACCAATTTATATTCAGATAAATATTGTTTATAAATTTTGTTGATTAAGATAAATATTCAGTTTTTTTTTTTTTAAAAAAAAATATATCCTAATTTTCTGAATCAACCTTTAGTTGAAATAAATAAACTCATTATTATTTTCTAACACATATAATTTTTTATTTATTATTTATATTCAGATAAATATTGTTTATTAATTTTGTTGATTAAGATAAATATTCAGTTTTTTTTGTTTTAAAAAATAGTATTTATATCCTAATTTTCTGAATCAACCTTTAGTTGAAATAAAAAAACTCATTATTATTTTCTAACACATATAATTTTTTATTTATTATACTAAAGACATTTATAAGCATTTCAGTTTGTATTTACAGTTTTTATTATTATTAAAAAAATTAATAATATCTATATTTTTCTGTATTAAAAAGTAACTGTTCAATCTAGTAACATGTCATAAAAAATCAAGCTAGTTTAACACATCAAACAATTTTAAGCCACTGATCTCAACAAAAGCACCCCTTCTTTTTCGTTTTCCCTTATATTTCTATCTAGTTGTTGGTTTGATAGGTTATATTTTTTTTATTTTTAAAAAATTATTTTTAATATTAAAATACTTACAAACATAAAAAAAAGTAAGAAAAAAAATAATACTTTTAAAATACAGTAAGAAATACCTCCTGAACCGTTTCAAGTGGGAGAGTGACAGCTTTACAGTCAGGATAAGGACTCCACGTTCGCGAAGACCATGACATCTCCAATCCAACTTGTCGCCTTCTCAACAAGTCACGCGCCGTTGGATTTACCACCAATACACTCCGTTTTGAAAAGGGAAATTATAAAATTTATCCATCTCATTACAATTACTTTACACCAAGAGAGATCCCTATCTGCTGCAACGGTTATTGTAGTGATTTTTATTTTTATTTTTATTTTTATTTTTATTTTTATTTTATATGTTACAGCAGTAATTTATAGTGATTTTTAACCTTAAATGTTTTACATTTTTTATTTCTAATTTTGTGATTTGAAAATGCAGTAATTTGAGTATGTACTTCGTATGCCTACAAACGGGGATTGCAAAATATAAAAGAAAATATATTCTATTACTTATGCTTAATTTGCAAAAAAATATATAATTTAATTATATTGGTTTAGAGCAAGACTGAATTTTAAGTTTCGATAAGTATCAAGCCTTTCTAATTTTCTCTCCTTAGGGACTGGTTGCACGGTAGGGAAAATTCAAGGAAAACTTCTAGTACTTAGTAAATGCTTTGTCAAAATAAAACTAAATTTTATTCATTTAAAGTACTTAAAAATTTATTGGGCCAAACTTTGTACTAAAAACTAGTATGGAAAACTAAAATTAACATTTAGGATAAGAATGGTTGGAGCGTGTAATTTATATACCAACAACTAAAGGAAGCCATAACACTCAAGTGGTATTTGTGATGTTTGTGAGTTTTTTTTTTTTTTTTTTTAATTTCATCATTCAACCTAAATTTTCTATCCTTTATATATATATATATATATATATATAAATTTGATTATTATTCTTTTGATTTTTTTTATTGGGTTTGTTTTTAATTTTATCCTTTAATCAAAAATTTTAAGTTGTCCTCTTTATTTATTTTCAATTCAAATTTGGTCTTTATTATTTTTATTGCTATTTTTTTTGGGTTCTTTAGTAAAATTATTTTTTTCTCAACATAATCCTACAACATTGGGTTTTTTTTGGAAATTAGACTTCGTAATTTTTTTTTATATGAGGTCATTCTGATTTTATAACATGAACCACGAGTTAGCGAGTTAGTGGGCTAGTCCAAGTTGACTAGAGTATTTGTTTTTTAAATTTAATCTTTTTCTTATTTCTTGGCCCGGTTTAACTTTGTAATCATATGCACATGTACTCGTTACTAACACATGAGAACAAGAACAAAGATGTATATTAATTTAAAGTAAACAAAAAAAAACATCTATCATGTTGAACAAATTTTAGAGTAAACATATTAATTCATGGTATCTAGTTACCCACCATATTATTGAAAGCGAACATAAATTGAACATTCCAAGAAAAATAAAAATAAAAGGTGAAAATTTGAGTCATCATCTAGTAATTATTGAAACTAGAGATCTAAAAATAAATATTTGTTTCAGAGCTTTAGATAAGTAGTTAATTATGCGTAAGAGAAGAATGATGTCAACCTTACCACATCCTTTTGAATGAAGAGTTACTTTTACTATGTTTTTTCTCATAAATTTACCTTTCATTTTTCATCAAATATCCTTATTAAATGGTGAAAAAAATACAGAACTCAACGACATTGATGGGAAAAAAAGTAAAAATAAATAGAGTTCACCTAGTAATTAAATTTTTTTAGGAATTATTAAATTAACTTTGGTTTAGAGATTTCGGTATTTAGTTATGTTTAAAGGAGGGTAAACACCACCCTTATTATAACATTTCAAAAAAAGGTTATTTTCCTATGTGTTTTTCTAAATTTATTTTATGTCTACAATTAGTTGTATATTTCTATTTTTAGACTATATTCTATTATATTTATTTTTAAAAAGGTATGTTGAAAATTTATATATAAAAAAAATCATGTTTATCCCTACAAACTTGATTTCATCGATGCAAAAATTTCAAGTTTTTATGTTAATCCCTAAAAATAAGAGATTTTGTTGGGATGAAAGTTTATAAAGAAAAAACATTGATATTAATCCCTAAAATATGATATTTCATCACTAGAATTCTTGAAAAAAAATCTTGATGTTAATCCCTTAACCTATGAGATTTTGTCGGAAAGAGAATTTTTAAGGAAAAGTATTGATTTTAATCGTAATGTTAATCCTTAAAGATAGAATACTACATTAATGTAAGGATTTCATTGAAATGTCTTGATGGAAGTTTTTATGTTACTCCCTAAGTAAGAGATTTCAAAAAGATTTTGATAATGAGTGAGATTATCTTGAAATACTAGATTAGACTCACCTTATATTTTTACAAGGGTTTTGGAATGTCAACCCATAAGAGCCTTTTTAACATAGGGCACATGTGATATGGTAAAAAAAAAATTTATTCTTTTTTTTCTTTAGAAATAAGGATAATAAAATGTAGAAATAAAAACATAATAATTAATAAAATTGCATGAATATTAAATAGATGTAATTTTTTGTGAGAAGTTTGCCAAAATATATGGCATTTGAAATATATTTTTTAGCATGAAAAAGATGACAAGAATAGCTATAAAAAAAATAGGAATAAAAACCCAAGACAACATTTTAATCCTAAGAACTAAAGATTTCAAGTCTCATATTATCCATTCACTTATCATCCAAAGAAGCAAACAACTAGGTCATAATCAAGGAACCATGCAACATTTAAATTAAATTGTTTTTCATGACCATCATTTAAAAAAACAAAACATATTTCCAAACTATGACTTTATTATTTGGAGTCTAGGTTACAAATAAAGCTAGAAGAACACAAGTTTTTTGATTTTTTTCTTTGTGAATCAAAATCACACATTTAATTATGATTTATATAAATTATTTGTTTGAGATGTATTACAATTAATCTTCTTTGAGTTGGGCACCATGACCTGAAATTATTTGTTGTGATTTATTGGCAATACAAACTTGGAGATCATAGTTTTATTAGAGAAGTTATGAGTATTGCCTTTGTCAATGAGCACTATTACACTCATGTTCCTTAAATTTTCAAGCACACGTAAGGTTTGAGACTGTTTGACACCAGCTTTTGCACAGTACTAGATTTCTAGTATGCTCTTACAATTTATCATTTTCTAAGAATCATTTGTATCTTCCTTATGGTTTGTATGTCAAGAGTCATCGATCATAAACAATTATGGTCATTCACAGTGAAAACCTGGAATGAGTTTCGTATCACAATAGTAACATAACCCTTTCTCTTGCTGTTTTTAAGCTTCTTGATATGTGATCCTATAAAATGATATTAGAGAAGGATTTGATTGTTGAGATGGTTGTGATCAAAGGATGCTTGCTGTTAGATAGATTAATGCTCTTGTGTCAGCATGGTCTAGGATAAACAATTTGGATGAATGGGTTTATTCTATAATAAACTACATTTTTTATCAGTTGTTCTACTTGGATTACATGTTGCGAGGTTGCGGCCGCACATTAATTACCCTAGCTTAAAAGACAACACATAAGATAGTATAAAGCAAACAAGGGGTTGATCCTATAAGGAATGCTCAAGTCAGATTTTTATACTATATGATATGCAATTTGAGGGGAGGTTGGAAGTTGTGTAGGCTTAAGAAAAAAAAAACTATTAAGAAAAAATTAAATAAAACCAAAATTTATCAAGAAAACAAACCTTGGTCACAAGTAAACATCCACCTATAGAAATCAAAGCTTATAATGGAACTGAAACATCAATTTATATTCTAAATATTTATCTCTTCTTAACATTAGTCAGTTAAACTTACATTAACCATCAAATAACAACAATGTTCACATTAGTAATTTAATTCAATGGAAGCCTTAAGAACTAGATAATTTATTAATAAAGAAAATATAATTGTCCGCAATCTATATTTGATTTGATTGAATATTCTACTTAAGATTAATAAAGTAGATTTGCCACAATTGTTAAACTCAGTTGCTTCATAAGTTCATATACCACAACTCTATTTTTGATATCAAACTTAGTAATAGATTGTCTATAATAATATCTTAGAGTCTATTATAGAAATTAAAATAAACAATAATAGGACAACTAAGCATAGGAGAACACAAATTCATCATTTAAACTGAAAAGAACAGGTAAAATAGATCTTACGGTTCTTCAAATCTAAAGGCTTTCGTGTCATTGCAACCAAAAAAAGAGTTTAGTCTTGCATGTTTTTCGAACAACTAATAAAAAAAACATGATTTTGGGTTTGTGGAGGAGAAGGGGTGTGTTTTTTCTCCTCTTTGTCATCTTCTCTCTTTTTCCTCTTTCTTTTTATATACTAAGAAACCCTAGTTCTTATTTTACAAAATAGTCCTCCTTTAAGTTGGTGTTTACATTTAAGTACTTCAATAACTATCTTTCTAAAAAAAGATAAATATTCTTGCATGAAATATCAAGCTTTGACATATAGAAGCTACATTGCCGAAATAAAAACTTGGATGTCAGCTTAGATGCTTTTGAAATTTGGACTTGTTTTTTCACGAAACTTGATTGCTAGCAGAATTCAGTTGTCATTTTAAAAAAGTCATATCTCTATCACATGACATTGTTTTATTCTGAAATTTGGAGCGTTGATAGATATTTGAGTCAGGAACCCAACAAAATTGAGTTTGCATCAATTAGACTTGTAATAAAACACCTTATAAGGAAATCTTCAAGTAAGTTGTTAACTAAATGAGTCTTTAAAGGCTTCCTAATTGGTCCTTATTGCCATAACTCATTTTGGGTTATTCCCTAAAATCTACCCTAAATAAAAAATATAACAAAGTAAAATAAAAAGGGTTGGTGTTGACAGAAAAAAAATCAAAATGGAAATTTTAGATGTTTTCGAGAGCCTGATCATACCTCTTTTATGCCAAAAAATGAAGAAAAATACAGATTCATGCTAAAATAGTTTATTATTGGATAAATCTGCATAAAATTTAAGTCAAAAGGTGATGTCACGGTCGCACAAATTAATTACCCTAACTTAAAACAAATCAAACAAGATAATATATAGAGCGAGCAAGGGGTTAATCCCACGAGGATGATTTAGTTCAGACTTTTGTGCTATATGCTATGCAATTGTGGGGTGGGGTGGGGGGTGGAAGTTGTCTAGGGTAGGCTAAAGCAAACTAAGCAAAAATTATATAAAGCCGAAATTTATCAATAAAACAAACCTTGATCGCAAGTCAACATCCACCTACAGAAATCAGAATTGATCATGGAAATAACACATCAATTTATATTCTGAATATTTATCTCTTCTTAAAAATGGTTCATTAACGGATCTGCCGTATGACTTACCCTAACCATCAAACAACCACAGTGTCCGCACTAGTAATTTGATTCAATGGCAGCATTAAAAACTAGATAAATTGATCAATTAAGAAAAAAAATGTCCGTAATATATGTTTAATTGATTGAATGTTCTCCCTAAGATTAATAATGTAGATTCACTACAATTATTTAGTTGTTTCACAAGTTCATATACCACAACTCCGGTTTTGATATCAAACTTAGCAATAGATTGTCTACAATAATAATTTTGAGTCCGCTCTTAGCAATTAAATAAAAAATCATAGGAAAATAAGCATAGGAGAATAAACATATTCATCATATAAACTGAAAAATATAGATAAAAATAGATCTCATAGTTCTTGAAATCTGAAGGTTTATGTGTCATTGCAACCAAGCAAAAGAATCCAGCCTTGCATGTTTATTGAACAACTAAATAAAAAGATGAAAGAAAACATGTTTTAGGGTTTGGAGGAGGAAGAATTGTGTTTTCTTTGCTGCTGGCCGAAGTTATTTTCTGTCTCCCCTCCTTTATATATGCTTAGAAACCCTAGTTTCTATTTTACAAAATAGTCATTCCTTAAGTTGACAGAATTTAGTTGTTCCTTGTAAAAATAATATCTCATTAATAACACATCATTTTGAGATACAATTTGGATTGTTTATATTCCTGTGAGTCTTGAATCCAAAACAAATGGGTTTTCATCAATCGGACTTCTGTATCTCCAGATATTGAAGTTGGAACAGACAAATATTGACATTGGCAGATTGCAAGATTTGACTTTGAAGGATGTGATTTCCATGCTCTTCCTTATTTTAATTCTTTTTCCTTAGTTTTCCAGAAATTTATGGATGTTAGCTTTTGAATGCCACTGGAATCACTTCATTTCGATCTCTAGAGCTTCTGCTCTGCACAAAACATCAACTGAAGGTCAAATATGTCAATTAGCTCCAATTACCTCCTTTTTGCATCTTTCATCCAAAATGCCTTCAAAACATAAAACAAAGAATATCAAGGCATTTAATACACAAAACATAAGCAAAAAACTAGGTAAATATGGATGAAACTACCAAATAATATGGTCACATCAAAAGGCATAATTATATTTTTATGAGACAATTTGATTTAATCACCGACCAGTTTAAAGTATAATTATGTTTAAGAATTAATTTAGGGCCCACTTGAAGGATTTAATTAAGTTAAAGGACTTAATTATACTTTGAATGGATCAAATTAATTTTATTAAGGGATTCATTGATGAGAAATTAAGTTTGGAATCCTAATATGGATTAAATTGAGAATATCAGAATTTTCGAAGAAGAAATGTTTTTGGATGAAATCGAAAGCCAAAATTGAAGAAACAAACATTGTTCTTCCCAAAATTGAACATCCCTCCCATACTATCAAGTTGCACACAATGAGTCTATAAAAAGGGGGGAAACACAGAAAAAACAGAGACCGACAGGGAAAAGGTGCAAAAAAATAATAGGAAGCTGAATGAGGAAGATAATAGCATAGTAAGAATTACAGCATAACCGCCAGCAACCTCCACTTTCATTCTTCCTTGACGCCGACTACTCTTTCTCTCTCACTGTCCAACTACAGTGCTTTCTCTCTCTCTCTCAGTCGACGGATCCCTCTTTTTAAAAAACCAGTCACGCCAGCAGCTCTCTCTCTCCTCCAACAGCAGTTGGTCGACCACTTAGCACCACCCCCTTCATCACCAGAAGCTTCTCCTCCACGATAGCAATAGCGGCAACGACATAAACCGTCCCACTGTACAGGTACAGGTACATAACGATGACAGTGACAAGTACATCAGTCATCATACTCCACCTACCACCAATTCACTTTTCACCATTATGGTGAATAGTAGGGGGAGTGAATTAACTTCCCTATCCCACTGTTCCGCATGTGAAATAGTGGGTTGGTTGGAGGGGACCCTGTGCCCCGTCTGACCACACAAAATTGGTCCACCAGGGCTAGAGCACAACCCAACAAGAGCGTGGGCTACTAGCCCACCAAAAGGATGGGTGGTCGGCCCATTTGGGATTAGCAATCCAATCCAAAATGATGGGCCTCTCGGCCCATCAAGGCTGGACAGTCAGCCCACAACAATATTTTTTAAATTAAACAAAATAGAAAAATATTAAAAATACAAAATGAAAAATTTGCAAATATATGTATATATATATATATATTAAAAAAAATGTATTGTTTTTTATGCATATGCCCGAATTCCAAAGGTTTTCCAAACATATTTTTCGTAACAAAAGAAATATAATATATTTCTCAAGTTTTGAAATGAAAATTGGATATCGTAAACAATTTACGATTATCAATTAAGATTTGGCCAAAATATCAAAAAATTTAATAATTATTTTGTTTTAGCTATCACAGTGTAAAATTAAATTGGAGAGTACACCTGTAAATAGTATAAACGAGTTTTCAAAATACAAGCAATTTTTTTTTAGGATTTCAATTTCCAACGAGGTAGAGACTTTCTCATAAAGAGAGATCTACTTTGAGCCTTATTAAAGACCAACGAATAAAAAAATGACTTAGAAAAAAACAATCAAACAACAATGCAACTTGCCTTAGATAGGGTGCACTAGGTGAAACGCCTTCCCTTTGCACAACAAGTCCACTTACTCATACTCTCGCAGACCATTAGGTTTTTTAGTGACCTTAATACTAGGTGGCTACTCCTAATATTTATAATTGTGACTTTACAGCTATTAAACCCTCTCCTTTCCTCGCGTACCATCTCCTTCTCTAGGATGGCGGGGCGCGAAACATGAAAAAACATTGTTGCGACACTTATAGTGGTTGTTTGTTTGAGATGTGTAAGGGAATTTGATAGATACTCATATAGGATAGGCCCAAAGCATAACAAAATTTCTCTCGGTTAATCATCATAACCTAAAATTGTTTGTTTAAGATGCATTACAGTTAATCTTCTTCTGGTTGGCCAGCATGACCTTAAATTGTTTGTTGTGATTTACTGGCAACCCAAACTTGGAGATCAAAATTTGATCAATGAAGTTATAATTGTGTCCTTTGTCAATAAACATTATTGCACTCATGTTTCTCAAATTCCCCAATTTGAGATGATTGTAAGGTTTAAGACTGTTCGACAACAATTTTTGTATGAAATGAGGTCTCTGGTATATCCTTACAATTTATGATTTTCTAAGATTCATTTGTACCTTTCTCAAGGATCATGTGTAAAGAGTCCTCGACCATAAACAGTTGTGGTCATTACTACGAAAGCTTATAATGAGTTTCTCATCATAATAGTAACACAACCCTTTTTTTTTTTTGAGCTTCTTGATTGGGGATCCTATAAAATGATAATGGAAAATGATTTGTTCACTAAGGTGGTGGTGGTGGTCCAATGATGTTTGTTGCTGGATAGATTGGTACTCTAGGTGTCAACATGGTTTACAATGAACAATTTGGATGGTTGGTTTTCTTCTACAACAAACTATAATTTTTTACTAGTTAGATTGGTACCTCAATTAAATCTGCCAACATATGAGGTTCTTTGATATTGATGTTGATACAATTATCATGTTGAAGACCTGTAGTAAAGAATCGTTTAAGAGAACCTTCAAGAAGGTTGTCAACCAAGTGTGAGTATTTTAAAGGTTTCCTAGTAAGCCCCACGATGGTTGTTTGTTTGAGATACATGAGGGATTTTAATGGTTCCTTGTATTCGACAGGGCCAAAAATAATAAAAATTTTAGACAAACTCGTTCTATGTAAGGGTTCCTTGAAATTTGTTTAACCATCTTTTACATGAGAAGGCAATCCTATTGGATGGAGGCCAATTAGACTTATTGGGCAGGTGCAATATCGTTAAAATCAAGAAATTGTTTCGCCTTATACACCTAACATTTGGGTCATTTTCATCAAATCATGGAAAAGAGAGTTTGAGGTGGTTTTTGAGGCTGACCATTGTGGTTAAGAGAATGAGAAGTGTAGAATTATGATGACTTTTTAGGTGTGAATGGGTTGATTTCAGGAGAGTTGGGATGTAGGTTATGAGTGGTGCAAAGGGTTTGGAACTCAATTAACACTAATTGTAAAACAAAGTTCACCTTATCGAAACTCGACAGGCTTCATTGACCTTGTTATGAAATTCTACATTATTTTTCCATGAGTGTCCATGATAATATAACTTTGATACCATTGGTAGAATTTACGAAAAAGTAGATTAATAGTATTGAAATAAAATAACATTTTTTTAGATAATCTTCTTATATTCTCTTATTTAACACAACCAAGCTTTATATACACAAAGGAATAACAATACTGCCAAAGATTAGGAAAGTAACAAGCAAAGCCTATTTCCTTATCTATTATCAACATAATTAAAACAAACTTGATTTGACTTATTCCATAACAATTAACTTAATGACAAAGCTGATTCATGTGCATGTGTCTTTGTCTCTAGAACCTTGCACAACCAACTCACATTCCTATTTTATTGCGTATGCATAGGTGTTGTGCACTTATCAAATGTGTATTCACATATCAAGTTTCTCTATTTTTATACCTATATTATATCCATGAGGTTTGGATACCCATATAGGTATTTATTATATATATATATATATATATATAAATGTAATTAATAAATAATATAATGATAACGATTATATATATATAATGTAAATATATATCCTGAGTTAAGTTTAAGTCAAGTTTTGGGTCGAGTATAGATAATAATATCTATATCTTATCTATTATATATTAAATAAGATGATATTAAGAAAATCAATTCATAATTAATAGATTAAATTATTATCTATAATATATCTTATCTATTATTTATTTAGGCCAAGGTGAGGTCATTATTCATCAAATTCAAATTAAATTGTCATCTATAAGCATATATATATTATTATTCATAACCAAAATTTATTTTTTTATTAGATCATTTATGTGATTAAGTAATCATGCACAATAAACCTGAAGCCACGGACGAAAAAATGATGATGAAAAGGAACCATCAATATGCCTTTTGATGGCGCAACCCAAAAGAAAAGGAGAATCCGACGGTGGAGGCACAGGCATCCGCGGAAACACAGAACCGTTCGCGCGCCCATGTCTTTGGAATCTAACATAACCACGCCCCAACAGCAGCAATCCATTTTACTCACCCGTCAAACTGACTCAACCCTAGTTAAAAACAATACCTCTTTAAACCCAACTTCTATCTTCTCCCCTGTATTCTATTAGATTAATTAATCAATCCACCATTATATACACCCCCTTCTCCTACCTCGCGTAACCTTAATCTCTCGCTTTCCTTCTCTATCCATCCTCCTCTCTTCTCTCAAACACATCATTTTCTTGCATCCGAAGCAACTAACAGTGTTCGTGTTCATGATTAATAACCACTAGCAAGAATGAGTTGCAACGGATGCAGGGTTCTTCGAAAGGGATGCAGTGAGGACTGTATTTTACGTCCGTGTTTACAATGGATTGAAAGCCCTGAAGCACAAGGCCACGCTACTGTTTTCGTTGCCAAGTTTTTTGGCCGTGCTGGTCTTATGTCCTTCATTTCTTCTGTCCCTGAAAGCCAACGTCCTTGTAACTAATCTACCCATTTGTTTCTGCTCTTTTTTTGTTTCAAATTTTATGATAGTTTCTTAAGAAAATTGTTTCTCTCGATTTTGTATTTCAGCTTTGTTTCAATCTTTGTTATTCGAGGCTTGTGGTAGAGCGGTGAATCCAGTAAACGGCGCTGTAGGCCTTTTGTGGGCTAGAAACTGGCACGTCTGCCAAGCTGCAGTGGAAACAGTCCTGCGAGGAGGTACTTTAAGCCCGATGCCTGACTTACTTACCGACGGACGATCTCCAGCATCAGACGAAGCATCGGAGTTTGAAGTAGCATGTACGGACATATGGAAGCTGCAGGATCCAAATCCAGCTCATCATGCGAGATCTAGAGTCTCACCGAAAAGGAAAAGAACGGAGGAGGCGGTGGTAGTAAATACGCAGCATAACGATCTTGATCTTCTGTTAACCCCAAGTATTTCCCAAAAAGGGTTAGCCGAAAGCTGTCGACCAGGGACTCCTTCCATGAATTCGGAGGAGTCGGTGACTACGAACACAACTTGCTTCGATAGTGCTGGATATGGAGATCATTATGGAAATGGAGGAGGAGAGACAAAGTTATTGAACTTATTTCCTTAGATTTGTAGGGATCAGAAAGGTGGCAAAGATCTATCCTTGAGTTTAATTTTGTGAATCTGAAGTTCAAGTGATGGGAGAAGAGCAGATGAGATAGTTTGGTGCTATCCAATTAGACCTCTTCCTTGTATTGGGTTAGTTTTGAAGATCAACACTGAATTGGATTCCGGAGAGATTTTGTTGATCATGCGCGGAGGATTTTCTCTTTGTGATTCAAGAGAAAAAATGAATTTGCTAATGATCAGTTTTCTTTTTCTTTCGTGCCCACCATTCCATGGCTGTATGAAAATGAATAAAACCAATCCAGTTTTCTCTTTTGTTCCATTACATATTCAGTGCTTCTCTTTTTGTTTTTGTCGAGTTTTGATAATAAATGAATATTACTAGAGACAGCATCTGTAAAGGGTGAGAGGTGTTTAGTTAGAACTTGGACTTGGCCGAAAGCATGTTCCGGCCGCTGGTTAATTAAACTTGTAATGAGGCAACCAGACCCATCATTGATCATCACTCAATCAGTAGGTCTTGTTTTCAGGTTTTCTCTGTAAAATCGAAAGAATAGATTGATCACAGACTTTCATGGTTTCTGCTTTCTCATCTCACCTCTCTTCTCTTCTTCTTTTTATTATTATTATTATTGCAGACGTCTGCCATATTCTTGTGGTTGTTTGGACTATATATCACCAGAATACTTTTATTGTAGTGGTGTCATACTTTTATTGCAGCAGTTCAAACAAATTCGGAAATCGCTAAAATGAATTAATTATTAAAATTAGACTTGATTATTTATTGGTTGCTGAATATTTTTTAGCTTTTTCATGATAAAAATATACTTACTTTCAAATTCAATAAAAAAATTAGAGTTGTTGGATAATTGTTTTTTTACTTTCTCATAAATTCTTAAACAATAAACATACTTCTTTGCATCTAGGATCAAGAAAATATTGGATTGCTGAACAAGATTTCTTTTTATTTTTCCCTACGTATAGTTAAGACATACATTTAGCTTTAGAAGAGATAACAAAAAAGGTTGGCAGAGATGCTTTTGTATTTTCACATTGGGTTTTTAGGTCTTTATAAAGATCATAGGGGTGATTTGGTATTTTTCATGTTAACTTTTTTCATTTTTTAATAAAAAAAATTGATAGCGCATGATGATATCACTCCGGCAAGGGAGTAATGTTTTTGCTATTTAGACAACGCATTTGACGTTATCCGCTGGACAAACTTGATCTTCTATCGTCTCTTTCGATGCACCACTGTGTCCTTGTCCATATGATGTTGTGTGTGACGGCATATGGTGATGAAATTATCGATGATGGTTATTTTTTTCTTTTCACTCTCCAGCTAAATTAATATGACGATTGTCCTCTTTGTTTTTTGTTTTTCAATTCTAGTTCTCATTTTTTATTTTTTTTATTATGTTTTTATCTTTTTCTAAAAGTTTTGTTTGTTCTCATTTTAGTTCCTTAATTACAATTTCTAATATATTTTTTTTATTTTGATCTTTATTCTTTTGATTTTTATTTTTCCCCTTCGCCCTTATGTTAATGTTTTTTTGGCTTTGAATTTCATCTTTCAATCAAAGTTTTTGATTTTTGATTTGTTTTCAATTTGACTCTCTTTCTTTTGATTTGTTTTTCCTTTCATTAAAGCTATTTTCAATTAAATTTAACTCTCCAATTGGAAAAAAAAAAAAAAAAACTATTCCCCTCTAATCACTTTCTTATCTTCACCCTTATTATTTTAATTAATTTGTTTTAGATTCTTTTGTGCAATTGAATTTTTTCTTAGTTTCATTTTTAAAAGTTTATTTGTTGGGATCGTTCTACACTAGTTTTTTTTAAAAAAATAAATAGTTTTGGGGTTATTTTTAATGAATTTATCTTGGTCTCATAATCTAAGTTATGAGTTTTGCACGCTCTTTTTGAATATAATTTTTTTTAATTGTTTTGATTGTGTATGGTTTTTCAAGATCCTTTTATAATTCATCTATATTTTTTTTTTGTTTTTAAAAAATAAACTTTATTCTAAAAAATATTTTTTTATTTTTTAAATAATAGGCTTGATATGCTCAATCTTGCATAATATTTACTTTAGGCTATGAGTTTATTGAATCAATTCCATTCGTATTTTTATTACTATTATTTTTTATTAATTTAAATAAACATGTTCAGTGAATATAATTAGATAAAAAATTTATTTATGTGATTGAATAACTTGATTTACATTCATCTCTCGGTATTTTTCAATTTTCTTTTTGGTTCTTCTTAACAAAAAAATATCCATTTATTTACATAAATTATTTCAATCTACCTTTTAAATTTTTATTTTTTTCTTAAGAAAAAAGTAAAACCAACAGAGAAGAACAGACTAGACAACTAGTTTGTTTGTATAATTAAAGCAACAACATTACCATGGTTTGACCAAAAAACTTAAAATTTTGCGAGACCAAAAACAAAACTTAAATTATTGAGAAATTACTGATGTGACCCCGGGAAACTTGAGTTATTGATCAAAGCATTCCAAGGATTCAAAAGACAGATGGATGATCCGTGTTCACAGATGAAACCATCCAATACGTGGCATTGACAAAAAGGGGAAGCATAGGAGTGAAGCAGGGGAAAGCACGCAAAATGCAATATTTATGTTAGCGGAGAAAATAATAGCACTGGCTGGTTAAGGACCTAACGGTCTTCCAGTTTTTCTTCATCGACAAACTATTTTGCAAGCAGCTGTGGGTCCCTGGTGGTAATTGTGTATGTGGCCCTCAAGACTTTATCGGCTTAGCTGTCCGATCTTATAAAAAGTGTTTTTTATTGTGTGTGTGTGAGAGAAAGAGAGAGGAGGGGGGCTCTTGGAGAATGAAAGAGGCGTGTATAAATTATGATGATGGAGAAGGAATCGAGGAGAGCTTGCCTGGATCATGTTTCGAGTCTTTGTTAATTTTATTTGTGCGTATGGGGTCTACAAGAGCTGCATTTACTGCCTCTCTTTCTAGATTAACATAATGTTTCGGACTAATTTACACGGCTAATTATGAAAGTCTTGAAATTAATAATTATATACTTCTTTAATTATATTAATATAGTTTTTATTAACAAATACCTAAAACAAAACGGAAAACACTGTTGATTCACTGTTCACGCACTCTAAATTCACTGTGGACACGAGCTTTTTGATCCGTGTGTCGCGCGAGTTCGTCCACCCTATTTTTTTTTGTTTTTTCTGCCTATGAACAGTGTAGTAACGATTTTAGCCCCGGTAATAAGACAAAATAGCGTTTTCGGCTGAGGGCTAAAGGCGTAATTGCGCGCGTCCGTACCAGTCCGCCGCATGGTTTTTTTTTTTTTAATGGCTAAATACGGTTATAGCCCCCAATAAGACAAAATGTATTAATTAGGGACAGGGCTATAACGGTAACTGACCATTATTATTTATTTATTTTTCGAAATTCTGTCAGGCGCGTGCCTATCACGCGACGCACGGTGTTCCCCCTAACGCCCCTTTCAAGTGGCGCGTGCGGTATGATACGGTGGCCGGAAATGGGCTACCGGCGCCTAATACGGTTCGCCTCCTCTTGGTGTTCCTCCCGGTGCGGCGCGTTTTTCAACACGGTGGCCGTGGAGGCGGCGGTGGCCGGTTAAAGCCGGTTGCACCGTTTCTCTCTCTCCTGCACGTCAAAGTGCAGAAGAGCCCCCCGAGTTGTGTATACTTTCACTTCGGTCCCTTAACTTTTAATTGTGTTATATACTGTGCAATTTGGCTTGATTTCGGTTATATAAGTTTTGATTTCCTTCGATTGAGTCCTTCAATTGCAATTGATTAAATTTGAATGTTTCACTTCGGTCCTCCTTCTTTTAATTTCCGGATTGGGTTGAAAAGGTTTAAATATATTCGGTACAGTAGTTTCCATTTTTGCAAATTTGTCCTTTAATTGAAAATATTAATAAATCTGATTTTCATTTCAGCCCTTAAACTTTTAATTTTTGATTTTCATCCCTTTATATTTTATTTTCATTTCACCCCTTATACTTTTATTTTTTAAAATTTCTAATATAACCCCTACTTTTGTCCATGTATATATAAGTGTGTTTAACACAATAATAATAATAATAATAATAATAATAATAATAATAATAATAATAATAATAATAATAATAATAATAATAATAATAATTTAATTGTTTTTCTTGCTTCCTCTTTTGTTAATTTTTTTTTCCTTCGTATAATTTAATAATTTTTATTGTTTTGACAGTAATGGAAATGATATTTTTTTTTCCTTTTGTAAATGTTTCTAAAATATTTGTAGTTTTTCATTAATTATATGTTCTGATATTTATTGAATATTATCTCATAGGAATATATATAGAGCGAAGAAAACATGACCTAAAATTTTTTGAATAAAAAAAATTAATATCAGTATTCTTAAATACATGTAATATAATCATATAATGACAAATCGGATAAAATAAAATAAAAATTGTCTTTGAATTTTAATTTTGTACTTAACACAATAATAATAATAATAATAATAATAATAATAATAATAATAATAATAATAATAATAATAATAATAATAATAATAATAATAATAATAATAAAATAATAATAATAATTTAATTATTTTTCTTGCTTCCTCTTTTGTTAATGTTTTTTTTTTCCTTCGTATAATTTAATAATTTTTATTGTTTTGACAATAATGGCAATGATTTTTTTTTTCCTTTTGTTAAAGTTTCTCAAATAATTTTAATCTTTCATTAATTATATGTTCTAATATTTATTGAATATTATCTCCTAGGAATATATATAGGGCGAAAAAAACATGACCTAATTTTTTTTGAATAAAAAAATTAATATCAGTATTCTTAAATACATGTAATATAATCATATAATGATAAATCGGATAAAATAAAATAAAAATTGTCTTCGAATTTTAATTTTGTACTTAACACAATAATAATAATAATAATTTAATTGTTTTTCTTGCTTCCTCTTTTGTTAATGTTTTTTTTTTTCCGTATAATTTAATAATTTTTAATCTTTTGGCAGTGATGGCAATGATATTTTTTTTTCCTTTTGTTAAAGTTTCTAAAATAATTTTAGTCTTTCATTAATTATATGTTCTAATATTTATTGAATATTATCTCATAGGAATATATATAGGGCGAAGAAAACATGATCTAAAATTTTTTTAATAAAAAAAATTAATATCAGTATTCTTAAATACATCTAATATAATCATATAAAGATAAAATCGGATAAAATAAAAAAAAAATTGTCTTCGAATTTTAATTTTGTACCTAACACAATAATAATAATAATAATAATAATAATTTAATTGTTTTTCTTGCTTACTCTTTTGTTAATGTTTTTTTTTTCTCCGTATAATTTAATAATTTTTAATCTTTTGGCAGTGATGGCAATGATATTTTTTTTTTCCTTTTGTTAAAGTTTCTCAAATAATTTTAATCTTTCATTAATTATATGTTCTAATATTTATTGAATATTATCTCCTAGGAATATATATAGGGCGAAAAAAACATGACCTAATTTTTTTTGAATAAAAAAAATTAATATCAGTATTCTTAAATACATGTAATATAATCATATAATGATAAATCGGATAAAATAAAATAAAAATTGTCTTCGAATTTTAATTTTGTACTTAACACAATAATAATAATAATAATAATAATAATAATTTAATTGTTTTTCTTGCTTCCTCTTTTGTTAATGTTTTTTTTTCTCCGTATAATTTAATAATTTTTAATCTTTTGGCAGTGATGGCAATGATATTTTTTTTTCCTTTTGTTAAAGTTTCTAAAATAATTTTAGTCTTTCATTAATTATATGTTCTAATATTTATTGAATATTATCTCCTAGGAATATATATAGGGCGAAAAAAACATGACCTAATTTTTTTTGAATAAAAAAAATTAATATCAGTATTCTTAAATACATGTAATATAATCATATAATGATAAATCGGATAAAATAAAATAAAAATTGTCTTCGAATTTTAATTTTGTACTTAACACAATAATAATAATAATAATAATAATAATAATTTAATTGTTTTTCTTGCTTCCTCTTTTGTTAATGTTTTTTTTTTCTCCGTATAATTTAATAATTTTTAATCTTTTGGCAGTGATGGCAATGATATTTTTTTTTCCTTTTGTTAAAGTTTCTAAAATAATTTTAGTCTTTCATTAATTATATGTTCTAATATTTATTGAATATTATCTCATAGGAATATATATAGGGCGAAGAAAACATGATCTAAAATTTTTTTAATAAAAAAAATTAATATCAGTATTCTTAAATACATCTAATATAATCATATAAAGATAAAATCGGATAAAATAAAAAAAAAATTGTCTTCGAATTTTAATTTTGTACCTAACACAATAATAATAATAATAATAATAATAATAATAATAATAATTTAATTGTTTTTCTTGCTTACTCTTTTGTTAATGTTTTTTTTTTCTCCGTATAATTTAATAATTTTTAATCTTTTGGCAGTGATGGCAATGATATTTTTTTTTTCCTTTTGTTAAAGTTTCTCAAATAATTTTAATCTTTCATTAATTATATGTTCTAATATTTATTGAATGATAAAATAAAATAAAAATTGTCTTCGAATTTTAATTTTGTCTTTAACACAATAATAATAATAATAATAATAATAATAATAATAATAATAATAATAATAATAATAATAATAATAATAATAAAATAATAATAATAATAATAATAATTTAATTATTTTTCTTGCTTCCTCTTTTGTTAATGTTTTTTTTTTCCTTCGTATAATTTAATAATTTTTATTGTTTTGACAATAATGACAATGATTTTTTTTTTCCTTTTGTTAAAGTTTCTCAAATAATTTTAATCTTTCATTAATTATATGTTCTAATATTTATTGAATATTATCTCCTAGGAATATATATAGGGCGAAAAAAACATGACCTAATTTTTTTTGAATAAAAAAAAATTAATATCAGTATTCTTAAATACATGTAATATAATCATATAATGATAAATCGGATAAAATAAAATAAAAATTGTCTTCGAATTTTAATTTTGTACTTAACACAATAATAATAATAATAATAATTTAATTGTTTTTCTTGCTTCCTCTTTTGTTAATGTTTTTTTTTTCTCCGTATAATTTAATAATTTTTAATCTTTTGGCAGTGATGGCAATGATATTTTTTTTTCCTTTTGTTAAAGTTTCTAAAATAATTTTAGTCTTTCATTAATTATATGTTCTAATATTTATTGAATATTATCTCATAGGAATATATATAGGGCGAAGAAAACATGATCTAAAATTTTTTTAATAAAAAAAATTAATATCAGTATTCTTAAATACATCTAATATAATCATATAAAGATAAAATCGGATAAAATAAAAAAAAATTGTCTTCGAATTTTAATTTTGTACCTAACACAATAATAATAATAATAATAATAATAATTTAATTGTTTTTCTTGCTTACTCTTTTGTTAATGTTTTTTTTTCTCCGTATAATTTAATAATTTTTAATCTTTTGGCAGTGATGGCAATGATATTTTTTTTTTCCTTTTGTTAAAGTTTCTAAATAATTTTAATCTTTCATTAATTATATGTTCTAATATTTATTGAATATTATCTCCTAGGAATATATATAGGGCGAAAAAAACATGACCTAATTTTTTTTGAATAAAAAAAATTAATATCAGTATTCTTAAATACATGTAATATAATCATATAATGATAAATCGGATAAAATAAAATAAAAATTGTCTTCGAATTTTAATTTTGTACTTAACACAATAATAATAATAATAATAATAATAATAATTTAATTGTTTTTCTTGCTTCCTCTTTTGTTAATGTTTTTTTTTTCTCCGTATAATTTAATAATTTTTAATCTTTTGGCAGTGATGGCAATGATATTTTTTTTTCCTTTTGTTAAAGTTTCTAAAATAATTTTAGTCTTTCATTAATTATATGTTCTAATATTTATTGAATATTATCTCATAGGAATATATATAGGGCGAAGAAAACATGATCTAAAATTTTTTTAATAAAAAAAATTAATATCAGTATTCTTAAATACATCTAATATAATCATATAAAGATAAAATCGGATAAAATAAAAAAAAATTGTCTTCGAATTTTAATTTTGTACCTAACACAATAATAATAATAATAATAATAATAATAATAATAATTTAATTGTTTTTCTTGCTTACTCTTTTGTTAATGTTTTTTTTTTCTCCGTATAATTTAATAATTTTTAATCTTTTGGCAGTGATGGCAATGATATTTTTTTTTCCTTTTGTTAAAGTTTCTAAAATAATTTTAGTCTTTCATTAATTATATGTTCTAATATTTATTGAATATTATCTCATAGGAATATATATAGGGCGAAGAAAACATGATCTAAAATTTTTTTAATAAAAAAAATTAATATCAGTATTCTTAAATACATCTAATATAATCATATAATGATAAATAGGATAAAATAAAATAAAATTGTCTTCGAATTTTAATTTTGTACTTAACACAATAATTATAATAATAATAATAATAATAATAATAATAATAATAATAATAATAATAATTTAATTGTTTTTCTTACTTACTCTTTTGTTAATGTTTTTTTTTCTCCGTATAATTTAATAATTTTTAATCTTTTGGCAGTGATGGCAATGATTTTTTTTTTTTGTTAAAGTTTCTAAAATAATTTTAGTTTTTCATAATAATAAAAATAATAATATAATTATATTCAGCTTAAAAATAATAATAATAATAATAATAATAATAATAATAATAATAATAATAATAATAATAATAATAATAACAATAATAATAACAATAATAATAATAATAAAAATAATAATAATAATAATAATAATAACAATTATTTCAATAATAATAATAATAACAATAATAATAATAACAATAATAAGAATAATAATAACAATAATAATAATAATAACAATAATAATAATAACAATTATTTTTGTTAGTAACTCTTTTGTTAATATTTTTTTTGCTCTTCATAATTTAATAATTTCTATTGTTTTGACAGTAATGGTGTTAATTTTTTTTATATATATTTTTAGTCTTTCGCTTAAGAATATATATAGGGAAAAAAAACATGACCTAGGATTTTTTTAATATAAAAAAATAATATAGGTATTCTGAGATACATTTAATATAGTTATATAATAGTAGATGATCTGCCACACAATTACAAATAACCGATTAAAACACATTCACAAATTTTATTTTTTTTATTTATAGAATAATGTCTATTTTTGTCCATGTATATATAAGTGTACTTAACACAATAATAATAATAATAATAATAATAATAATAATAATAATAATAATAATAATAATAATAATAATAATAATAATAATAATAATAATAATAACAACAACAACAACAATAATAATAATAATAACAATTATTTCAATAATAATAATAATAAAAATAACAATAATAACAATAATAATAACAATAATAATAATAACAATAATAATACCAATAATAATAATAACAACAACAACAACAATAATCATAATAATAACAATTATTTTGTTAGTAACTCTTTTGTTAATATTTTTTTTGCTCTTCATAATTGTATAATTTCTATTCTTTTGACAATAATGGTGTTAATTTTTTATATATATTTTTTAATCTTTCGCCTAAAAATATATATAGGGAAAAGAAAACATAACCTAGGATTTTTTTAATATAAAAAATTTATATAAGTATTCTAAGATACATTTAATATAGTTATATAATAGTAGATGATCGGCCACACAATTACAAATAACCGATTAAAACACATTCACAAATTGATCAATAAACTACAACAAAAAAATATCACACCAAACAATCAAATAATTCACCATACAAATGGATACAAAAAATATTTCCATAACCAGTAAACACAACTGAATAAAGAAAAATTAGATGATCGGCCACACAATTGCAACAAAACCAACCACCAACAAATTCCCGATTGACTACAGCAAACAAAAATCTCTAATCAATATAATCTATTACATTTTTTCGGCCAACTGATTATATAATTATCAATCCAATTAAAACACTCTAGATAATCAAAACATTGCAATTTTGCAATCTATGAGTTAATTAAATCAACACACGATTCAAATCCAAACTGTGACTAAATTATTCTCCAAGACAGTAAAATAATGTCAACAACCAACTACATCAATGCAAACAAAAAATAATTTATCTTTAATACATTTCAGCGATTAAAATATTGGTATCAACCAGTTAAATGCTTAATAACTGTTAAAAAATATTTAACTATCAAAACATTCAGTTCAAGACAACAAAATATCATCTTTCATTCATTTTATTGATTACAGATTTACATCAACCAATTAAATAACCATCAAAACAATAAATATATACTAAACAATTAATCAATTATGGTCTTGCAATATTCAAATTACAATTCGCTAATCTTTCATAAATTTTATCGCTTATCATTTTGAAATTTCAAAATTGAATTATTATCTGAGTTTTTAATCTTATAACAATAATCAACTAATTCAATACATAAAAAAAAATTATAGCATAATTTAAAATTTACAATTCTCTATCTATCAACTAAAAAATTCTTTGCTTACCATATAAATAATCAGTTTCCTACATATAAAAAGCTCAGCGCAACGCGCGGGCTACCCAACTCGTATTATCTAAAATAATAAGTTTCAATCTTGTATCGTTAAACCAATTAATAGATGAGATGCATTTCGTACGTCTCTTTATTGACAAGTGGAGTGCAAGTAGGTGGGCCCATGTCAGCGTCGATCTTGGCTGTCCTTCCTTCACTCTTTCTTTTTCCGAACGTTTTCAGGTCTCAATTTCTCTTCTTCGCTTTTATTTTTTCCACCACTTTATCTCCTCTTATCTAGGGGAGCTGTGGGAGCCACGTCGGAACATCATTAGTTAACAATGATTGAGATGGGGATGATAATTTATTTAGTCTAAGCTCTGTATGCATGCTGTCACACATTGGTAGAAAGTTACTACACAGTGCAGGTATTAGTTTATGGGTGTTTGTTTTTTTTATGCAACAGTAGCTTGCAAAAATAGTGTGAAAATTAGAAATTTAACATGGATTTCACGGAGAAAAACAATATAAAAAGCTGGCGCAAGAATAGCTGTTAATATATTTTAATATTAAAATAATCTAAAAATTAATTAAAATATAAATAAAAATATTATTAATTAAATATAAATAAATATATTAGAAGGAGATCACAATATAATTTTTGCCTTGCAATCCTAATTTTGTTTCAAATGATATTTTACTATATGTTATTCCGGGATCGCAGAGGTCTCACGAATGGATTTAGTTTGTGATGAAATTGCAAGTAGTTTGATTCAAGAATAAAAACAAGTATCTAATTTACTTGAATTATTAATTACATTTTATTATTATAATTATTAAATCTAAAGTAAAAATAATTTTCTTGAGACAAAAATATCGTGCAAACAAAATTAAAAATGTATTATAATTATATGATTTTTATTGCATCAAAACTTTGCCTTAATATGTTTGGGTCAATGTTCTATTAAAACTATAAATTAGAGTGCTACATGGAGAGATCACATGTATAACAACATCCTCCATAATTACATACAATCATGAATTAGTTTCTCATGAATATTTTAGAGTTAATATATATATATATATATATATATATATTCCAAATTATTGACTAAAAACTAATTACACTTCAGTATTTAACAAATTCACATTTCATTTATTGTCCAATCATCTTAAATTCATCACATCACAACTCCACATATCATATCCATCTCATTTCATTATAGTTTAATCACACCCTAATTATCTAAGACACAATTAAAGAAACTAATACAACATCATAAGTTTACATAATTGAGTCGAGTTCAAATTACATAGTCTTCGCGACAATTAATATTTAAATATATAACTCATTACAATACAAAATGAGTATCTTAGACAAGTTCATTCAAAATTATCAAAAGTTTTCCTACATATCTATCATTCACTTTGTGATTATAAGATACCTGAAATTAATTTATTAATAATAATTAATTCTTCAACATGCAAAAACTTAAACAAAAAGAAAATATGCAATAAAACATTTAGAATATGACTCATTGTTAATAATTCTCCAATTAGTAATCAACATAATCCATCTATTACATTCACCGCATCAAGATTTCATGATTGTCATTAGTTTAATAAATCTTTCATTACCTCACATTTTTACTCTAAAAACTCAATATTAAGTAATTCTTTTTATTTAGCTTATGTCCTGACATTATTCCAGCTTCTAAAGATTTAAATTTATTCCTCTATTATCTAAATTTATATTATGTGCATACATTGAAAGGTCATCCTTCCTGTCATAACTCATTTCTCGGTTATTCCGTAAAAATAATACCATAACAAAAATAAAATAAAAAAAGGATGACGTTGCGGAAAAAAATCAACTTGAAATTTTGAATGGATTCAAGAGCCCGATCGTCCATTTATTATGCCAAAAAATGAAGGGAAATGTAGATTCAGGAGTAAAATTATTTATTATTGGATACATGTGGATAAAAATTAAGTCGAAATGCATAATTATATTTTTATACACCAATTTGAATTAATCACAGGAGAATTTAAAGTATAATTATGTTTAGTAATTAATTTTTAGGTTCCAATTGAAAGATTTAATTAAGTGCAAGGACATAATTATATTTTAAATTGGTCAAGTTAATTTTATTAAGGGCTTAATTGATGGAAAAAAACAGGTTTAGAGCTTAATTCGAGTTTAATTGAGAAGATTTGATTTTTGGAAGACCAAATTGAATTTTTGTCAAGTCAATTGGATGAGATCAAGGATGAAATTGAAGAAAACTGGTCAATTGAGAGTTAAATTACATAAATTCAAAACCAAGAACAAAAGTAAAAAATGTGCGTAAATTTAAGGATACTATTGAAATTTTGACGGGAATAAAATTATATAATATTAAATTAAGGTCAACTAAGAGCATAATTAAAATTATTAATAATCGAGGGACCAAAGTGCACTTGTGCACTATTTTGCAAGATTTGCAAGTTTGACTGCATTGTTTTGCGATCTGAGCATTACAGACACGTCATTGTAGAAGCAAAAGAGAAAAGTCATCGCTGCACGCAACGAGCAGTCGAAGGGCCACCTTTCCTTCTTTAAATAGCAAAGAAGAACAAACGATAAAAAGGGGAAAAAGATCAAAGGAGTAAGGAACAGAGGAGCGAGTGATGAAGAGAAAAAAAATACAGCACGATAGCGAAAAAATATAGAATAGTAACGAAGGAAGAAAGAAAACAGAACATAAGAAACCGGTAACACCCCCCGGCACCACCATTTTTTCTCTGCTCATTGTCAACAACAATCCCATCTTCTTCACCACTGGTGGTAGCAATGGCAACAACACCAACAACCTCAACTTATTCTTCTTTTCCACTGTCAGCCTTAGTCCATTTTTTTTCTCCACTATTGGCAACTGTCCATTCTTCTTTTCCCAACCCAACAACTTCAGCAATTGGTTTCTTCCCCTAAACAACCATCTCTCAGCATCACCAATAGTCCATTCTGTTCCTCCAGCCACTAGCAACAACTTGCACTTCACCTTAGACAACCAGTAACACGCTTTCCTCGTCGTCGATAGTTGCACCATCCTTTCCACACAGCAACAACAACATCAAAAATAGTCTTTCGCCTTTTTCTAAAGCCACGATTAGCCACCATTCTTGGCGCCACCACCATTTGTGGAACCATCTTGACCTCCTTTACATGGCGACAACAACAGGTAACCTCCTCCTCCTTCCGTTATTGTTCTCTTTACAAGTAAATAGTAGGAAGAAGGGTTGCATGTTGTGTACAACTTAGTTCGAGAACCCTATTGGGCCGAAAATGGCCTAACATGGCTAGGCCAACCCACTTCATTGGGTCAGACCTAGTCAAATTTAAAAAATATATATATATATATATATATATATATATATATATATATATATATATATATATATATATATATATAAATATAAAAAATTGCATGGAAAAAAATGTTTATTTTGCATACGACCAAATTCTAAAAAATTTCTAAGAATATTTTCCCAAAACAACAAAAATTTCATCTTTTTTCATGTTTTAAAATGAAAAATAGAATATGGTAACCATTTTATGATAATCGGTTAGAGTTCGGCTAAAATATCAAAAATCTTTCAACAATTATTTTGTTCATTTTTAGTTGTAAACTTTAATTATCGGGGTGTAAAATTATATTGTAAAGTGCACTCATAGATATTAAAGCACACAGTGTTAAAATTCAGACATTAGAATAGTTAAGTTTTTTATCCAATGAGATAAAGACTATCTTACGAAGAAAGATCTACTTCAAGCCCTAGAAAAGACTAACAAATAAAAAATCTAACTTAAAAAAAAAATCATTCAAACAATACTGATACTTATGTTCAGTGGGGTGTACAAGGGGTGATACATCTTCCCCTTGCACAACAAGTCATCTTACTCAGACTCTTATAGAGCATTAGATTTCTTAGTGATCTTGATACTAGGTGACGACTCCTAAAAATTATAATAATAATTTTAAGATAATAAAACCCCCTTTTCTGTGTCGTCTCCCCTCTTTAGGGATGACAGTACGTGAAGCGAAAGAGAAAATAATAGTCATGACACTTCCATTGGGCCAAATACTTGCGGGTAATTGGATCCCGTTATGAAGGGTCAACGCCTTGACTTTGTGGCATCACCCTCGATGACCCCGCATTGTGAGTTGATACGTGTGCACTAGGTGCTTGTAATGATCATAAAATGGTCACCATGGTCCTCGAAATCACTGCTTGGAGAACTAGCAATGATCTTGTCTTCATATCGCACAATGGATTTTTCCCTAATCATCTATATAAATTAATAGATATTTAAAACTACATGGTTTCTTCATTTAAAAAAAATGGCAGCACCTACCCTACATGAAAGACCATCCAAAATTTACAAACCTATAAATACACATCATATATTCCACAAACCAATTAATTTTAATCATTTTCTTCAAACAATTTTGCATAATTAAATTTCATCGAATATTTTTATTTTTTTATGTTATAATATATTTTTAAATTAATCTTAAACTTGTACAAATGAATTCTAAAATTACTAAAACTCAAAAAATTACAATTAAAAAATAATAACAATAATAATTTAACTAGAAAAGTCTATTAATAATTCATTGAACAAAAAATAGCAATTAATAATATTAGAAAGATAAATTCAAATATTGCCACAACACTCACTAGCAGAAAATTAAATTAAAAAATAATGCATACAACACAAAAAAAAATAATGCACTAATAACATAAAAATAATTGCTTAATAATGAATTAACATAATAAAAATTAATTAACTTAAAAAATACCAATTAATAATTCATTAACACAAGAGAATTAATAACCATTAATAACAAAACAAATTATGTAAAAATAATGCGATAAGAGAAAAGAAGATAAGAAGAAAAAAAAGACATACCTTGCACAAATAAAAGAGAAAGCAACATTACACAAAAAGAATACTAAAAGCTCTAAAGGTGTGTGTGTGTGTGTTAGAGAGAGAAGGAGAGAGAAGGGAAGAGATGAAGAAGAAGATCTCAAATTCTTGTGTTTTGGCTGGCCTTTTCTATTGTGTCTACTAACATAAAAACCGATGAATAATATAATTTCAATGTAATGACAATGATGTAAAATTATTATTCAATGACAAAGATATATATATTATCTAAAATTATGATATATGTTATTGCATTTTGTGTTCATCTATGTTATGTATTTGTAGGACAGATAAATAAAGAATACAGGTAAAATATTTCAGATCAAAACATTACACACAAACTTGCGTATAGGTAATTCCATCTGTATTTTCTAGTATAAACAAGAGCTACCCCCCTATCCATTGCAATTATTTAGTGGAAATATTCACATGGTAGTATCAATAGATTAATTTCATTGGTATTTTTAGTAGACACGAGAATTTTTCCCCTTCTCCATTGCAACTGTTTATCTTACACATCACACACGGTATTAACGATGGAATTATTCTGCCAGTAAGTTTTTATTTTTACCAACAGTAATATCGACTAAATGAAATGTCATCGGTAATATATGGAGGGTTTTAATTTCATGAAAGTGGAAAATTTTTAAAATTCAAAGTCACCAATGAAATAATTAAAAATATTAATCAATCAATCAGAATGACTTTCTTCCTTGTGTAATGACTCGTCCTCATCCCCATCATAATATTCAATGTTGATTTTATCGTTATCATAATCCTCATCGAATTCTTTACATCCGTTGGAGCGCAATACATCATTCAACTTCTCAGCATCAACATCAATAAAAATATTACCAACTATCCAAAAATTTGGATTTCCTTCTAGGTAGTTAAAAAGACCAACTCAGTATGGATCAACTAACTTGCCAACTTGATAGACATTATCTCCCAGTGTGAATACATCGTTGTCGTCCTGAACAACATCGCCCCAACCCCCTGGGTTTGGTTTTTACTACGGGTAATCACTCTTGAATGATCATTTCTAAAGGAAGAGGTGTATGTGTACTAACATGTGTTTTGAACCATGTGGAAAATTATTCATCTTATAATCAAAAGATTTGGGATTCAATCAGCTATGAGTTTTGAGACAGTAAAAATTGACGATGTTGTCTATGAGGAATTCAAAAATGTATAGTTATGATATTTGTAAGAGAATGATTATTTAAAAATAACATGTTTGGTAGTATACTTACTAAATAAAAGGTCTTAGTTCATCGTAGTTAAAAAAACACATAATTATATATTTGTTTAAAATTATGTTTTTGACAAACATATTTTCCGGACAATAGTTTTTGGAATGGATCATCCAAGATAAGAGAATATTAACAACTTTCCACTTGAGGGCACTTCTCTACCATCGTTATGCCTTGAAACACGATCGATTCTTGTTGTCAATTGAGGCTTAATATAGAAAGAGATAAATTTTACGATCTCTTCAACAATAAAGACCTCTCATATCGAAGCCTTAACATGTGTTCTTAAGATTGTACAATTAATTGCATGGAATTAATCAGATATTGAAATTTATGCATAAAAGAAAATTTAATCATAATTATTATGCATGTATAATCATTAACCTCTTAAATGGATATATCCATGTATATTGGAGTAGGCTTCCAACGTTTGCCTTATATGGAAAATGTATGGGTAAATGCTATATTAAGTTAAAAATGATAGAGAAAATATCATCTCAAGTTTGCATATTGTATGTACGATATTTGTTTCAAACTCTCCAAGTGTCGTGTCTGAAACTTATTAGAATAGATATCTCTAAAGAAATGATTGATATCTATAAAGGCATTTGATGATACATCCTGGTAAGCTAATGAAATGAGTGTTAGCATAAACATATGACAATCATGACTCTTCATTTCATACAATTTGCGATCCTTCAAATCACCAACCTTGATATTTTAAGGCATGTCTATTAAAAAAACACAAACTTTTAAGTTATTATATACTAGTAGTTGTGAATTTTTATTTAGATGAAATTGGCTTTAGGCTTTACAAATCATGACACATCATAGACTAACTCCATATTTTTTAGGTGACAAAACAAGGATATATCCATTCTAGCCTTGATGTTGCCCTTTGTCTTTCCCTTTCACGTCCATAACTGTAGTGAAAATGTTCTCAAACATGTTTTTTTTATGTCCATGACATCAAGGTTATGGCAGAGAAGATTGGTCTTCCAATAAGATCTCTTAGAAAGTACTTTGTTTGACCCAATTGTGGGTCAAACAAAAACCAGGAAACTTCAGCTTATCAGATTGAAAACCATATATAATGTCACCATACTTCGATTCCATGTGATGCAGTTCTTCATCCAACGATAACGGAGATGCAATATCCATCTCAATTCTTCCAACAAAAAGTTTTTTTTAGGTGATAGAATATGATAATCTTGTTTTTATTGGGGTAAAATTTTAACCATTGATCAAATGAATTGTTTGTTTGAAAATATGATTGAATTTGTTTTTAAAAGTGTTTTTTTGTAAAAATATATCAAAATGATTTTTTTTTAAATATATTTTTAAAATCAGCACATGAAAAGTTTATCATAATAAACCATATATTTTTAAAAATATATCAAAATAATAAGTTTATCTTCTTGAAAAGTTTACAAAGTCTTATATAAATAGACCATAAAATTAACTTTAATTAGAAAAACAAATCCAATAAAATAAAATAAAATAACTATAAAATCTGAAAATATTGTTTCTAGTAAACTGTCAAAATCAAGATTATATTAATATCTAAATATCTGATGGTTTTAATTAGTTATTCTATACCTATTCTAAAAAAATAACTTCTAAAAACTCCTATTAAAAATTAAACATGATTCAATAATTGAATGATAAATTATATTTTTTTAAGTCATCATTCTAATTTAACACAGCCAAATCTCTTTTGGAGTTATACCTATCTTTATAGTTAATGAATATATTTAGTTGGCAGTTTATATAATATATAAAAATAAATACTCATCAACATGTGAAAACGCACTTGGAGAGGGAAAACTCAACAAAAAATATTTGTTCGTGATAGTGTTATTTATATGGTGGTCCGTGAGAGAGTGAGCCAAGCCCTGACAACCTTACATCGTCACCCAACTCATTACATGACAAAATCCCAACTCCCACGTATAGACAAGACCCAACCTCACATGCCACCAAAACTCAACAGAATTGATGCCCACCCTTCCTCTCCTTTATATTACACGATCGAATTTGCCCGCGCCTTTTCATCTATAATTATAATTAGTTATTTTAATATTTAATTAGTAAAATTGTAATTGATAAAATCTATTTAAAATTATTTTTTTCGCCTAAAAGTGATTGAATGTTACTACTGCTAAAATATTTTTGATAAAATCTATTAGAAATGAGGTTTTTTTTTTTATATAGGAAACTGATTGTAAAATTTATTGCTCATATTATTATATTAAAAATATTTTACAATACTAATAGTAAATTATTATTTTTTGAAAATAATAAATAGGTCATTTATATATATATATATATATATATATATATATATTAAGGTGTTGATATTAAATAAATATCAAAATATATAATTAGTCTCACATATTTATAAGAAAAAAAATATTACAAATAATCATTATCATTATTTTGAATGTCTTATCTATAATAATAATAAGAAATTTCAACACCTAACAATATTAACAAAAAAACAATTAAAAAACTAAATAAATAAAAAAACAAAAATAAATATTATTAGATTTTAAAAAATTATTTGAACTGAAGAATAAAAAAAGAGAAAAAATAGAAAATATCATTTTTGAAATGACCACCAACAGAAATTAAAATGTAAACATTAAAAACAATAACCTTAATAACAGTAGAAATAATAAAAATTGGTGAGACCATAATTATTGTTAGAGAAAAAAATTCAATAATTTTTTTTATTTTCATAATATTTATTTCTCATATTATTATATCAAAAGTATTTCAAAACAATGATATTAATTTTTTTTTCAAAAAAACTTAGGTCATTTATATCTATCTATCTATCTATATATATATATATATATATATATATATATATATTAAGGCTCTAATATTAAATAAATATAAAAATATATAATTAGTCTGACATATTTAAAAGAAAATAAAACTTACAAATAATCATTATCATTATTTTGAATGTCTTATCTATAATAATTAGAAAATTCAATACCTAACAATATTAACAAAAAATAAATATTATTAGATTTAAAGAAATTATTTAACTTGAAGAATAAAAAAAAGAAATAATAATAAATATTAATTTTGAAATGATCACCAGCACAAATTAAAATTTAAACATTAAAAAAAATCTTAATAATAGTGGAAATAAAAAAAATTGGAAACAAAAACTAAGAGCAAGTACATATAAATATGGACAAAAATAAGGATTATGTAAGAAATATATAAAAAAATAAAGGAATTACATAAAATGCAAGATTAAAAGTATAAGGGCCAAAATAAAAAACACATATAATAAATTTCATTTGAAGGGCAAAATTGAAATAAATCTAAACAAAAAAAATTAAATAATTTAAAACAAAACCGAAAATTAAAAGAATTAGAACTGAAATGAAACTGAATTATATTATCAATTTGCATGGAAGGATAAAATTAAAAGAAATCAAAACGTTGATACCAAAAATATTAAGGATTTCAAACCAATCCGGATATTAAAAGATTGAGGACTGAAATGAGACTCCAATATGTAATCAATTTCAATGGAATGACGAAATTAAAACAAATTAAAACTCATATATTAGAAATAAGGACCATACAAAACAATCTAAAGATTAGGAACTACAATGAAACTTTACAATAAACAATGGCGTTGACATATGCTTGCGCAGATAGGAGAGAGAAAAGGGGGAAAACAATTCAATCGTCCATTGACACGTCTCTGGTCACTGTGGAAGCACACACGCCACACCATGAGGAAGATAGCATGACTAAAAATTATTTTAGACGCCGGTTGGGCATTTTTCAACGCCGCATTACGCCGTCCAAAACCCGTGTAAGCGCGGAAACTGTCGGCGCGTCCGGTGACATGCCAACAGTAATTCAGCAGTAAATATAATAAAAAAATGATAAATTACCGGGACACCCCTACAACAAACTCATGGATTTTGTCTTGTATAGGGCTATTTACGTATTGCACCATTTTAAAAAAAATGTTCAATGGCATTATTAAGCCTAGGTTTTACTGTGTCGTTTTGTCTTATATGGGGTAACTTTGTATTTAGTCATTTAAAAAAATATGTGCAATAACCTTAATACCCTCGGTAGTTTCTATGTATTTTTGTCTTATTTATGGATATTATGATTATTTTACTGTGCAAAAATACACAGAAAATACAACAATACGCCCAAACAATCTGGTAAAGTCAACTGATCCCGTGGAAAAATAAAAAGTACCCCTGATCTCAAGACAAGGTTTGAGGTGCACTGAGAAGTAAAATAATAATTGTACTGTTTGAATCCATAATGAATTATCTCTAATGAATTGTCTCTGCAACAATACCCCAAACAATCCGGTAATATCAACTACTCCAGTAGAAAAATAAAAAATACTATTGATCTCAAGACAAGAATTGAGGTGCACCAAGAGATAAAATAGCAGACAACGAGCGAATTTGCCCGCGCGCAGCGCTGGGCTTTTTTTTATTTTAAAAATTAATTGATTTTATACGTGTTATAATTGGTTATTTTAATATTTAATTAGTAAAATTGTAATTGATAGAATGTAGTAAAAACATGTTTTTTTCCTGCCTAAAAGTGATTGAATGTTGCAACTATTAAAATTATTTTGATAATTATTTAATCGGTAGATTGTACAAAAAAATTATGTGATTATTGTGTATATTTTATTTGTTTCATGAATTCTTTTATTAGCAAATAGTGAAATTATAATCGTTGAATTTTAACACAGATGAGTGATTTGTTTTATGCAGGAAACAATTTTATTGATGATTTTGTTTTAATTACTTTGGTAATAATTTAATTGGTAGATAGCAAAAATGCAATTGATCAAATTGACTAAAGATATATTATTTGTTGCTTGCAACAAACTAATTGTTTGTTTGGCATGTTTTAACTATTTGTCGAATAATTTATTTGACAGATAGCAAAAATGCAACAACTAAAATTTATCAAAGATGATTTTTTCTTCATATTATTATATTAAAAAAAATTAGAACACAAAGATTAAATTAATGTGAGATTTTTAAAGAAAAACCAGTTCAAATATTTACATATATTTTAAGACGTTAATATGAAAAAAATATCACAATATATAATTAGTCTCTCCTATTTTTTAAGGAAAAAGTCTCAAAAATAATATATATATCAAAATTTAGGACCATTAACAATCTTGTTACACGTTAAAAAATTTGGTGTCGTCCGTGGCGAAATGCAGGCCAATTTATTAATTTATTATTGTAGGTAATTTGACATAATTTTTCTACCTGTCTTGTCTATGTGTGGTTTGGTATATATTTTTTTCTACCTGACATGAGATATGAAATACTATACATAAAAAAAGACGCGAAAGTTATTTTTCACAAAAATAACATTGAAAAGGAAAAAATATATAAGTGAAAAAAAAAAAGTATAAGTGTGAAAGAACTGTAGCAATCCATATTGTTTTTAGAAAAATTCACTTTAGGAATTAGTTGTGGTGTGCTTAAGCTGATCCGAAGACCTCGGTTATCAAAAAAATATATAAGTGAACAAAACAAAAGTATAAGAAAAAAAAGGAAAAAAATGTATCAGCGGCACTTAAGAAAAAAAAAAATGGGTCTAGGGATTGTTGTGGTATGCATAAGTTGGCATGGACACCCTGGTCATAAAAAAAAATTAGATCTTGGGATTAATCGTGGTACTCTTAAGCTAGTTTGGACACCCTAATAAAAAAAAAACAAAAAAATAAATATAAGTGGAAAAATAAAAAAATATAAAAAAGTATAAGAGGAAAAAAAAATGTTTTGGGGAAAAAAAGGAAAAAAATATAATAAGAAAAAAAAACGAAACATAATAAGGAAAAAAAAAGGCAAAAAAAGAAGAAGCAAAAAACAGGGAAAAAAACATTGTAGCGGGAAAAGCATTGTTGCAATCAACAATGCTATGTGTGGGGAGCTACAGTGCTTTCCACACATTATTTACAACCCATATTGTTTTTTTTTTTAAAAAATCGGTTCAGGAATTAGTCGTGGTGTGCTTAAGCTGACCCGGAGACCCCAGTTATAAAAACTTTTTTGGTCAAGGCATAATGAAAAAAAATATATAAGTGAAAAAAAAAAGTATAAGGAACAAAAATTAAAAAAATAATAAATTGGTACAGAGATTAGTCGTGATACGCGCAAGCTGGCCTGAACACCCTGATTATCAAAAAATAATTTGGTCCGGGGATTAGTCGTGGTGCGCTTAAGGTGGCCCATAGATCCTGGTTATAAAAAGAATATATAAGCAAAAAATAATAATAATAAAAAGGGCTCCGAAACCATTGTTATAAAAAAAAAAATAAGTTAAAGAGAAAAAAAATAAACGTGAAAGCACTGTAGCAATCCATATTGTTTTAAAAACAAATTCGTTCCGGGAATTAGTCGTGGTGTAGTTAAGCTGGCCCGTAGACCCTGGTTGTAAAAAAAATGTATAAGTGAACAAAACAAAAATATAAGAAAAAAAAAGAAAAAAATATATCAGCGGGAAAGCACTTTAGCAAAAAAAATAGGACCAGGGATTAGTCGTGGTACGCATAAGCTGGTCTGGACACCCTGGTTATAAAAAAAAATTGGATCCGGGGATTAATTATGGTGCGCCTAAGCTAATCTGGACACCCCGATCATAAAAAACCAAAAAATATATATAAGTGGAAAAAGGAAAAAAATTAAAAAAAGTATAACTAGAAAATAAAAAGAAGGAAAAAACGGGAAAAAAACTATAAAAAAAATTAGATCGAGGATTAATTGTGGTGTGCTTAAGTTAGCACAAACACCATGATTATAAAAAACAAATGAAATTATATATAAGTAGAAAAAGAAAAAAATATAACCAGTAAAAAAAATATTTCATGAAAAAAAAATAATTAGAAAAAAAAAAGAAAAAAAAAAGGAAAGAAACAAAAAAATAAAGAAAAAAAATAAAAAAATAAAAAAAATGAAACGTAAAAAAAAAAAAACAAAGCAAAAAAAATAAAAACAGGAACAAAAATAATTAGGAAAAATAAAGAAAAAAAAAACAACAAAAGGAAAGAAACAAAAAAAGAAAGAAAAAAAAAAGGAAACGTAAAAAAAAAAAAAAAAACCAAAAAAAAAAAAAAGAGAAAAGAGAAACACTGTGGACTTGAACAGTGATTACAATAATAAAAAGGGCTCAGAGACCATTGTTATAAAAAAATAAAATAAGTTAAAGCGAAAAAAAAAAAACGTGAAAGCACTGTAGCAATCCATATTGTTTTAAAAACAAATTCGTTCCGGAAATTAGTCGTGGTGTACTTAAGCTGGCCCGTAGACCCTGGTTGTAAAAAAAATGTATAAGTTAACAAAACAAAAATATAAGAAAAAAAAAAGGAAAAAAATATATCAGCGGGAAAACACTTTAGCAAAAAAAATAGGTCCGAGGATTAGTCGTGGTACGCATAAGCTGGTCTGGACACCCTGGTTATAAAAAAAATTGGATCCGGGGATTAATTATGGTGCGCTTAAGCTAGTCCAGACACCCCGATCATAAAAAACAAAAATATATATATAAGTGGAAAAAGGAAAAAAATTAAAAAAAGTATAACCAGAAAAAAAAAATTTCATGTAAAAAAAATATAAGCAGAAAAAAATTAAAAAAAAAACAGGAAAAACAGAAAAAAAAACTATAAAAAAATTTAGATCGAGGATTAATTGTGGTGTGCTTAAGTTAGCACAAACACCATGATTATAAAAAAACAAATGAAATTATTTATAAGTAGAAAAAGAAAAAAATATAACCAGTAAAAAAAATATTTCATGAAAAAAAAATAATTAGAAAAAAAAAAACAACAAAAGGAAAGAAACAAAAAAAGAAAGAAAAAAAAAATGAAACGTAAAAAAAAAAAAAAAAAACAGGGAAAAAAATAATTAGAAAAAAAAACGAAAAAAAAAAACAAAAGGAAAGAAACAAAAAAAGAAAGGAAAAAAAAAAGAAACGTAAAAAAAAAAAAAAAAAGCGAAAAAAAAAAAAGAAACACTGTGGACTTGAACAGTGTTTCCGCGATATGGTTTAGCTGTACAAGCTGATTTGCCCGCGCGTTGCGCTAGGCTTTTTTATATGTAGAAAAATAATTGATTTTTAACATGTTGTAATTTTTTTTATTTTTTTATTTTAAAAATTACATCAGCACATCAAAATCATGTAGAAACACTTTTTTTAATTTAAAATTGAAAAAATTTAAAATTTGTTCAAAAGCGATTTTCAAACGCATTACCAAACACTCTTGTCATATCTCACCAGAATCATAGTTCAATCAATTTTTTTAAATAGTAATGAAAAATGAAAACCACATTTCAAATCACTGTTTATTACTGTTTGAAATTGTGATCTCCTTTGGCTATGTATAAAATAATAGTCAAGGTGCACGTAAGCTAGCTTGGACATTCTAGTTATAAAAAAATTTTATAACTTGAAAAAAAATAAAAAACAATGTCAAAGGATTATTCGTGACACGTGTAACCTACCCCGGTTATAAAAAATATATATATGTGAGGAAAAAATTGTGGTGCGTGTAAACTGACCCGGACACCGTGAGTATAAAAAAACAAAAAAAAAAGAAGCCTGAAAAAAAGAAGAGGAAAAAACATTTTCAAATATTAATAAAGAGTGAAAATTGCAAAAAAAAATTAAGTTCAGAGATTTATTGTGATGCGCATAAGCTCACTCGGACACCCCAGTTATCGAAAAAATGACTGAAAAAAAACATGTCAAACACTTATGAACAATAGAAAACACTGTTCTTTACTCAAAAATTATTTTCGGTGGCAGGGGGACTCGAACTCCAGCAATCTGAGAAAAAATATTTACTCCTATTATCTATAATTAACTAAATAATTGGCGATGCGGCGGTTTTTTTTTATCTATGTAGAAAATTAATTGCTTGTATATGTATTGTATTTTATTATTTTAATTAGTAATATATATATTTTAAGGCGCTAATATTAAATAAATATCAAAATATATAATTAGTTTCACATATCTATAAGAAAAAAACAAAACTTACAAATAATCATTATCATTATTTTGAATGTCTTATCTATAATAATTAGAAATTTCAACAGCTAACAATATTAACAAAAAAGCAATTAAAAAACTAAATAAATGACAAAAGAAAAATAAATATAATTAGATTTAAAAGAATTATTTGACTTGAAGGATAAATAAAAAGAATTTAAAGAACAACAAAGAGAAAAAATAATAAATATAAATTTTCAAATGATCATCACCACAAATTAAAATATAAATATTAAAAAAAAATCTTAATAACAGTGGAAATAATAAAAATTGGTGAGACCATAATTATTTTTAGAAAAAAAATCCATATTTTTTTTTATTTTTTATGATTTATTACTCATATTATTATATTAAAAGTATTTCAGAGTAATGATAGTAATTTCTTTTTCAAAAAAACCTAGGTCATATATATATATTTTAAGGCGCTAATATTGAATAAATATAAAAAAATATAATTAGTCAGACATATTTAAAAGAAAACAAAACTAACAAATAATCACTGTTATTATTTTGAATGTCTTATCTATAATAATTAGAAAATTCAAGAATTAAAAATATTAAAAAGAAGCAATTAATAAACAAAATAAATAACAAAATAAAAATAAATATTATTAGATTGTAAGAATGTATTTGTTAGTTATAAATATGACCATAAACACTTATAATGATCTCTTTCCCTCTCTTAGATATAAATGCTTGTACTTTATTTATTTGTTAGTTTGTTTGCTGACTGGAAGATTGTCTTATGAACTTCAAAAGTCATTCCTTGTTCAGGAAACCTCTTTGGTGGAAGAAATCCAAATTTTAGTTGTGCAAACGTAGGGTCAAGAATGAGAAATTTTGGCACCTCTCTCTGCTATCTCTAGGAAATGGGATAACTTTATGGCTCAAAAATTGAGCAGAGGTGGTTGAGGTTGTTATTGGAAGTGATTTTTATTCAGAAATAAAACAATAAAAATTATTAAATTATTATGAAAAAAAAAGAAGCAAGGAAAAAAAACTAATATTATTATTCTTATTGAGTTAATAATTGGAAAAAATTCAATAAAAAAATGTCAATAATTTTTTTTTAAAAAAAAAACATAAGTGAAAAAAACAAAAAAGAAATAAATAAAAAAACATCAAAATCAATAATAATAAAAAAAAAACAATGAAAAAAAAAAAACATAAGTGAAAAAAAAAGAAAAAAAAAACGTCAAAATCAATAAAAAAATAAAAAAACAATAAAAAAAAAAAAAAAAGCAAAGTGAAAAAAAAAAAAGTTAAAAAAAAAAATTGAAAACAAAAAGCGCTAGGCAATTGCAACGGCAGGAATATTATTTAAATATTTATAATCTATTTTTAATATATTTTAATTTTAATTAATTACAACTAAATCTTTTAAAAGCACTAGCAAATATTGAAATATTATTAATATTGAAAATAACATAAATATGATGGAAATAAAATTTATTATAAATTAAAACTCTTAATACACTACTGATTCGATTACATTTACATGACTAAGTAAATAAGCGTGGAACCTTAATACACTACAGATTCGATTATATTTACATGACTAAGTAAATAAACATGAAATTAAAAATACATATTTTAAAAGTGTTTAAGGCGGAAATGATCTACGATGTTGTTGATGAGAGGAAGATGGACCATTATATGGCATTTGAGGTTGAGGTCGAGGTCGAAGTCGATATCCTGGTGCCATTGTAGGTGATGGCATCGACGGAGCCACAGGTGATGGCATCGACGGAGCCACAGGTGTTGGCATCGATGGAGCCACAGGTGTTGGCATACTTAGACCCATATGTCCTACCAAGAGCTTAAGACAATCTTCAATGGAAGAAATTTTATTTTCCATTTTATCCAATTGCTTTTGATACCGTCTATTAGTTGTTGTGCTTGGATATGATGAATTTACCGAGTAGGTATGTGAAGAAGAACTCACATCAACTTTAGATTTAGGCATACGGGGTGCACCATATACTCGACCCTTGCTTACTCCCCCTGAAGCCTCACACCAAGCTGCTCCATCAAATGAGGGATGATTGTCCTGATCAGGTCCATATCTTGCAACCATCTCATTTCTATATTTTTCCTGGAAACAGACAAGTCCATGTCAAAATATATTAATTTGAATATGAATGATATTTCATATATATATAAAATAAAATATAAGTACTTACCACCACTATTTTAGACCGGTTATCTACAAATGTGCCGGTCTCATTTGATTTTTGATGCAAAGCAGAAAAGACCTCATCCCAGGGAAGTTCTTTCCCCCCGGCCTGTTCTTGCTACGAACATGAAAAAAAAAGTTAGCAACAAAAATATTAAACAAATTAAATTACAAGTGTTGAACAACAACATTTCGTACCATACTAGCTCGATATGATGAAAATATTTGTGGTACCTATCTACACCTAGCATAGGAAGAAACTGCTCAACACCATCTACACCTAGCATTTACTAAGCCAGATACCTCATAGCATCCCTAGAACAACAAAAATCCAAATCAAGAACTCATCATAAGACCCAAATCATAAATCCATATAAATTATCTTTCCCTTCAATTTCCAAACTACTAAACAGACAAGGCAAATCAATTCTCAATAATCATTCAACTACTGTTAAACATGATTGTCAAATCTCCCTCAAAAATAGTTAACAGAAAAACATACCTTGAACTCCTTAAACAGTTCATCTTTACACATGGCATCAACCTTATCCCAAGAGTGCCATGGCCCCTTGAAATTAGTTCTCAAAATTATTCTGATTTCTCTGCCACATGAAGCGTTATTGAACCTGAAAAATTAAAGTAACAAGCGTTTATGGAACAATAATGACACAAATGATAACTATGTAATAAAAATATTATACTTACTCGGATGTTCCATACAAACTGAGTTCTTTTTTTCCCGACACTGGATCGATTGCCGTGTCAAAACTCTTCCGTTTAATGCTTACACTGGTTCGAGAACAGTTTGAACCATGGATTGAATGGAGGCAATCTGGATCCTCTAAACATCGCATGTTACTACCTTCTCTTGACTCATCGAATTCTCTCTCATCACTACCATCTTCATCAACTTCATCTCCAACTCCTCCCGCATAACCTTGATGATGTACATTAAATTCTCTGAACATGTTTGTATCATCTCGCGGGACACCTTGTGTTGCTAACAAATCTTGAAACCCGAAAGCTTCATGTGCATTTAAACTCAGATGATCCTCTTGATGAGGAAATGTACTTGCAACTCGGTGTGTATAATAATCATGTACTTGATCAGGCTCAGGTTGGTGAGAAGATGATGCGTTCCTATCCACGGTAGATGGAGTTCTATTCGCTCTGGATGCGGACCTATCACTTCTGGAATATTGTAAGATAGCTGGAAGTTTAGAAATCCTACAACAATTGGATTGTCGTCAATAAGTATTGTTGGTAAAAACTAATCAATATGACAATAATAAGAAGTATGAACAAAAGAATATTAAATATCATAAGTTAATATATCAATTAAATATAAGAAATACAAGCAGCATGCTAATCAACATCATCATCACATAAAAATAAATGCATTGAATATACCTGCATAATGCTAATCATCATCATCATCACTTCTAATCAAATCATCATTATCATCATCATCATTATCATCATCACCAACGACTTCATTATCATACTCAATTTCCTCATTATCGTCTCCCCAATTTCCCATAGGAGCAAAACACATAGGAGCAACACAAAAATATGCATTAAATCGATATTCATACTCAAATGACACAATAAACAAATTACACTAACCTTTCAAGCGAATTTAATACAATTTGAAGTCAAAAGATATTGATTGATGTTCCTTTAAAAAACCCTGCGTAGAGAGATGTTGTTAGTACTTTCAGAAATTGAGTTATATTATGACAAAAGATAAATTAAAATCAACTAAGAAATCAATGCATCTATAATTGGCAACAAACCAAAGCTGAGTGGGATTGTTCCTTCTCTTTCCAAGTTAATCACACTCCACACATGGAGTAGAATTATCAGATACACATTTGAAGTGATATTTAACCATTTGCAGTGCGTTTAGACAGCGTGAAAGGATAAAACACCGTCAGGTGTTAAAATGGATAAGAAAAGGCAATGCATTACGCATCTATACTTGCCATGAAAACAATAAACCAAATCATGTATTCACTATAAGACTAATGGGCAATTAAATATAAAACCAAGCGGGGTCCCTTATTCTGAATGATTATGTTACGTGCTGAAAGAGAAGAATTACTTACTCTGATTGCCGAGTGTATCGACGTTTCCTACAAGATAATGCTCGTACAAAGAGTGGTACTTTGAAGGAACAAAATCCTTGAATCTGTTAATAATGACAAAAGGAGTTAGATCCAGAAAATTTTCAGAAATTAATAAGCATGTGATGAGACGAAAAATAATATCTAGCAGCATTTATAAACTGTTTGCATTTATAAATTGTTCCAAAATTTAAGAAAGTTCGTCCTCATTATATAACCCAGCAACCATTTCAGAGAAAATCTAATAGAAAGTTCCCCCAAAACTCCCTAAACCCTAAACTAATTTAGAAACTAAGAAAATAAACAAAAAACTGAGCAGAAATTTGAATTTTGAAATGGTGACCGTACCTTCGTTGTTCCACGGTGGCGTTGCAGCTGGGTTTCTGGTGCAGAGGGGAGGATCCTGACGAGGTGGTGCTCGGAGTTAATGGCTGATTTTGCTGAACCGAGAGGGAGAGAGAGAGAGAGAGAGAGAGAAGGTCTTCTGGTTTTAGAGAGTGAAGGTCACCGAACCGAAAAAGAAGAGAAGAATTCCGAAGGGAAAGAGCTGGTTTTAGAGAGTGAAGGTCACCGTTTTTCAAAGGGAAAGAGCTGCTGAGGCCGGGAAGAAGAGAGAAGAAGGGAAAGGTCTGGTTTTGCTGTAAATGGGAGTAAATGTGACCGAGAAAGAGGAAGACAGTGGATATTCAATTGTTTTCAATAAAACGGTGCGTTTCACATTTGCAACGGCATTTCCGTTGCAATTGCAACGGATTTGCCGTTGCAATTGCAACGGGTTGTTCGTTGCAAATGCAACAAATGCAACGGACAATCCGTTGCAATTGCAACGGAAATGCCGTTGCAAATAAAAACGAACATCCGTTGCAAATTCCGTTTGCAACGGATGTTCAGTTGCAATACTTATTTTTTTTAATTTTTGGAAATTGTTTAGCAACAGAATATCCGTTGCTAAACAATTTCTGGTTGCAAATTTAGCAACGGAATTTTGCCGTTGCTAAATTCCGTTGCTAACGGCACCCTTTTTTTGTAGTGTCTTCCTTTGATCGAGCAAATTCGAGTGCAACGTTTAGTGTACGCAGAAAGTGGTGAGGCACTAGTCATAACTGTCATATGATCATTACATACATGAAAAAAGCCTTTCTGGTTTTCCTAGTACAAAATCAAATCCATATTCTTACGAATCCTCATGTTCCTCCATGTCCTCTCTTAGGACAATGCTTGATGAGCATGCAGCAGGATGGGAACTAAAGAAGGAAGATGATGATCTTGTACTCACCTGGAAAGGAAATAATGTTGTATTTGCTACTGCTTGGTTGCCTGTTTAAAGGTTCTATAAATAATTTGTTTTCTGATGCTATTCTTTTTCATAATGCTTTCTACCTTCTTATTGTAGTTAGTCTCTAATGTGACATTCTAGTGAATCTTATCTATTAAGAACATATTGGGACCTGATTTAAATTGAGGGTTTTATTTTAATAATTGATTATTTGTTGATATATTATAATTCATTGGATGGCTTTTTAACATTATTCACAAAACTATTTTCATAGATTTACATGACCTAAGTTTTTAAGTTAAATGGTTCATTGAAATCATATCTATGTTTTATTTTTTATTTTATGAAACTCTAGTTATCTTATTTTTTTAAAAAGGGTGTTTATCCACTTAAAAATACAGTAAATATATATGTTCTATTTTTGAGAAATTATTTCTTAATATACATCAAAATAATCAAAGAATATTAAAAAATTAAATTTAAAACAAATTTTTAAAAAACATTTAAAAGTGTTTTTAAACGCAAAAAAACACAAGTTTTTTAAAATTCTACTGTTTTTTGCTTGAAAAATGTGTTAGTGAATATAATAGAACCATTTAATAGAGTTTACTGTTGAAGACAGTGCTCTTACATGCCTAATTAAAGGCTGTGCATTAGATATTGTAGGGTGTGCATTAGATATTGTAGACTGTGCTTCTCAATATGCAGCATTAATTAGCAACGGTATTATTCCCATTTATTGTCTCTTCTACAGCTTAGTCATCAAACATATACTGTATATAAACTCAAGTGTAATCTCTTCAAGTCTTATGATTGAATATACCATATTGCGGTAATTCCAGCAATCAAGCTTTATTACATATTTCATCTTCTTCATATCAATACATATTAATTTCTTCATGGTATCAGAGCTGTGATTCAGCTCCTTAACACCCATCTATTTTTCTCCCGATTCTCTACCATTGACAGACATGGACTGTCAAGAATCTGGGCATAATCCTCAAAAAATTATTTCTTCTTCAAGCATCGACAGTGATGCACATTCATCTCAAAGGGTGACCACAGTGTTGCTCAATGAATTCAATTACTTACCTTGGTCAAGAGCAGTGACCATTGCCCTTGGAGGAAGGTCTAGGTTGGGATTTATCAACGGGAAAGACAAAGCTCCCGATAGCAGCTCCCCAGACTTTGAAAATTGGTTGGCCAAAGACCAAATGGTAATGTCCTGGATTTTGAACTCCATGGAACACCAGCTTGCTGAGATGTTCAGCTACTACCAGTCCTCACTGGAATTATGGGAAGCAGTGAAGGATATGTATGGAACTCAAAACAACTCAGCCCGTGTGTTTCAAATCCAACAAGAAATTGCAGGTCTTCACCGAAATGGGCAGCCCTTCGTAAACTTGTTGAGCAAATTCAAAGGGCTGTGGAACGAATTGGACATCTACAGACCACACTCAATAGACCCAATTGTTCTTCGATCTCGCAGGGAAGAGGATCAAATTTTTCAACTTCTGGCTAGCCTAGGATCGGACTATGAAGATCTTAGGAGCCACATATTAATGAATGACGAGCTTCCCTCATTAAAGAGTGTATGTGCAACCATCCAAAGAGAAGAAATCAGAAGGAAAAAGTGATGACCCGAGAAAACCCATCAACAATGGCAGAAAACCGAGCTTTTGTTGCCCAGAAAATGGCAGAACAGGGGACCTACAAATTTGCAGAAAAACAACCCATCCCGAGCAATTTCAAAGGTAATCGTTCTAACCTCAAATGCAATTTCTGCAATTAAATGGGTCATACAATCGATCGGTGCTGGAGCCTTGATCCTGAGCTCAAACAGAATCGCCACAGTGGTAATCACAAGAAATTTGTGAAATACAAAGCCAATGTTGCTGCCACTGAACCTAGGTACTGTAACCCCATGTCTTTGATAAACGAATTTGCAAATTTTCTTCAAGAAAAAGGAAATTTGGGAGGAGAAGGAGCGTCGACTGAAGACGCCAGTGCTCTGTTGAGCAACTTTCATGGAAACGCTGCGTTTTTAAGCAACTTGTCAAACCATGCTGGAAACGCTGCGTTTTTAACCAACTATGGTGGGTCATCCACGCGTAATTTTTCTGGCAGTGCAAACCGCGAGCATGCAGACAAATTTGAAGGTAATTTTTCTGAAACTTCAAGCCGTAAAAATGCGGAAAAATTTGAAGGTATTTATATTGCTCTTTTAACTGCTTTAGAGTTGAGTAAATTCCATGATATTTGGGTTGTGGATTCTGGTGCTAGTGATCACATGACACATAATTTAAACAAAATTCATGACTTTACCCCGTTCCCGATACCATCTTTTGTATCAATTGCAAATGGGTCTACGGCAGCAGTAAAAGGCAAGGGAAAAATTAAAATTGCGTTAACAACTATTAATTCTGATATTTTATATGTGCCTTCTTTTCCATTTCAGTTATTATCTGTTCGAAAGTTAACTATTTCCTTTAATTGTGATGTTATATTTACTCCGTTTAAGGTGATTTTTCAGGACCATCACACCAAATAGAAGATTGGTGAAGGATTTCATTTGAATAGTCTCTATTTTTTCTGTGATTCCGAAGTTTCGAAAGGATTACAAGTTGTTTATTCTCCGATCAATGATCATCAATTGTGGCATTTTCGTCTGGCTCATGCATCTGATTTAGCCATCTCAAAATTAAAACCAAATTTGTCAAAAAGAATATATGATTGTGAGACGTGCCATTTTTCCAAATCAAGTAGACTTCCATTTAAAGTATCTCTATCCAAAGCATCTCAGGCTTTTGAACTTATTCATTCAGATGTATGGGGACCTGTTTCAATTTCAATTGATGGTTTTAAATATTTTGTTACATTTATCGATGATTTTTCAAGAGTTACATGGTTATATCTGTCAAAATCAAAAACTGAAGTTCTTAATTGTTTTAAAGATTTTCACAAACTAGTTTCTACCCAATTTTCCACACATATTAAAATCTTTCGATCTAACAATGGCTCAGAATTTACATCTCATGCTATGGAAATTTTTTTAATTTCTAATAGAATTCTTCATCAAACTAGTTGTGTTAATACTCCCCAACAAAATGGAATTGCTGAACGTAAAAATCAGGATTTATTAGAAAAAACTAGAGCCTTAATGCTTCAAATGAATGTTCCGAAATTTTTTTGGTCATATGGAATTCTTACGGCCACCTATATTATTAACCGCTTACCCAGTCAAGTACTGGATTTTCAGTGTCCTCTTGAAATTTTGCAGGGTAAAATTCCCAATACCTCACACTTGAAGATTTTTGGGTGTCAATGTTTTGTTCACCTCCACTCAAATCAACGTGACAAACTTGACCCCCGAGCTTCCAAATGTATTTTCTTGGGATATTCTCATACCAAGAAAGGATACAAATGTTATGATAACATTAGCCAGAAGCTTTATGTCAGCCGGGATGTTAGATTTGTTGAGACCACTCCTTATTTCACTGATTCTAATCAGGGGGAGTCCTTGGAAGACTTAGTCCCTCTTCCCAGAGCAGAGATCTGCAGCATCGACTTGCCTAGGCCTACTAGGCCAATTATCTCAACGGTCATTCCAGTAGACGATCCTCCATCTCCTATCATACCTCTTGAACCGATGTCCCCAAATTCACCAAATGAAGTGCCAGCTCCAAGACGTAATCCTCCAAGAACTCGACAGTGCCCCTCCAAATTTCAAGACTATGCCGCTTATGCAGTCAGGTATCCTGTCTCAAATTATTTGGATTATTCAAAATTATCTCCATCGTATTCTGCTTTTTTGTCAGCCATATCCAATGATCATGAGCCTAGAAATTTCGCTGAAGCCCAATCTCACCTGGTATGGCGGAAAGCTATGGAGGAGGAACTAACAGCACTTGCTGACAATAATACTTGGAGTCTAGTTCCCCTTCCAAAAGGTAAACACGCAGTTGGCAGTCGATGGATATACAAGACCAAGTTCAACTCAGATGGATCTGTTAATCGATATAAAGCGCGCCTTGTGGCTCAAGGGTATACCCAAGAATTTGGTGTTGATTACAAGGAGACGTTTGCTCCTGTTGCAAAAATGACCACGGTAAGAGTTCTTTTATCTGTTTCTGTCAATAATGGATGGTTCTTATCGCAAATGGACGTAAAAAATGCCTTTTTACACGGGGATCTTGAAGAAGAGGTGTTTATGAAGCTTCCTCCTGGCCACTCGTTAAGTTCCACTCCTAATTTGGTATGTAAACTTCATAAATCTATTTATGGGCTAAAACAAAGTCCTCGCGCATGGCATGCAAAACTTAGTGGAGCCCTTGCTTCATTAGATTTTAGGAAAAGTTCTGCAGATTCCTCATTATACATTCGTTTTAAACATGATGATAAATTGATGGTTCTCATTTATGTCGATGATTTAATTATCTCAGGAAATAATCTTGAATCTTTTTCTAAATTGAAGAAAACTCTTCAACAATTATTTCCGATTACAGATCTTGGTCCCTTGAAATATTTTCTTGGGATTGAAATGGCCTCATCTAAGAAAGGTTTTTTCCTTAATCAACGTAAGTACACTCTCGATGTGCTTCAAGATGCAGGTATGCTTTCCTGTTGATAGTAAACTTAAATTATCTCTTGCAGGTGCGGTTCTTCCCTCGCCTAAATATTATCAACAACTTGTGGGGAAACTTATTTATCTGACGATTACCCGTCCGGATATCACCTACGCTGTTAGTCTTGTCAGCCAGTTCATGCATGCTCCAACCGTCCATCATCTAAGCATGGTCAAGCGTATTTTGCGATATTTGAAAGGAACTATTGGTCGCGGAATCGTCATGACCAGAAACAACCATACCAATATAATGGGCTATACAGACTCTGATTGGGCTGAAAATCAACTTGACCGGCGCTCAACTACTGGATATTGCATGTTTGTTGGAGGTAATCTTGTGTCTTGGAAGAGCAAGAAACAACATGTTGTCGCTCGCTCAAGTGCCGAAGCTGAATACCATGCAATGGCGGCTGCCGCTTGTGAACTTGTGTGACTTCGAAGTCTGCTAACCAATATGGGTTGTTCATCGGTCACTCCGATGAGCCTTTTTTGCGACAATCAGACTGCCATGCACATTGCCAAGAACCCGGTGTTTCACGAAAGAACTAAACACATTGAAGTTAATTGTCATTTTATTCGTCAACAAGTTCAATCTAACAACATCACTACGCATTATGTGCGCACCAGTGATCAACTTGCCGATGTGTTTACCAAAGCCGTGTCATCATCCCAGTTTCATCGGCTATTATGCAAGCTTGGATCTTTCAACCCTCTTGATCCAGCTTGAGGGGGAGTGTTGAAGACAGTGCTCTTACATGCCTAATTAAAGGCTGTGCATTAGATATTGTAGGGTGTGCATTAGATATTGTAGACTGTGCTTCTCAATATGCAGCATTAATTAGCAACGATATTATTCCCATTTATTGTCTCTTCTACAGCTTAGTCATCAAACATATACTGTATATAAACTCAAGTGTAATCTCTTCAAGTCTTATGATTGAATATACCATATTGCGGTAATTCCAGCAATCAAGCTTTATTACATATTTCATCTTCTTCATATCAATACATATTAATTTCTTCATTTACCAAACATTAGAATACATTTTTATCTTTCTTTCCATAAATCTTAGAGTAACTACTATTTTCACTTGAAAATTACAAGTTCGTAGATGAATGAATCAGGTTTCATGTGAGTAACTGCAAATTCTAATCTCGCTATGTATAGATAAGAGTGACCACGAGGCTCAAGGAGAGTAACTCTTCATTTGAAGTCAAGTTAGAATTGGAATTCGTTGATGGAAGCTTGAGGTATCAGCAGAAATATTTAATAAAATATATGTTTCAATGTTTTAAAATGCTAAAATCTTAGCTTTTCGGCAGGTATCAGATTTAAGTTTGCTAAAGCTTCAGGTTTATCATATCTGTAATTTTTATGCTCAACATTTTCATATGTGATCCTATTATTTATTTATTTACTAAGTAAATCCCTTTAATCTTTATATGTTGATAATGTGGTCCCTCCACTACTAAGGCTGTTATTTTTCTATTAATTTGAAATGACATTATATACGATGCAAGAAAAGGTTAAACAAGGATCGAACATAATTGTGTCTACTTTTTAGTTTTATACTATTGAACATAAACCTTAACCCCATTGTTGGACGAGGCTGAGATTTTATCTTGTATTTTCAGATATGTTTTTCTATATTAGATTTAAATTAGTGGGCAATGAGATTTTGTAATATAGGCTAGAAGACGCAGCACGAATTTTGTAATTTATTATCTTTTGACTTATTTTCTTCCTTTCAGGAGAGAATTCTTTTCCTGAAAGGATATTAAGCATCTGATTTTGAAAATGTTTTCTAGTTATATAAGGATTTCTTTAATGTCCCATGATCCTTTTCTTACAAGGATTTCTTATTTATCTTATAGTTGTCCATGGAAAGAAGGGTATGTGGTATTTAAAGCAAAATATTCTTTTGTTTCAGGAGAGAATTCTTTTCCTGAAAGGATTTTTTATTTTTGTTTTATTCTTTTGTTTGATCTTTTGTTGAAGTTTTTAGAAATTTTTTTTCTTCCATTTTTTCTCTATCATTATTAAGACAAAAATAAAACAAATAAATGAAAATAATAATAATAATAATAATAATAATAATAATAATAATAATAATAATAATAATAATAATAATAATTTAATTGTTTTTCTTGCTTACTCTATTGTTAATGTTTTTTAGGATTTTTTTTCCCTCAGAACAATTTGATAGTTTTTATTATGTTGACAGTGATAACAATGATAATTTTTAGTTTTTATTGTATTTTTTTTTTATCTTTTTTTGTTGTTTTTACAATTTTTTTAATCTTTCATTTATTTATTTATTCTTTCATGATAATAATGATAATAATAATAATAATAATAATAATAATAATAATAATAATAATAATAATAATAATAATAATAATAATAATAATAATAATAATATTTTAATTATTTTTCTTGCTTGCTATTTTGTTCATGCTTTTTTTTTCTCGGTATAATTTGATAATTTTTATTGTTTTGATAGTATCAGCAATAATAATTTTAGATGTTAAGACTCCGATGTTGCTATTGTTATAATATTTTAAATTAATATTGCTTCCTTTTCTCCTTTATTTCCCCTTTATTGTTATAATAAGAATAGATGATTTTTATAATTTTACTATCTGCTCAATAATGATTTTAGTGATGAATTTTTTTTTCTTATAAAAATATTTTGCTATTTTTTTAATGTTAGTTTGCGCTCTTTTGTGATCTTTTATGACGCAATACCTACATTCTAAAATATGTAATCTATGCTTGCGTACAAACTCTACTTAAAATTTTATACATTTTATCTCCTAATCTATAACTTTTATTTAGTTATATCATATAAATTTATCGTTGTGGATTTAATTATGTTAAATTATATACACAAGAATGCCCGCGACAATGCACGGGGCAGTTAGCTAGTACCAAATAAAACATGTGAAATGTAGATCGCTAATTTGGGGAGCAATGCTAAAGAGTTGGATTTCATTGATAAATTTGATATGGACCTTCTCTAATTAGAAAGCAGGAAAGGGTAGCGGCTTAAGGTTTTTATTCTTAATTAATATTTTTATTTTAAAAAAAAATGCTGCATTTTCAAGATATCTCATTTTAGATAATATTTTAATATGTATAGCCTTGCATGATATTTTCTTGCCTCTTATTTTATATAGTGAATTGTATTTGTGTCTATTTTTATTGTCATTTTATTAAATAAAGCTGTTAATCATAACCGTGTTGAATATTTAAATTATGAAATTAAATAACTTAATCTATATTTGATTCTTAAATTTTTAATTTATTTATTGTCAATGAATATTTATTTATATATTAACACATATAATTATTAATTTATATATATACATAAATTTTTATTTTAAATTTTATTATATAAAAAAACATGTTGAAAAAGGTAATATATTCATTTCCATAGAAAAACCTCAAAACCGCAGCGGTACAGAAAGTAAAGAGGAAGTTATGCTCTCAAAGTGGGACCAGCTCAGCCTTTTACAGCAAGCCCAAAGGACCCACCTCCCCATACGGCTGTGCCTTCCCTTACCGGCAACGCGTGCTCAAGTGTCACTCTCCAGTCTTCCGCTCTGAAAGCTTGTTCGCCTTTCTATCTTCTAAATTCTGGCGATGCATTATTAGTATTATTTTTATAATAAGTTTAAATAAGGCCTAGATAGGCATGGGAATGTGATCATGTGTCTTGATAAGCACAAGCCGACAGAGGGATTATTATTTTATTTTTTTGTTTACTTGCAGTAAAATTTGTCTTAATATATAGATAAACAAAAGGATATGTGTACATATCAACGGCCACGATCATTGCGTTGATGGCATTGCTTGTGCATTCCCTTTTCTTTTGAAATGGCCGCATTTTAATTTCGAAACAAATTTGATATTTATCAAAATAATTATATGAACAAAGTATGAAAAATCTTTATATGATCAAGTCCCTAATGAACTTATTATATACGATGCATCGGTTGTATGCTCTTTGGATAAAAAAATACTTCAATTAAATATGAGTATTAGACTTTGATTTTATTGCTTTTATTATCCCCATCGTATGATCATTTTAGTGATACTTTGCAATATAGACAGGATAATTTTAGGCCAGAAGATGTCAAATTGTTTATACTCTGGGTTGAAAAGATGAGTGTAAAGAGTCATAATGATGGTCATATTCTCGACCTGATTGTGAAGGGTAGGACAAATAATAAGGGCTCGAATAATAGAGGCAGATCTGGATGAAATTGAAGTTTAGTAAAATTAAATGCTTTGAATGTCATCAAGTTGGGTAAAAAAAAAAAAAAGAAAAAAAAAAGAAAAAAGTTGGGCACTTTATCATGGTTGTCAAAATCGCTATTTTGACACGACACGGAAGGGGCTTCGAAAACTCGGATCGTAAGATCGTAAAATCACAGTTAAAATCGTGTAGATAGAAAAATCGTAAAATCGTAAGTAAAATATTTCCGAATATAATATAGCATAATTATGGCCATAAAACTTCATTAGTTAAGGTTCATGCATGATTCAAAATAATTGAAAAATACATTACAAAACAATTATGTCCATAGAATTTCATTAGGTAAAAATTAACAAACTAAAAATAAATATTTTGTTGATGTGATATATAAATTAAAATCAGTCTCATGACCGTTATTTTTAATACATTCATCAAAAATATTATTATTAAAAGGACTATCAGTGCTAATACTGGTACCAACACCGATATTGCTAGTACTAGCTCCAACTCCAACAAATTATTTTGACATCAAGACATGAAAATGATTTAAAAACATCAAAAAAATTTAAATTGTGTATATATGACTTTTTTGTTCATGTGTTCTCCAATGATAAAAGCTATTTTGGAGAACCATTTTTTTATCTTATTTTAAATAAAGTTCAATTATTTATATATAGTTTAATTATACAATTAATTATATAATTAATAGGAGTAAGTTATATAATTAAATAATTGCTTTTGAAAAACCCTCCAACAATAAAATTATTATTTTTAATTATATTTAAATTTAAAAAATGAATTTAAATATAATTAAAAGACCCACAATATTTTAGATTTGAAATTTAAACTACTTATTTTATGTTTTTCAAGTAATTGTATATTTTTTTTATGGTTGTTGTATTTGAAATTAATTAATTTTATTTATTGTCTTAAATTAATAGGATTTTTTTAAAATTATTTTTTATGCTAATTATTATTATTATTATTATTATTATTATTATTAATATCATAACCCCCCCGTAGAAACCTACTTTTTTTTATTATTATTATTATTATTATTATTAATATCATAACCCCCCCGTAGAAACCTACTTTTTTTTTATTATTATTAATATTAATATCACTCCCCCAGAAACCTACTATATTATTATTATTATAAAATCCCCCCCCCCCCCAAAAAAAAAAAGAAGAAGAAAGTAAACCCTAATTCCCTTCCCTCCCTCCCTTGTGCCGCCGCCCGCCCACCCACCCACCTCCCTCCCTCTCCTTGTGTCGTTACTCTCTTCCTCCTCATCTCCTCGTCCTCTTCTCCACTTCTTCTTCTTCGTTGCCTCCCTCCATCTCCCTTTGCTGTGTCCTCCTTTTTTCCCTCTTTCTCCACCACCACCACCACCACTACCAGCAACCTCGACTCCATTCCCAAACCCATCAATGGTGGCAAGAGAAGGAACAAGTGCAAATGTTGTTGTTTTTGGCTGCCAAGAGATTTTTGATTATTTGTGTATTTTTGAATTGTGGCTTTGTTGATGGTGATTGTGATTATTTGTGTATTTTTGAACTGTGATTTTGTGGTTTTTATTGTTGTTTGTTGTTGCCCTTATATATCAAAAATCGAATTTTTGAATTAGCTTTTGAAGTAACGGCAGAATGAGCAGGATCGTAAAATCGGACCGATCCGATCCGATTTTACGATTCCGTAAGAGTTTGACCCAAAACGATTTTTTTATCCAAGTTGACACGATTTGATGAGTTGACTCGCAAAATCGTATGATTTTGCGAGTCAACTCGCGATTTTGATAACCTTGCACTTTATGAATAACTATTCTAACTGAAAAGATAAGCGAAGAATGAGAAAACCTCTATTGCTGCAAATATTGCTAGTGAAGGGAAAAAAACATTTTTGACATTGAAAGTATCTTGGTTGTATTTGTTAGTAGCTCAAGTGATGAGTGAATTCTTTCTTTGGATTGTATATTTTATATTTATCATCATATAAGCTGGTTAATTTTAATAGAGTTGTCAATAATATCATTTTATTCAGAGACAACAATTAATTTCTATTATTGGTATGGACATAATTAAAAGTGGGATATATGATAACACATATGTTTGAGACATATGACTAAGAGGTGGATGATAGAGTTAAGCAAATGATGATATTGTGGATTATGTTTATTGGGTTTCTATGAGCATTGTGTTTAGGAGAAACAATGTATGGTTAAATTTAATATGACTAAGTAAAATGCATCATTTTAGGCTATACATCAAGGTAAAATGATATTGGTTATGGTGTGTTGATCCCAAGTTACCTAAGTTTAGTAGGTACATGATGTTTGATGAATCTATTATGTTTTATAAGAAAAAAAAGTTAAGTAGTGTTAATCTTAAGATGGTTAAGGTACTAGCAAGTAAGTAGAGCTAAGGTACTAGCAAGTAAGTAGAGCTTGAGATTTGAGCTTTTAATACAATGGGAAAAAAATGCTTCAACTAAGCCTTCAGTCGATGTATGACTTGAAACAATTACTAAGGCATTGATATAAAAGGTTTGATACTTTTATACTTGAACATCATTACTTTATGAGTGATTGTGATAGTTATGTGTATTCCAAAAAACAATTAGATGGTTCATATATTTGTAATTATATATTTATGATATATTAATTACCTATAAGAACATGTTTGAGATTAATAGTTTGAATGATCAGTTGTGTGGCGACTTTGAGATGACAGATTTGGTTACATCCAAGAATATTTTTGGTATAAAAAGATCAAAATGATGATAATTTATACTTATTAAAAGGGAAATATAATGAAAAGGCACTTAAGCTTTTTAGTATGAAAGACTGTAAGCTAGTGAATACTGTATTTGTAACTCATTTTAGATTATCTTTAGCTTTATCACCAGAAATAAAAGAAGGAGAAAGAGCATATGTCAGGTGTTTTATATACTAGTACAGTTAGAAACATTATGTATGTTATTGTTTGCACTCATTTGAACATTTCACATATTATTAGTGTGGTCAACAAGTTTAAAAAATGGATATTTTGTTATCTTAGAGGTACTATAAATGCTTATTTGTTATATGACAAGGATAACATCACTAGAAATAATGTTGATTTGAATAAGAGAAGTAACTAACAAGATGAGTTTTCACACTTTCAGATATTGTCTAAAGTGAATCTCATGATCATATGGTCACATAACTTATAAAAAAAATTAAAAATGATCACAAGAAAGCCAAATTTTAGGTTTGAAACCCTAACCTAAAGGTAACCCTATACCTAAGAACCAAAGATATTGAAAAAACAACTTGGACCCAATGATAACCTTATACTTAGGAACCAAAAATATGTGAATAATACCATAAAGTCAATTAATCTTTGATAAGTAGATGTATGATCCTTATCCCAATAACGAAAAGTTTTTTGAAACATGCATAACAAAATAAAAATCATGTTTATTCAAATAATCATAGTTGTCAAAACTTTCATCCATGAAAGCAATATCCCCTCTAAATAACCCTAATGAACCCATTTCGGGTTGCATGCTAATGGTGCTTAACTAGTAATCAACTAACACAAGTCTAATGTTGAAACAAACCCTAAAACAATATCTAATGGGTCAAAACAAACCCAATTTAGAATAAAGTCTAAAGCTAATAATATTTAACATTAAAATAAAAGGCAGCAACATAAAACATAGTTTTCTTGCTTGAAATCCTCCTGCATAGCTGAAACTCCCCCTTTGCTTTTCTTAGAGGCTTTGTTGAAACTTCATGCTTCAAATTAGCTTGGAAACTTTGTTTTTAATGTATGAAATTGTCCTCTTAAATTGCCTTCTCTTAGTTTCCTTGATGTCCTAAAAAATCCTATAAAATAAGTAAAAGAACAAAAAAAAAAAAAACCAAGCCTCCTTGACACCATATACATTTCATAATGGATATGGAATCCTTACAAATTGGATAATAGTTGCCATCATAAATGTCTCCAAGTTTGACATAGAATCCTTATAGAATATGTAAATCAATAGTTGACACATATATTTCCAAGAGCATTAAGACATTATTGTATTGACAAGAATTCATTATTATTTTTTAAATTTTCACACATTTTTAATAGATTTCAGTCTTGAATTTCAATATATTATTCTCTCCTATCCAGATGAATAAATAGGCTTATCATATATTTTCAAAAAAGTATGAATGTCTAATTTCCAACTTAATTGGAATCTCAACATAACTATTTATGTATCTATAGATATAGTCTCGAAAGTAGATAAACATTTAAATAAACAAATTTGATAAGATTTATCTAGTAATTTTGACCTTCTGAAATAATCTCTTTATAAATCTTATTAACCTTAATTTTGAACCATATATAGAAAAGTATGTCTAGAAACTCCTTTATAAATTTTATTAATTGGGAAGATATTTTACAATCAATTGTTGCCTTGTGGATGATGAAATGTACAACGTACATACCCTCCTTGTCCTATATTGCACAGATCATGCTCCTTTTTATTCAGTATGGTGATTCAATGAATGAAGAAGAAGTATTGGATTTGTGATCCTGTGGCCTGTCCCTTTTAACTTCTCGATCGTGTTTGAGAGGTGCCCACTCAGCGTACAGTCGAGATCTGTTTGTCGGCGGGACATGAGATGTCACCTCAAGCTCCCTCGTATTAAGGAGCATCAGAATAAAATATAAGGCGCCAGATAATTGAGACAACTATTGCTGGTTATAAAGAATTCCTGGTTGCATGTGACTATCTCAGCAGGCTAAGCTGTTAATTTTGTTGATTGTTTAGAGTAATGCAAAACCCTGTGATCCTCAACAACTTTATTATAAAAATATGAATATATAACAGGTTTGAGTGTTACTCTATCCAATTTTATATAGCTGCAATGCTGTACCTGTCTGAGGCATCTGTGTCACAAAACTTGAATCACATTGGCCAAGGCACTTGGATTTGTTTCGCATGCTCAAACCACAAATGCGACGAATAATTTGGTTTGTGCGTGTGAGAGAGAGAGGGAGAGAGAATCTTCAATTCCTCTCCAGTTATATTTTATAATTCCTATCTTCTGCAGTATTTACTGATGGAGAATGTGAAGGCAAAGTCTTTCTCTCACAAGCTTCAGGGGTGAGAGGTTTGTGGTGGATAAAGAACTTCTGGCCTTTTCCTAGAAAGAGTTCTTCTTCCTGTGTTGCTTCTTAAAACACAAGCTTTGATCGTCTTCTCGACTCTTGAAAGCTCCACTTACAGGTCAGAAGATCATAAATCATTAACCTTTTATAGCCATCCTATTTTTCTTTTTGCATGAATTATATGGAAGAGAATATTGGAAGGGAAGAAGGTAGTAAAGCTGTTAACATTTTCATCTCAATCATATTCCTGATAATGCTTTTCTGCTTTGTAAACTTTTTATCTCAAACTAAGAAAAGTTTACTTCTTCTCTCTATTCTGACTAGCAATAACCTATAAATAAATATATGTTACAGATGGTTTATCCATTGTTTTACTAGATATTTCTTGTTCCAAGAGGGATTTCATTTCCATAATCTAAACAAACATGCATACGCTTCACTCTTTTTGAAAAAGATTTCATCTCAACTCAATAATTAATGAAAACTCTATTCATATTCGTTGGATTAGTTATAAGGATCCACCTTCTCAATTCTGTTATGCTGTGAGATAAATTCTATGTTGTTGTGGTCAAATCATAGGCTAGAACCATCACATTCTTATTTTTCTCGAAAAGTAGTACATGTAATAAATATATATGTTTCATAGAGTGTGCAAATTCAGCTGATAACATTTACTGGTAAAATTTCGTAGTAGTAGCCACACTTAATGCAACAGTATCGTCCATGCTGGTAGATTTTTCTATATGGAAATTATGATTGTGGCCCAAGAGGAGTGAATGGAAGAAAACACAAGCTAGTAAACAGACAAATTACACAAGTAGCTGACGTTATATTAATGAAAGCAATATCGACGGCTTCTATCTTATATCACTTCTTTGTTGTCAAGCAATCTATCATCACTCAAGGAGCTTTAGCTTTAAATTGTTTCTTTTTATCCTCTTTTTATAGATTCAAGAAGGAAATGCGTGACAAAACTGAAAATGTAATTTAAACGGGTTTCTTCTTGAAAGTTCTTGGAAAGGAGGCATTGCGCAGATTCAACTGTATAATATAATTTCTCGAGGAGACAATTGAGTTGAGTCTAACACAAGCTAAACTCATGGAGAAGTTTCTCAAGCCCTGCGACAAGGAATACATGAGAATGGCCATGTTAAAACACGAAGAAACATTAAAAGAGCAGGTGCTTTTACTCCACGTGAATTTGTCTTTCACTTGATTCATTATTTGTTCTATCCTTGTAAGAGATTCAGAGTTTGTGAATAATGTTGCAGATATGTGAGCTTCATCGTCTATATCGAATCCAAAAGATAATGATGAGAAACATTGAAAGCAGCAGGCCTAACGAGCGGAATCAAGAGTTATGGAGACACAGCAGGCCCAGTCAGTCTAATCGTGCTCGCGATATGCAGCAGAAGTCGATAGTGAAACTTGACTTGGAGTGGCCTTCCGAAGATTGCGTTGCTGAATCAAATGCAGATAGAATAGTAGAAGAGAGTGAGATTCAGCTAACATTGGGACCTTCCAGTTATGACACCAGGAAGAAACCTGAAACACCACTATCTTCAGATTCAGGACCTGGCCGCTCGTCGACTTCCACTGGATCCAGCCATTTAAACAGGGCCAAAAGAGAAGAGTTAAGGGGCTGCGAATTGGGGCTTTTCCAAGTTCCTGGCATGGCCATGGGGTACCAAAATGAAAGTAGTGGGGTTGAAGGGCAATTGAGACAGGAGAGGCTGAAACAACCTCCTTGGCTTTGCCAAGTTTTGAGTCTGAACATGGCTTGAAAAGTCGATTTTAGACTGATTCTTATCGACTGATTCTACCAGTTATGTTTGTATTTATCTTTCTGCATAGTTTCTAGAAAGCTTAGTGTCTCGAGTAAAGATGAGTTTCTTCCCCTGTGGCTTTCAAAACCCCCTTACAATCTACAGATTGACATGATCATATTTTCTTCTTTTAGTAAACAGGTATAATTTTCTGTTTGTGGCGGTCCAAATATACTATCTAGCAATTTGGCTCTTCATTCCAGGGCATAATAAGCATCTCTATTCGTAGACAGAGTTTACAAAACTTCAATACACCAATGGAATATCTGTTTGTATCAGACTCTGCTTCAATATTGCAAACAAACAATCCCATTGGGAAATATGCTCTCAATCGGAGAGTTTATGCATGGTTCAAAACATTTTTGAACTGGGTTTTAGAAAACCTAGAGGGGCTTTTTGGAAATTTAAGGAATGTTGTCCAATGATCCTTTTAATGTGGGCAGGGCTTCAATGGGTATATATAAATCTGTAATTAGACCCCTGGAACCAAGCAATTTATATTTTTTCTTTTTTAAAAGTTTTTTTTGGATGTTAGCAAACATTACTTTTCAAAAAATATATTTTATGAGCTCAAATAAAAATAAAACCTTAGTTGTTCATTTTTGTCCTGCAAACTAGGGGGTGTCAGACACCACTTACCAGTCTAGCTCACGTAACATTGTGCCAATAAAGCTGACATTGGCACCATTAGTGGAGGTAGCCCAGAAAACTTGTTTTATATTTTTAAAAATCTCAACCACATCTAGCTAATAAACGGGTTTTTTAATATGTTTAGAGAGATATTTTTTTTTCAATCTTATTTTGCATATAAATCTAATTCATAATTAATGTTAATAACAATTAAAAAAAATACAATTAATTATCTAAAGGTCAGTTCTACCTTTTAATGTTTGATTAACTTTTTAGGTTTAGTGGCTGTTTCAGAGTGTAATTAGAGTTATTTTTAAAATGTATTTTGTTCATAAATATATTAAATGATATTTTTAAAAAATAATTATATTTGACATGAGCACTTAAAAATGATCTAAAAACACTAAAAAAAATTATTTAAAATAAAAACAATTCAATTTTTTTCAAAAACTTTTATATAACGCATTGCCAAATAGGACTTTAGTTGTCACAAATCTTGATATTCAATTGTTGAGCTTCTAATAATTACATAAATCACCATATTAGAAATCTTCTAAGCTATTTTATATATAAAAAAATGATTGATATGTCTTGAGTGTGAACTCTTTTTTTTTAATTTTTTCTTTTTAGTTTTGAATATGATAAAAAAAAACATATTACATGACATTTTATTTTTGGGGGAAAACCAAATAACCATATTGATGACAAAAATATTACTTTGCCATTTGCAAACACATTTATTTTATGATGATTGTTAGAAATTTACCCGACCATTTTTTTTCTTGATTTCTTTAGGTCTAAAATCATAATTCCTTGTATTAATTGCAATCTAATCCTAGATTTATTTATATTTGAAGATTAAGTGTAATCTCTAACAATGTATCATGATACCTTAAATATTATAAAATTATATTTTGCTTGACTTTATTTTTTTAGTGGTTAGTTTCTTAGTATAATTATTATCACTTTATCAATAATATTTCAATTTAGATATTTAATGATAAAATATATTTACCCTATCAAATTATATTTGTTATCAACACCATATTTATTTACCATTTGAGTAAATCTTAAAACTTATTTCAAGTCTTATTCTACATTTCGCAAGTATTTTATAACTAATACTATTGAAGAATATTTTTTTATTAATGACTAAAATAATTTCATATAATTTTATAGTATATTCAATACTTGTCAATTTATTACTCTTGATAAAAGAATATGAAAAATATTTTATATACAAAATAACTAACAAATAGAAATATAAAATTTATTCACATGTCACGTAGTTCTTTCTTTTCAAAAGACAATCGATCTCGTCACAGAGAATATTCTTACGGCTGAACTTATTGTAATTGCTATATAATTAACATGTCATTAACTCACGAAATTAGCCAATAACTCATTAATCTAATTAGATTTACAACTCTACTTTGATATTTGTCAATTTCTATATTTCCAACTCATAAATGAGGCGGTGGTGCGTAGCGTATAGACTATACAGTTGAGGCACTGACTGACACGTGGAAAAATAGATGAGCAAACCCAAAACCCTGCAGTAGCATTGCTTCTCCTTCACTGTCTGCGACTGTGCGCGCCCCCGATTACCCAAACCTGCGCATCACCACCACTGTCTCCAACGGCGAAGAAGGCCATACCGATAAGATCATCGAGATCTTGAATCCGCGGCGATCCATGTCGAAAGCGCGAGTTTATACCGATGTGAATGTTCTGCGTCCCAAGGAGTATTGGGATTACGAATCTCTCACTGTGCAATGGGGGTAAGTAAGTTTTAATGAAACCCTCATCTGTTTTTGAATCTCTCCTTATAGTTGTTTTTTATTAATCTTTTTTTTAAGAGATTGGGGGGCTCATGGGCTTGAGAATTTAAGATATTCTTAGTGATTGGGATTTGAAGCGAATTTATTGGAGCTGTTTTGTTTTTTAGGTTTTGGGCATAGTAAATAATCAATTATTATTATTATTTGGTTAAACTGATTGCAAAATTATGTTCTTTTATTGTTGTTGTTAGCTATCTTTGGTGGATCCATGCGCCGTGGGAGAGAGCAATTTAAGATATATGTGATGTATTACAAATGTTTCTAACACACTAGAACGGTATCCAAATGGCTTGGTTGTCCATGGATTTGAGCCATTTCCTTGGTTTGGATAATCCTTTCAAAAGCTATAGCATTCTAGGTACTGAAAGTATGGTTTTCTTTTAGTTACTGTTTTCTGGTCATAAAGTAGTTGTCCAAGAATTGGATATATGGTGAAATGATGAAGATTTTCCTCATCTGTAAATGACAAAAGCGTAAAATCTCATTCAGTTAAGGGGAAGTGATTTTTATTGAGATTGCTCCTTTGTGAAGTTGGTTTGCTGTATTTTCTGTATATTCACTAAATGGATGTTTCTTTTGTATTTCAAGTATCTCTGAGATTCTAAGCAGGCTTATATTTGGTAATCACTGAGGACTGGCTTGTGTGAAATGATATTATTAATACTACGATTCACTAGTTGATGCAAAATTTAAATCTGTATATGAACGGGGACTCCTAAAGAATGCAAAACGTAGCAGTTTTAAATGCCAAAAATGGATTTTGCTGAATACTTTCATACCATTTAGCTCCATCTCTGATTATTCCATATTAAATTGTTCGCTCTCCATCTTTTTTCTTGTCTCTAGCCATCGTTTGCAGCTTATGCTTTATGTTTCAGTGTTCTATAGTAAAATGCCAGAGTGGTGGTATCAAGCATTGTGTTATATAATAGCTGGCAGATCTGTTCATTCCTCTTTTTTCTTATTTGTATCCTCTAGTGATATCTATAGTGTAGTTTCTTTCCTTTATGTTTTAACTTTTCTAGATCTTTCCAGTGATCAAGATGATTACGAGGTTGTTCGGAAAGTTGGAAGGGGAAAGTACAGTGAGGTTTTTGAGGGCATAAATGTTATTAGCAATGAGCGGTGCATTATCAAGATCCTCAAACCTGTTAAGAAAAAGAAGGTGATTGTCAATATCTTTATATCTAACATTTCAGTGCTTTCTTGTTTTGTTTTTTAAAGAAATGTTTTTCCCTAAACTTGACTAGAACTTTGTTTGGGGCATAGTGATTATCATTCTATGATCCTTTTGCAGATTAAAAGGGAAATAAAAATACTTCAGAACCTTTGTGGTGGCCCGAATATAGTAAAGCTACATGACATTGTCAGAGATCAGCACTCAAAAACTCCTAGCCTCATATTTGAATATGTGAATAGTACAGACTTCAAAGTTTTGTACCCCACTTTGACTGATTATGACATACGCTACTACATATATGAGCTGCTCAAGGTATCTTATGCATGATAATTTCTCTTCCCCTCCCTCTTTATGGATAGAATTATGTTGGAAGTCATTGAAGAGTGTACAATATGTTTGCTTTGATGCAAGTGCATAAATTGATATGATCCCATCTATTGACCTTCCTATGGCTATTAGTGTCACTGTGTGTATGTCATCATCTTAGATCAAAGTCTATCCCTCTTGTGTATGTGGATTTAAAAGGGAAAATGCTTTTCTATTATGAAGCAAATGTAGTGTCAATGTTGTAAAAGGCGAAAGGTGCTAAAAGGTGTCAAGCCTATGAAAGGCTTGAGGCGCTAGGGACATGCCTAAGTGCTCGCCCTAATGAACTAGGGCAATATGCTATAATTTATTTTTCAAATGTAATATTATATCATATCATATAAATCTAAAATATATATCCTCTCAATAAAGATTAGATCAACAGAAAATCAAAAGAAAATTTAAAATACTATAACATTATAAAGCTATATTTTTCACCCTTAAAACAAAATAAGATAATTTAAAGTAATAAGTAGCAAAAAAGATGAAAAAGAAAAAAATAAATATCAGTTAAAAAAAGGACAAATAGGTCAAAACACAAATCAATTAAAAAAAGGAAAATCCAACAAAAAAAAGAAACTTCATGCAGGTGCTAGCCTTAATGCCTCGCACTCACTCACAAGGTGCTTTGTTGAAATCCAACACTTGATGCTACAAAAGGCATTGGGGCCTCGCTCGCCTTGCCTGGAGTGCCTAGGCGAGTGCCTCAGTGCCACTTGGCAACACTGTGTAGTATGGTAATGACATTAAGGTTTCTGCTCAAATAAATATATCTTGAAAATGCAGGCATTAGATTACTGCCACTCACAGGGAATAATGCATAGAGATGTCAAACCTCATAATGTTATGATAGACCATGAGTTGCGAAAACTTCGCTTGATAGACTGGGGTCTTGCTGAATTTTATCATCCTGGCAAGGAGTATAATGTCCGGGTTGCTTCAAGGTAATGGTTGAAAGCATTATATATCATCTTAATGACATTCTGTTTCTTTATCTTTTTGTTCATGTTATTTACTTTTAGCTCTTGAATTTAAGATAAATTGTAGTGGGCAACCCTTCTGCCTTCTATTGATGTGATAAAATATTAAAAACACACTAATAAAGCTACTTTAAATTTCTTGTCCATAACTCAAAATTAGATCTTATGGACTATAAGTAAAGGTTTATTCCACTCAATGGTTGGTTATGTAATGTTCTGTCTAACCCTTACATTCAATCAGTTGAGCATCTGAAAATTGAGTGGTTCATATGATGCATTTATGGTAACAAATTTATCTAAATTCAAACTCAAGCTGAGTGAGCTTCTGATAAGGCATGTTTCCATGATCTGCATAGCAGATTGCATGAGTCAACCATCAAAGTATTCCTTTTCTATGTTTAGATCCGGGGTCAATTTTTTAACTTCCAAGTAGGTGGTAGTTCTTGACATACTGTAATTTTTGGTCCTGAACTTCAAGAATGAAACAGTTTTCTGAAAGGTCCAAGTAAATGGAATAGCACTTCGATCATTACCTTTGTTTAATATAGCTTTGAATGGTGATATTGTCATTGCCTCATCTTTGAATTAAAGAATAAAATATTCTCCTTGTTTCTCAGATATTTTAAGGGGCCTGAACTTCTTGTTGATTTACAAGACTATGACTATTCTTTAGACATGTGGAGCCTTGGTTGCATGTTTGCTGGAATGGTGAGAATCTCACATGGGGAGCCTTAATGCTACTATTCTTCTTTATGAGATCTATCATGTGTGATTTGCTGATCCTTCATCATCTTGTGATTTGCTGTTTGTTCCTGTTCTTGATGCAGATATTTAGGAAGGAGCCATTCTTTTATGGCCATGACAACCATGATCAGCTTGTCAAAATTGCCAAGGTAGTGCTGATTCAGATGTTCAGTAAAGGAAAATGTCATATTTTGCACATGTTATTCAAGCAATAGTTTTATGAAGATTATGAAGAAATGATTTTTTTTAACTAAACTGTTACCACTTGCCCAATGTCTGATTTGAGCTGATTTCAGGTACTAGGGACTGATGAGCTAAATGCATATCTGAACAAATATCATTTAGAGCTTGATCCTCAACTTGAAGCACTAGTTGGGAGGTTTGTGAATCATGATTTTCTTTTCCATTTTACAAATTGGTTTGCCATTATTTATCAAATGTTTGGTTATGCAATAATGTGGCTTTCTTTTCCAGCATTATGGCCATTTATAATTTGTTAGTCCATTTGAATTAATGTGTCATTTTATACTGCTGCAGGCACAGTAGGAAGCCCTGGTCAAAATTTATTAATCTGGATAATCAGCACCTTGTGTCTCCAGAGGTTCATCATCTTCCATAATTTGTCTAGTCAACTTAAGTTTTTATTCCACCTATCACTAGTAGCTTTAAACTATTGATGATTCTTTTGAGGTGCTAATGTGCAGGCCCTTGATTTTCTTGATAAGCTTCTTCGGTATGATCATCAAGATAGGGTAACTGCTAGAGAAGCAATGGTAATTCCATTTTTGGCTTGTCAGCTATATTATTATTGCTTTTTTTTGAACGATTGTGGTTCAATATATAGGCAGAAACTTCTTCCATCCAGTCTTTCCCCCAAGCATGTTGAATCACATGCAATGGGAAGGGAGGGTGTGCACAAAATGCTTGTGTTAGAAATGTCACTCCATCAGGCATTCAGACACACTAGTTTTTATAATCTGTACAGCATTTTTTCTGCCTCCACTTTGGATGCTCATTAATATTTCAATATTGGCTTGAGAAAAGCTCAAACTTGCTATAGTTTTGCAAGTTGCAGTCCATGGGACTTGCTTTGTGTGTGCCAGAGAGCGATAGATCAAACTGGCAACAGGTTTAATTAACATTCTTTTTGTTCCTTAAACTTTGTTAGTCTTACTGCCATGGTTAAAATGTGGGTAATGATCCAACTGGTTGGAATTATCTGGTTTGGTAATTGGTAATGCTACAGTGTAAGCATTTGAACCTGTTAGCACAAACTTGCATGTGTTTTTTTATTTTTGGTTAACATCTGGTTGATGCAAAATCTTCTGATTTTTGGATATCCTGACGTGTTATCTAATTTTCCCTGATTTTTTCTATGAAGGCCCACCCATACTTCTCTCAAGTGAGAGCTGCAGAAAGTAGCAGGATGCGGACACAGTAACAGATTACTATATTCACATAGATTCTGTCAGTGGGCTGGAGATCCACCCATAAATTTCTCTTTAAGTGAGGGCCACAGAAAATAGCAGGATGCTGACACAGTAGCAGGTTGCTATGCTGATGTTTGTGTGGAGCGTGGTTGCATTTGGGACAGAGTATGGTGCTTATGATTATTTGCCCTATTCACATTGTGGCTGCCCTTTGTTATTTGCAGGCAGCTAACAATTGTACGGATACGTGCTAGATGGTCTTCTCGTCACTGGTCGGATTTTTGTTTGGGAGAATATAATAGCATCATATTCTCTTTCTGAACAGCCTCTTGCATACTCAAACAATACTTTAATTTGAGACTATGGATCAACCCATGTTTCCAGATAACGTCCCTTTGTGTCATCTGCTATTTCACCGTCGACTTGCATGTGCAGCAGGCATATGAACTTCCAAAGAGATGAGCATCAAGATTTTAATCTCAAATTGGTGCTGCTGAATGCTGTAGAAAGTCATACATGGCTGTAAAATCTTCACTTGGGTTAGTTGAAATGAGGTTTATTAGTTGAAATGATTAAGATTTTGATTGTTCCACTATCAATACGTTATCCAAAACCCAAGGGGGTTGGCCTGGCGGTAGGAGGCCTGGGACGGGGGAGTGTGCTCCTTCCACGTCTCAGGTTCGAATCCCACCAGGTGCAAACAATTTCTTTGGGCCAGCGGACTTGGGCGAAGCCCATGAATTAAATGGTTCCTCTGGCTTGCCGCGGTGCAGTTGGGCCATGGGATTAGTCAGGCCCCAACGGGTCTGGATTACCCATTCAAAAAAAAAAAAAAAAAATACGTTATCCAACTTTCTATTTTAGATATCTAAGAACTGAATATGCCTATCAAACTAAATTCGACCAACCCAAAAATAATAAATAAATTTGTGTGAAAAAAGGAAATGAATGTGTTTTTTTTAATTATGGATTATGGTTACCATTTGAGAATTTAAGTTTCGTGTATATTCTTTTTTCAAGTTTAGTTTGTATTTTTGATGTTTGAATGATGTTTATCAATTCAAACTCTTAATCTAAAACCAAGTGTAAACATTAGATCAAAAGTAATAAGACTCCGTTGAGTAATAGAAGGTGAGATGTTCATGGATAAATTTGAAGGTGCTGTTGGAAGTGGAAGTTGGAGTTAATACAAAAGGGTTATGAGTTTTTAGTTTGAAATCTATAATGTTGAAATGAGTAATGGGGTTCGATGGAAAAGAGTACAGTGAAAATTTAAAATAAATATATTTTTGAGAAAGAGAGGATGATCCCAGGAGATTAGCATGTTATGAATAAAAGACAAGGAGGATTTTTGTGGAAAAGTGTTGGTGTAAGTTCCAGTTAAAAACACAATAATGATATCATGAAACAGTAGTAAGCCCAAGAAAAATTGATGACAATACGAAATAAATATATTTTAAAATGAGAATGGTTTTGAATAGTTAGTAGAATAACTAGGAAGGAATTCGGTAAAAGGACCGTGTGGAAAAAAGGTTATGATTGAATAAAATACATGGAATTATCTACTAGTACTGTAAGGGGCAAAATTATATATATAAAAAACAATTAAAATATCTCCGTAAAAAAGTTGTTGTAGTTGGCAAGTGAAGGAGAAAAAAAGGGTTGTTCTTGAATCTTTCACCAAATAGAGAAAATCCACTGTTTTGAAAGATCTTGAGGAGATTTAGTTAGCTAGTTTTAAAAAAGAAAATCAAGTTTAAGAGTGGTTTTAAAGAAGGAAAAACAAGTGGATTCAAGTGAGGGAAAGTGTAAGCTCAAGAGAGAGAAAAGAAGGTTTAGAAGAAAATAGCTATGGAACATGTTCATCTTGAACTCTTAGGTAAGTGTTCGTTTGCTTAATTTTTTGTTTATGATGGGAAATTTGAAGAATTGAAAATTTTAGTACGTTGAAATGTGTAAGTTAGGGGTTTAAAAAGTTTGGGGAGAGGGAATTGTTGACTGAAATTATGTTATATGACCTTTATAATATTGTCGATGCATGAAAATGAATTGTAAGAATGATGAAAATGCTTGGGTTTAGAGACCCTATTTGGCCAAAAACTTTTTGTTTAAAAAAGGGGATAGAATTTACATGAATAGTTGATAAAAAATGAGTTAAATGACTTAAGTAGTGTTATTAATGCTTACAAACATAAAAGATGAAGAAATTTTCAAGGGATGAATTTCCATTGGAGACCAAAACTTTTTCAAAGAAAAAAGATGGAAGTTGTTATTATTAGTTAAAATTATGATGAAATTTATCATTGAATTGTTGAAAGGCATGAATAGATAAGTTTCAGTTACAAAAAAGGGTTAAATGTTTCCTTTGTGGCTAAAACTTTGATATGAAAGAAGAAATGAGTTAACTTGAAATTTGTTAATTGAAAAGAAAAATTGGATAATATGTGTATTTAGCCTAAGGATGTGTTTTGGCTTAAATGTGATTGGAATGAATTTCAAAGGACTTAGAGGGATTCACATGTTCAAATTTCTAGTTTTGGTTTGAAATATTTTATTGGTTTACGTAAAAGTTGGAAGAGGAAAGAAATGCAAGGAATTATTTTTCTTTTTTATGACAAAAAAGAATGTGTTAAGGAAAAACAAAGAAAACTCAATCGTCATACTAAGTGAAATTGTGCTGACAATCTAAGTCATTTAATGATGTAATGTGTGTAAATATGGATGGAAATATGACATGATTGAAAATATGACTTGGTTTTAGCCTAAATTATTTTTAGGATGGTTGAAACAAATATTGAAAGTATGTTTTCCAAACATGAATGCATTGCATAAATGAATGAGATATGAAATAGGAATAATTATAAATTGTTAAATGTGGACCCGAAATATGGTTCTGAGTTTTAATAGATATGATGAGAATGATTGATAAATCCTATTACGATAGGGGAGGCTTTAGGAGCTAGACCGTAAAAAGGAGGAGCTAGATTGTAACGAGCAACAGGAAGGTGCTTAACACCTAAATAATAAATTTTAAATTTAGTATTCCAAGGTAGTTTTATTTGTTTAAATCGTGTAATGATTTTGAAAAAAACAAGTACAAAAAAGAAAAAAAGGAAAACAAAGAAATATTAAGAAAGGAAAATCTTACTAAGAATGATTAATTAGTTTGTCACACAATGGAAATTAATGATATTGATTGATATTGATAACAAGATTTATTTTGATTAGCCTCCCACGTGGTGAAGACTAATGATATCAATTGATACTGATATTTAAGATTTGTTTTGGTTAGTCTACCATGAGATTCAGACTAATAATCTCATTTGATACTGATATTAAGATTTGTCTTGATTAGTCTGTCATGAAGTAGAGACTAATGATATCAATTGCTATTGATATCAAAATTGTAGGGTTCAGTGCATGTAAAGATGACAAATTAAGGATTACTTACCAAGAAAATACTCTATAATAGAATTTTGATTACTTAAAAGAGAAATTGACTTCTCTAGAAAACATGATTGAAAAATAAAAATTGTTGATGTTGAATTATTATACGATGGTGAATGTTATATTTTGTTAATGCCTACTTGTTTATATATGTCTTTGGAAGACTCATTGAAATAAATAAGATATGATATTTGCATGGAACATGAATGGTAAATCATCGAGTTCCAAAAAAATATGATGACAAGTTTGAGTTAATGACATAAAAGTGTTATGCTTTCAAGCCTGTTTTGATTGAAGAATTGTAGCATGAATTAGGCTATTTTGTAAGTGGAATATGGTGAGTTTTCAAGTTTTTTAGATAGTTTAAACAAGTGCAAATAGCTTTTTTTACATTGTAAATATATTATATTTAAGGTTTATGACAATATAAAATTGAGCTATCAGGGTTGTTTTGGGTAGTGAAGAAGTGATACTCTCAAGGTTGAATTATCAATATAACATGATGTATTCAAGAGTTGTTTTGACAATGTGGATAAGGTGTAATAGAGGTTGGTGATGTTAGTGTAAATATGGATTATTTGGGGCTATTTTGATGGTGTAAAAATTGTATAATCAAATTTATTTCTTATGATGTAAATGTGTAACAACTAATGGTTGTTATGATAATTAACCAAAAGATCAATTTCCCAACCTTCTTTCTCTCCCTTTGTTTCATGTTTCTCCAAGAAAAATTTCAGGTTCCTTACTTATTTTCTTCATTATTCTTTGCCCTATTATACTTCTTTTAATGTTTGATCTAAACCCTAAAGATCTTCTCCTGATTTGGTGATTTTTATCTTAATTTATCTTATAAAAGATGAAGAAATCCCTCCCCCCTTTCTATTCTTGCAGCTTCCATCCAAGAGAAGAAAGGAGAAGAGAGGGTTTTTACATTGTCCCTGCAAAATAGGTAAGTATCCTCTCTTGGATTCTTCATTTCTATACCATTTTAACATCTTATCTATATACTTGAATTGGGCAACACCAATAATCTTTTTAAGTTTATCATTATAGATCTTTAGTCCTAGTATATAAATTTTTTCTCTAATATCTTTTAAGGAGAAATTCTTGGATAACAAAATTTTTACTTACTAGAGTAAAAATATATCATTTCCCTATAAATAGTACATTGATACTTGTATCGTGTACATAGAATCATTTTCAAATCCATGGTCTCAAGACATTATTAGGAATCAATATTAAATATTTCTTTCATACAGTTGGCAGAACCATAAAATTAATAGCAACTCATTATTTTTAGCTTACATGAGAAGTCCAAATATATTCGGTGTATGATACCTACTAGATTTACAAAGTTCTTGTGTTTGTTGAGCTTAAGACTAAATATCCAATGTCATAAGAGTCCTATTTAGACTTTAATTCTTATTTATTGAACTTCTTTAAATTCTATTTTTCTTTTATTGCTCATTTGAAGAAAAAATTCTTTTATAGGAAGGTGAGATGTTTTGAGACAAAAACCTTTTACTCAATGAGATGCTATAAATAATATCCAATAGGTTTTTAAAAAAATTCTCACAAACCTATATTTATCACTTAAGTTCTAGCTTTTATATAAAAATATGCTTCATATAAGCATCACATCACTAAGTCCTTAAGCATAACAAGTTTTGTCTTACACCTTTGCATGTCTTATATGGAGTCTTATCAACATATTTTGTCAAAACTCTATTTAAAAAGTAAGCAGCAATTTATAGGATATAACTTTAGAAAAAAAGTAAAAGGACTGCATGATTCATCACATACCACACTATATCTGATGCAAACCTCGTGATCACATGGTCACGGAACCCACAACCAAGAATGAGATCTGATCCCGGAAAGCTGAAATAGGTCTGATAGGAGTGTGACACAATGGAAACATGTCCCAAGGCACCAACACTATTGGAATGAGTAGAATGACGCCACAAAGCCAGTTAATCTTTAATAAGTTGGATTCAGTTCGTTCAAGAACTAAAGAATGCAAGAATCACTCTCACACATAAACTGAAAAGTTCATAATTAAATTTCATCAATGGCTGCCGAAATTTAGGTTACATGAGTTTAAATAGTTCTTGAAAAAGTAACCCTGATAGACCTCTTATGTGGACTTAAAAGAGGTCAACTCAAAACTGACCCAAAACCCTAAGTTGGAAAGCTCATGACTTAATCCAACCAAGCCTTGGATCCTAGCTGAAAACAAAGTCTTAATTAAGCCCAAATAAGACTTGAGTTGTAGCTAACAAAATTAAATAAAACCCATAAGGCTTTTTATATAGCCTTCCATCCAGCCCATTAATCCCATGTTTCCAAGTTGTAGTAGGATTCTTTTGGCTCCTTTGTTGTCCTCCTTCATGGCCCAAATAAGATTGTATTGGACCCCTCCTGCACATGGATAAGATGTACTAGGGTCTCCTTTTGATACTCTAATGGTCCTTGAAATCCTGACATGGTTGAAACCGTCAAAACCACGAATCAAGCCCCTGAACATGTAATGGGTCCTTACTGGTATTTCTGGGTTGGTTTGCATCATCCCCTCTCTCCTCGAAAGGATTCGACCTCGAATCAAAACCGTTATGTTATTGATGGCTCGACAATCAACACACACTCCATGTTCCATCTTTCGTAGGCCTGAGTAGCATGAGTACAACACACAGGCTTATACTCTCACGAATATATCCCTTATCTATTAGCACATAAACTTGCCTCTGAAGGTCCGTCGTCTCCTTTGGATTGCTTCTATAGTATGGTCGGTTAGGAATTGAAGCTCCGGGTATGAAATCAATCCGATGCTCTCTCCCCTGTAATGGTGGTAATCCACTTGGAGTAGCTCCGGGTATGATATGGTGGGAACATATCATCAAACTCCTGCAACAAAGAAATAGCAACACCCCAATATGATCAAGATCATTAGTATTAAAGTAAGCCTCCTTGTACACAAGTAAAATCATTGGCTTGTTAGTGAAATATGCAGATCTGACTTCACCCTCTCTAGCATAAAAATTAGGTTGCTTCTTTAGTTTTTCCACACAATTCTCATCACTCTTCCTGACTTTCTTCTCTCCTCTTGTCTTACCTTTACTCTCGGCCAAATTTGGGTGTTTTTGAGCAGTGATCGAATGGTCTGATTTATTTGGAGTGTTGATCGAATATTTGTTTATGTTTGGATGGGTGGCTGAACGAGTTGTAGAGGTTTGGGTTCTGGCTGAATTTGATGGTTTTCTCTCCTCATGTTCCTCACCTTGATTTTCTCTCACCATCGTTTCATGCTCACTTTTTAGCTTTATTTGATTATCATACACTTGTTTGGGTGTAAGAGGTATAAGAGTGATGGTTTTACCATCTTTTACAATGATATACTTATTTTTAACCCCATCATGAACTGCCTTCCTATCATATTGACATGGTCTCCTCAACAAGATGTGACTTGCTTGCATTGGTACCACATCGCACAGAACTTCATCAACATATTTCTCAATCGAAAATGGGACCACAACCTGCTTAGTCACTTTCACTTCACCACTATCATTCAGCCATTGCAATCTATATGGTTTTGCATGTTTAACAGTACTCAAATTCAATTTACTAATAAGAGTGGTCCTGCAAACATTAACACAACTTTCACTATCAATAATTAAACCACACACCTTGCTTTGTACGTAACATCGCGTATGGAAGATATTCTCTCTTTGTTGATTAGATTCATCTTCCTTGACCTGAACCTGAAGTGTGCACCTTATAACCAAGGACTCTGCAACTGGTAATGCTAACTCATCCCCATCACTATCCTCCAATGGTGGCATGCCTTCGCAATCAGATTTGTCACTTTCCGATTCCATATTACCATCATCTCTAATCAATATTATTCTCTTGTTTGGACACTCCGAAGCATAATGTATGTGCCCTTGACACCTAGAACATTTAACATCACGAGTACGTTTAGGCTGAGTTTTAGATTTACCTTTGGCACCGATAGAGACATCAACTTTAGCCGTTGATGGTTCAGTTTTAGAAGGAACAAAGGGTCTTGGCTAGACAGTACCCTCTCTCTTCAAATTCGTCTTCCAAGATGATGAAGAACACGAATTAAACCCTGACCGAACATGTCCATTCCTAAGTTGTCTCTCCACCTTCGTAGCCATGTGAACCATCTCCTCTAGCTCCACATAGTGTTGTAGCTCTACCACATTGGCAATGTCCCGATTCAACCCATTAAGAAATCTAGTCATTGTGGCTTCTCTATCCTCAACAACATTGACCCGAATCATTGCTATCTCCATCTCTTTGTGATATTCATCTACTGTCTTATAGCTTTGATTCAGACCTTGGAGCTTCAGGTATAAGTCTCTGTAATAGTGGTTAGGCACAAATCGTCTCCTCATTAAGACTTTCATCTCCCTCCAAGTCTGAACGGGTCGTTCCCCATTCCTCCTCCTGTAGATTACAATCTGATCCACTAAATCATTGTATACTTTGTAAACTCAATCATCACCAATTTCACTTTTTTTTTGTTCAGAATAGCTATGACAATCAAAAATTCAATCTACATTTTTCTCCCACTCTAAATAAGCCTCGGGATCATTTTTACCTTGAAAGTTAGGAATTTTCAGTTTGATGGTGTCCCCATCCATATCTTCATAATTCCCCATGCCACGGAAATTCACATTCCTCCTAACTCTGTTCGGTCCAGCCTTGATTCCTTGGCCAATAGATGCAAAATCATAGTTATCTTCGCCCACATTTGCGTTTTCATTAACATACTCTTCAAAATCAGATTTGTTATTTCGTACGGCCATACGGACTGTATTTCCTCTGCGATCAGCCCTACTATTCTATTGCTTTATCGAATTCACCTCATCTTTCAGATCCTTGTATGTCCTAGACAACAACTCAAGTTGTTGACCCATGGCTCGTAATTGGAACGCTACGTCAACATTTTGTGTTGCTGATTTGTTGTTTTCAGACATCCTTTGAATCTGCAAAATTTGGTTAGTAGCAAAAAATATATCCTCACAATTCTCGTGTGTCACACAAAAAATCGAGGTTTTTCACTCTAATAAGCTCACTATGCTTTTTAACTCACAACTTGCTTTCTTTTGGTTCTTTAGGAAGTAAAATCAATAAATCATAGTCAATAGCCTTCGCAGCGCACTTTAATTATGAATTTCAGACTTAAGAAGCAATAAAAATACTGAAAACAAAGCAAAGCAAAACTACGATTATGATTTCGCGAGTAGCAATGCAAATTCGTACGAATTGTGGACGATACGAAGACACAAAATAAAACAGAAGCAAATACTAGCAAAAATAATTACTTGACTTCTAGATAACTGAAAATAGAACAAAAACAGAGAATTGGACAAAACTAAACAGTAAGGATCACGTTTTGAGACTTGAGCAGAATCTAACCTCTTACGCAATTTTTACGTAACAGAATTGAAACTCAGACCAAAAGACTTCGAAATGACCTCAAAATCAATATTTAGTATTTTAATACTAAACTAAAAACAACAGTCAAATTATAGGTTGTTCTCGTACTTCTAGGTACTCAAAACCTTGTGTGATCAATTTGCGGCAGAAATGAACCTCCAATTGAAAACTCTAGTATAAGATATCGAAATAAATCCCAATTTAATATATCATGCGATATCAACCCCAAGACACAGAATGTAAAGTTTCAATTGATTCTAAAGTGTTTTTATATAGGTTCACTAAGGTAGTGTTTCTGCGACAGAAATGAATATCGAAAAACCCCCTCAAGAAATCAATATTAGAATAATCCCAATTTGACATATGATCCTATCTCAACCCCAATAGACAGAATATGAATTTTCAATTGATTCTGATGTGGTTTGCTTATGTTTCGCCAGAGTAGTGTTTTCTGCGGCAAAATTTCAATGATTCTTCAAATTTCAACTAATGCCTCTATCTCTCTTTATTTTCTTTTCTTTTCTGTTTTCTTTTTTTTAATATACTGAAATGACGAGACAGAAAAAGATGACGCTGACACAAAGAACAAGGAGATGAACACAAACATTGGAAAACTTGAAGGAATAGTAAAAAAACACGAAAATAACAAAATGATTTGACCTTGTTTCGGAGCCTAGCTCTGATACCACCTGATGCGAACCTCGTGATCACGTGGTCACGCAACCTACAACCAAGAATGAGATCTGATCCCGGAAAGCCGAAATAGATCTGATAAAAGTGTGACACAATGGAAACCTGCCCCAAGGCACCAACACTACTGGAATGAGTAGAATGACGTCACGAAGCCAGTTAATCTTCGATAAGTCGGATTCAGTTCATTCAAGAACTAAAGAATGTAAGAATCACTCTCACACATAAAATTAAATTTCATCAATGCCTGCCGAAATTTAGGTTACATGAGCTTAAATAGTTCTTGAAAAAATAACCCTGATAGACCTCTTATGTGGACTTAAAAGAGGTCCACTCAAAACTGACCCAAAACCCTAAGTTGGAAAGCTCATGACTTAATCCAACCAAGCCTTGGATCCTAGCTGAAAACAAAGTCTTAATTAAGCCCAAATAAGACTTGAGTTGTAGCTAACAAAATTAAATAAAACCCATAAGGCTTTTTATATAGCCATCCATCCAGCCCATTAATCCCATGTTTCCAAGTTGTAGTAGGATTCTTTTGGCTCCTTTGTTGTCCTCCTTCATGGCCCAAATAAGGTTGTATTGGACCTCTCCTGCACATGGATAAGATGTACTAGGGTCTCATTTTGATACTCCAATGGTCCTTGCAATCCTGACATGGTTGAAAGTGTCAAAACCACGAATCAAGCCCCTGAACATGTAATGGGTCCTTACTGGTGTTTCTGGACTGGTTTGCATCAATATCTTATAGTGTATGATTTCTTATTTTATAAACTCTATTATTTTGTTGTGTTCCAAGAAGTGTCTAATATGAAAGAATCTTATTATCTTTAAAATAATCTTGAATTTTTTGGCTTGAGTACTCACCACCTTGATAATATCCAAGTATCATAATACTCTTTCTAACTTGTTTTTCAACTTCACTTCGGAATTCTTCAAATGTTTCAAACTTATATCTCATCAAATACACATAATCATATATAGAATGATCATTAAAAAATACAATAAAATATGTAATGATCTATATATATATATATATATATATATTAGACCTAACAATTAATTGAATCTTTCATATTTCATAGTAAAGAGTGTTTTGATAGTTTTTTTTTTTCCAATTAACAAGCTTCATAAATTTCGTAAGATTCATAATCAAAGGATAAAAATATCATTCTTTATGTAACTTAATTTCAATTATACTAAATATTCTAAAATGCAATAAATAGTATCAATTACCTAATTTATTATTCCTATTGTTTATATTGAACATGGGTATTTATAAATCAAGTATATACAAAATATTTGTGCAAATTTTAAATCCATAATAACATTATTAATATTATTATAAAAGAATACAAATCAAAAAAAGAAAAGAAATGGATAATACATTTATAGATATATTGTTTTTTAAAAAAACAATTAGCCAGTTGTTGATCTGATAAAATCTGTAGTTAGTGAGCTAAATCGAGAAAATATATATAGTTGAAGGAGTGGTACGAGGTTAAAAAAAAATGGAGGAAGAGAAAGCGATTCCTTTCGCGGCTCTCTGAAACAACGAAGATAAAAAGAGCACAAACTCTTAATTACATCTATTTGTGACTGAACGAATTAGATTTGATGGCCATAAGGCCTTTGCTACAGCAAAAAATCACAACAATCTCGAACCACCACCAGAAGAAGATCAAAACCCTCTTTTCTTCTCTTTCATTTATTTCCAACAACAACAATCCTCTTCTATTTTCTTCTTCTCCACCATTCATTTCTACTTGCTTCCGTCAATTGGCTTTTTCAACCACTGCTTTTTCTCGCCAACACCAAAGACAAAGACAGCAAGAACAACCACCACCAAAACATCAGTCACAGCACCGTTTTCCTCATCCATTTAAGTCTTTGGTGCCTCCTCCGGACACGCTGGCGCAGAAAATTGGCAAATCGTTTCGCCGACCTGGCGCCCCTTCCAAGGCTAGGGTTTATGCTGATACCAACGTAATACGTCCTAAAGACTATTGGGACTATGAGTCTCTCACCGTTCAATGGGGGTATATTCGTCTTTATACCCAATCCTGTCGTTACTCTCCTTCTTTTTTCGATTGATTGACTGTTGAACTTACATATTTAGTTCTTATTATAGACAATAATGTATTGTGAATATATGTTGAACTGAGACGGTTAAAATTGGTGATCGCCGCGTCGAGTTCATTGTTTTTGTAGTGTTTATAATTTTTTTAATGGTGTGCAGGGAGCAGGATGATTATGAGGTCGTAAAGAAGGTCGGGAGAGGGAAATACAGTGAAGTTTTCGAGGGGATGCATTGCATCAATAATGAGAAATGCATAATTAAGATTCTCAAACCGGTGAAGAAAAAGAAAGTGAGTTATAATAGATAGCATTGTTAACCGATTCTTTTCTTCTGTCAGTGGATTTGCTCTGTTGATTGATTTTCTTTCCCTTTAATTCTTAATCTCAGCTGTTTTTAGTGTTGTTGACTATTATTATTTAGCCTGTACACATGGGTATTGAGCATTTTGTATTTTTTTATATGAAATAAATATTTAATTTTGTCTGGAAAAGTGACCATTAGATTGGAATTATTTTGCTGCTATCATTTGCATGCGCATGTGCTTATAAGAGAGCTTCGAGTCTTGAAAGATATCTATGCTTCTAGAATAATGTTGTTTCTCTCCAATGTTTTGTTTAATTAGTTATGGAGTGAAGGTCTTTCTATGATTTTATTTCTCTTTTTAATTTTGTGGAGGTTTCTTACAATTCTTCTTTATGATATTGTTGAGTTGGTTTTATCATTCATCAACCAAAAAAGTATAGATTTTATTGCCTTGCTCTTTCTAAACTTTCATACCTTATTAGCAAGCCACTTTGTAGCTTCATGGTGCCGTTGGATTATGACCCATAGCAACCTTGAGATGTTTTTAGAGTGATAGCTTATGCCAGTGGCTTCATGGCGCCCCTGGATTATGAGCCAAAGTGAAGTTTTCTTTGTGCATGTCATTTAATAGACTCTATTTTCATTTTTATTTTTATTTTTATTTTTACTAATTCCGGGCTTGTGGACCCAGCCTATACTTTTTAGGTTGACTTTCTGAAGACTTTGTTTTTTCCTGCATGATGCAGATTAAAAGAGAGATTAAAATACTGCAGAATCTCTGTGGAGGACCGAATATTGTGAAGTTGCTTGATATTGTTAGAGATCAACAATCAAAGACTCCGAGTCTCATTTTTGAATACGTGAATAATACTGATTTTAAAGTGCTTTATCCGACACTTTCAGACTTTGATACTAGGTATTACATCTACGAGCTTCTGAAGGTAAGCACATCATTTTCTTTTCTCTCCGTCTTACAAGATCAGTGATAACAGCATACAAGGACATAGACACGTGTGCTTAAAAAGACAGAAAGGACATTTACAGTGACCTACTTAATGCTTCCCCCCACCCCCATTTTATCTTTATTGTTGGAAGGTTGGAGTTTCTATATACTGTGTGCATAGATTGGTCAGCCAGGTAGGAAGTTAGCTGTTTTCAAATGTATTCCTCTTGTGCTATCCCTAGTGCAATGGTGGAAAGTGATCTTTGTTGAATGCTTCAGCAATGCAATTCATCTTCTCTCTTTATTGTAGTTCATCTTGATGATGTTGAAAATATTATGCTGTCATAAATATTTTTTGAACAAAATCAATGTTGCATTTGGTTGTTGTCCTAGTGATATCTTTTGCTACTATAAAATATTTTTTTTTTAATTTAAGTTTGGTTTTGGAAATACTGGCCTAATTTTTAGAAATTATTGTTTGATTCGTATTTGTTATAAAATCTATCTGAAATTGAAAATCTGATGATGAATGTTAACATTGTGGAACATCAATTGTTTTGTTTAATGTTCAAGTATTATGTCTTTTTTGTAGGCGTTAGATTATTGCCACTCACAAGGTATCATGCATCGAGATGTGAAGCCTCATAATGTCATGATTGATCATGAGCGGAGGAAACTTCGTCTGATAGATTGGGGCCTTGCAGAATTTTATCACCCTGGGAAAGAATACAATGTTCGTGTTGCTTCGAGGTTTGGTACTGGTTCATTAGCTCTTAACAATTTGCATTCCCAGTTCACTTTTCCTTTATTTGTCTTAGTCAATATCACATGTTCTTTTGCTCCCCCAAGCTGTTTTGGTGAATTAATGTTCCCCAGTTTTGTTTGGGGTGATGACTTTCCTATTGCTATTGCTGAAATGTTTCCTGGTTACCCTTCAATCTGTCATGCACCTAGTAACCTCTAAAAAATTATTTAACTGGTACGTGTATAGAATCTTGCATCAAATAAGGAAATTCTTGTTCGCTAAGGAGTCTTGGTTTAGCAATTTTTCAATCATTAGTGGTTAAGTTGTTAAGGTTCATGTGGATTGGATTAGGAAACTTAGCTGTGACTTTCATTCAGTTAAGGGAACTTCTCCCTAATAACTTTGGGAACGGCTTTGGTCGAGTCATCTTTTGCTTCGATTGTCGGCTGAGAAAGCCTTTTGAGGGAACAGTGTTTGCTGGGAGGATCCTTCCCTGTTGTAGCCATTGCACCTTCGTATTTGGCCTCCTCTTGTTCGTTTGTAGCTTCGGTAGGGTAAGTGATTTTCTGGAGAGGCCATGGCTTGCATTCTGTTAAGGGGTATATATGTCTTTCTTCGCTCGTCCTTAACTCGGAATCCTGGATTTCATAGTCTCTTTTCTTTCGTAGGAATGCTGTATGAATCCTCGTTTGATTGTATCAAGGCTCGGAGGATATTGTCCTTTGGTATACAAATGTACCAAGGCATGCTCCTTGTACATATGTTCTATTACGACAGCTTATTGATGTAGAACCTAGTATGTTAAATTGCGGTCTTAATCATGATCACAGCTTCTGTTGGCATAATCTAATGGTTATGGCCACAGAAGCCCCAAATCTTGAGTGACTTTCAGCATATTTTACGTAATGCACATGTTTGTTTATTAATCTAACTAAATAAACACAATATTAATCATATAACTAAGATAAATGCAACATGATATGAGTTTATAGCACTATATTAAAGCTTGATGTTTTATTTGATCATACTCCTATGCTTCCTTGTGGTTACTGCTGGCTCTTAGATGATATATGAGCTCATCCATTTCTGAGTTAACTTCTCTTTGGATGATGTCATTTTTATTGATGGTGAACTGAAATGGTCATTTTCCTGTTTTTCCATTTCTGATCTGCAGATACTTTAAAGGCCCGGAACTTCTTGTTGATCTGCAAGACTATGACTATTCTTTGGACTTGTGGAGCCTTGGTTGCATGTTTGCTGGGATGGTGAGTGTCATCCCCAGCTTCCACTTTTCTTGTCTTTCACGTTCCATGCTGTGCTTTGCAGGAACTCATGTCCTCACCAGAATTTTGGGCCTGCCCAGAAGGGACTGACTTCTCCATGAACTTGCATGACTGGCCTGCTATTGCTATATGTCCACTTATTAGTTTCTGTGATAGTATTCTTCATAGACAAGCGAACCTTGGTCTGTGGCATATTCTTGATTGGATGCCAGATAGGTTACTACGAAGTTTGAGATGATGTCAAGATACTTGGTAATCTCTTTATTGATACCGTGCTGTGCAGATATTCCGTAAGGAGCCATTCTTCTATGGGCATGATAATTATGATCAGCTGGTCAAAATAGCCAAGGTATGTGGAATTATTGGATAAAAGATTTGAGTAAAAAGCAGAAGGCACACACCCATTTTGTAAATCATTTCGTTGTGACTTTCTAGATGACCATATATAAGCAAGTCATATTGGTCTTCGTATATCTTTTGGTCCATGTGAATTTTTGTATTGTCCAGTCTGGTTTGGAAAGTTCATGTTGTGTATTGTCAGTCAAATTTCACCCCAGCTCTGTCATCTATCTGGCAGTAAGGACAACATTACAACAATTTGACAACCCATTGACAACCCATGGAGATCAGGAGTTTTAAAATTTTAAGGATGGAAGTTGCAAATTTGGAGAGTTGTAGGGCACATACTTCATCCTGCGAGTGTGCATGTGCATGCATGCCTTCTAAGGAATGTCTGTTATTCTTTTAGAAGTTTTTTTCTCCCAACGTTCTTGGCTGTGCCTGACAACCGATTTGGCAGAATTGCCATCTTACATCAAGTCTTCTGTATCTGTGAAATCTTGCTGTAATATGCCTATAAAGAGTGGAACAGATGATGTAAATGTAATTATTCTATCCCTTCTTCCCCAGGTGCTTGGAACAGATGAGCTGAAAGCATATTTGAATAAGTACCGCATAGAGTTAGATCCGCATCTTGCTGCCCTTGTTGGGAGGTTGGTCATATTTACTGATAACTCTATCAATTAATTATGTTTACTGATCTAGTTCTCCTGATTGAGATTTTTTATTTTATAAATTTTATAGGCATAGCCGCAAACCATGGTCGAAGTTTACTAATGTTGATAATCAACATTTGGCAGTTCCTGAGGTATAATTTAATATGCAAATGTAAAAGTATCATTTGTTCTGTTAAATATAATTTTTAAGTCTTTTTTTTTCTTCTTTTTTTTCTCTTTAAAGGCTGTTGACTTCCTCGACAAGCTGTTGCGATATGATCACCTGGAAAGGCCAACTGCAAAAGAAGCTATGGTAAGCCTCTACTACTAATCGTTGATAAACACCCTTGAGTGGTGGTTTTTTCCTTGTCCATGATGCTGTCTGACTTCCCAGATTAGTGGCTCCATGATTGAGTGGTGCTATATTATTAAAGATTGTGTTGGGTTTTTTTTTCTTACTTCATCAACTCGTATCTTTTCCTTGGAAGTTATGACAGACCTTCATACCATGCAGGCTCATCCATACTTCTATCCAATTAGAAATGCAGAAAGCAGCAGAACTCGTACCTAGTGTTTCAAATCTCAAGATGCTGTTTAGTCCAGACATCTCATTGTTTTTTGTTGCGGCCTTCCTCTGTAATCTGACTGAAAAATTATTATTATGATGGTGAGTTTGCATTTAGGAAAGTCTTCCATGTTTCTTTCTGTTATAAAGCCAGTCATTTTTAAATCGCTCAATTTAGGCATCCCTTGATGAATTTATGATCTGGGAATGAAATACTGAGTTTTGGCTTTTCACTCATTTTATGTTCAGAAGATTTATTTGAATTTTGACTTTGTCGTGGATTGTTTTTCATTAAGAAATTCGAGGTTTGGGGCGCGGTAACTCAATCTATCCCTTTCCTGTTGTAATCCAACGAACCAAAGGTATATTTCTGAAATTTGATTGTATGGAATCATCATTGGATCAAATATACCTTTGCATTGTTTCACTTCATAAGAAGTAAACGAGGAATTAAGAGACAAAATAGAAATATAAAAACATAATAATTAAAATATACATCTAATGAGCTCATTAATTGAGTTTTTTTCTCCACATAATATAGTGATAAAATTGTGTAAGACTGAATTGCATTGACTGCATATTTAAATTCTATAATTTCTTCTTTTTTTATATAGTATTTTAATCTGTTCAGATAAAGTTTCGAGTCACATCGTGCGGGATGACATCGATTTTGTCAAAATGTAACTTTTACTTGATTGTACTCTAGTAAAGGTGTTAATTTTAAGTTTATTTATTTATTTTGCATTACGTTTTTAGGATGGGTGGTTTTAACTATCTTATCTTTTGGATGTTTTATATTGAATAAATAACACAATTTGATTATACTTTAAGGAGAATGATATAGGTTGGAAAAATATTTGGAAAATATTTTGGTTTGAATATAGCTATATTTTTTAATGTCATTTTTGTAAACAGCTGTTTAGTCATGTTTTAAAATGTATGCTTTTAACAAGTCAATTAATCTAAATAAAATCAACTCAAAAGATAATATTTAAGATTAAATGGCTCTTAAAAAAGAAGATAAGGTGATATGGTGAAAGAGCAACGGGGAAGATCAAAAAGAAAGAATGAGTCATTGGTGATATACTTGGTTTATGTTTTTGACACACTTGATATTGTTGAAAAGATCTTAATGAGATGATTCCAACTATATTTTCAAAAACCATTAAACAAGGTCCTAAATAACCTTAAATTGATCTGAACAAAACTCTTTAACCAATTATGATATTAGTTTTGTTTTTGACACATTTGGTACTGCTGAAAAGATATTGATGAGATGATTCTAATTATATTTTGAAAGACTACAAAACAAGGTTGTAATTAACCTTAAATTAACTTGAACAAAACCCTTAACCAATTATGATCTTGTTTGATGATCTTTTAAGGTGTTTAAAATCGTCTTGACAAGAACTTTCTAACAATATCAAATGTGCTGGAAACAGAGCCCCAATATGTCCTCGTTATTCTATTTTTCTTTTTTTTCTTCCTCCTTTCACTCTCATGTCATACTAGTTTATCTCATTTTTACTTCTTGTTCATTAGATCTTGAATCTCATTTCTTGTCTATTGGATCTTCATAAAATTTTGGGTTGACCTTTGTATATGATAATTAAATTGAATGAAATATATTTTTTTTTTTTTTATTAATCCTCCTAGTCTCTTTAATTCCCAACACAGTTGACCCTTAGAAGGAAATGGTAAGATGACTTTTATGTATGAAACTTTTTGTATTCACACTTTGGCTCCTCTTTTACATAAATCTTAATTTGTCCCCTAAGTTTCGATCTCATCTCTTAACAAATGTCTCACCATTTTATTTTTTTACTGTTAACATAAATTTTTTTTTCAAATATTCGCATAATTCTTTTTTTTTCAAATATTTGCATAATTCTTTTTTTTTAACAAGTTTAATGGTGAAGAGTAGATTGAAACACCCCAGGTCCTGGAGAGATTTTGTTCGACCAAGATAAGGGTTTCTTGGTATGGATTCCTTGTTGCGATTCATGCATGATTAATAATAAGTTAACATCTTAGATGAAATATGTAGTTATATGCATGAAATCTTGAGTTTCTTAAATCCTTAATTTTAAGGTTTTGATTAATATTAGGGAAAATCATGATTCCTAATGAGATTTTATGAATATAGAATATTATTAAATGTAGATTTATGTATGATTTGAAAGAGCCCTTAGGGAAGAAGATGGGGGTTTCAACCCCATGAATTTGTAGTATTTGTATGTGCTGTTTAAGAATTTATCAAAATTTGTAATGATTATGTTACTTAAACATGGAAGATTTGATCTTAAAAACTAATATCGTGATTTTGAGTGATCGAAGAATACACTCAAATGGTGGAATTATTGATTGATGTATATTATTGAAGTTTCTTGAAATAATTTGTATTGTATTAATGAAGTTCGTGAAAATCTTGAATGATGTGTAAAGGTTGATATGTGACATACATGTTGGCTTAACAAGGGCTGCTATAATAGCCTCAATTTAGGGTATTATAGGTTGATTTAATACATTAAGGTAAAGAAAAAGGATGGATGTTATGATAACATAAAAAAATAAAGAAAGAGGTTGATTATGGTGCCTAAATTTTGGAGTGCAAGGGTTTTCACTTACAACCCTAAAAAGTGATTCATTAGGGCTTGGGCTATTTAGACCACCCTAAGATGAAAAAAAATAAAGGTTTAAGTAGTAGCCCTGATAGTGAAATGGTTAGGAACTCTTTGATGATAAAAAATGTCTAGAATAGGATTACCGTGATAATCATATTACAAAAAGTATGGAGGGTGTTTAGGCATCCCCAAAACTTAAATACATAGCGAAATATGGATGATTTAAATATGTAGAAAGGAAGGCATAATATTAATGCATGAAACTAACTTACAAGTTTTTATATGTTAAAAAGTTAGGTGTTTGAAACCTACAACTAGATATGTAATAATATAAAGATACATATGTTATGAGTAATAAGTCCTGAAGTTTTTAAAAAAAATATTAATAAGCTCTTAATATGTAAGGAGTGATCTTGATGTATGACTTTGTGTAATGCTGGAGAGGTATTAGTTATAGGACCCCGAACAAGAGGAACAAGTAGGCGCTCATCACCATAACTTCCTTAATCTTTTAGTTTTTAATTCATGTTTTAATTTCTAAGTTGTACTTCATTGAGTAGATGATTATGCAAAGTAATGAAATGTTAAAAGACAAATTAAATTTTGTTAAAGTGTGTACTTTAAATTTGATATGTATAAAAGTAGGCCATATGAGTGGGGCTTAGGATGATAACCTATAAAAATTGTCATGTGACTGTGTTCTTATGTGAAAACTAACCCTATGGTTGAGAACTTAGCTGTGAACTTATGTTGGAAATGAGTATGAATGAAATGTGTTTAAAAAACTTGTCACATGAGTTGAGTTAATATTACTAGTCCTTAAAGGACATGTTAAAGATGGATTTAAGTCTCCACATAAATGGCTAGCTTTATGGCCCTTAGAAGACATGTAGAATATATATTTGAACATGGGAGCCATACACATGTGTGGGGCTTTAAATAGATACTTGATATGTGCCATAAGGAATAGAAACTCAATCATTAAGTTAAGATACTAACCATACATGTGAGGGTATTTGTCAAACATGAGATTACCGTATAAATAAATTTAAAGAGATTTTAATGTATGTATTAAACAAGATTGTTTGGGTATAATATGGATTGTTTGTTTCGTTACATGGATAAATAATCAAATGAAGATCAAGAAATGGTCTTTGAGTAAAGATCTTATTTTGTTTAAAGTTAGTTATTGGTGTGGAGAGCACCAAATTTATGCCTAAGACTATATAACATGTGTTGGTCAAGAGTTTGGGGTTTAAATATTATATGAATGATTCAAATGCTTTTGAAAGAATATTTCAAAAAACCTAGAGGGAATTTAGAGTCATGTAGTTAACTTAAAATCCAATCTTAGGGTTGATACAATTTTGTATTACTATCAAATATCGGTTAAATTTAATGTGTATGGTAAACATATGTTGTGTATCTTAAAGGGTTATATGTATAGTGTGTGTTTTTGTAGGTAAATGATGTTGTTTCATGTTGAATGATTAATATTGTAATATGAATTTAACTATTATCGCTATTACTTAGTATATTTTATTTTTGACATGATCATCATTTGCTTCTCAAAATAAGATGGCTTGTTATTATGTTTTAGTTGTAGGACTTTGTTAATGGATTTCATCTAGATGTAGGGTTTCCATGTTTTTTTATTTATTATCATGTAGCTCATGAGAGTTTGTAATAAGCAAATAGTTTATTTATTAGGGATTATTATTTTGTTTTTGATGAAAATGTATTTACTAGTGATGGGTACTTATTTTCATTATTAACCTAAGATTCCAATGATTCACTCTTTTAAGTTTATTTTCTTATTGCAATATTGTATTGAAAAATATATTTGTGGTAGTTGGTCTGAAATTTTTATGAACTATCATGAATAAAGCTTTTAGCGGGTATGAGTCACCTAAGATTGTGTAAAAAAAACCTTATGTAGTATGTTACTAGTTATTTGGTATGGTTATATATTGAGTATACTGAGGTCATTACACTTTGCAATAAAAAATGATGTTTACTAAGATTTGATCTTGCCTCAACTTAATGTGAACTCACTAAAAGAAAGCTAACCAAAGTAGAGTTTTGTATGAAGATGTGTTGCAAAGGAAGAACTCAATAATAGAAAGGACTAGGAAATCCTCATTGTTTATCCAAAGTTATTTTCTTGTTTGCATGTTATTTTTACCTTGACTCTAGATAGTTATAGAGGGATTTACTTGTGTTAAGTCTTAAAAAATTATATTAATGACATCATGTGTTTTTTTGCAAGACTTATGCCTTTTTTTCTCTTTGTTGTTTGTCCATTACAAACTTCTACATTCACTAAAAAAAATACTTTTTTTTTATCAAGAATTGTGAAAAGTAAATCATTAGTAAAAACCCAAACCATTGCATCAAGGATAATTGGTTTAATTTTGATGAAAACTTAATTGCCATGGATGAAGAGAAATAGAAAAGGAGCAATTTTCGAAGAACTTACTAGGTTAGTAAAACATTTGAATGTTGTTGAAAGCCCAATAAAAAGAGTTAGAACTAGTAAATGTAAGTACTAATCAAAATAAAAAATAGTTAAAATAAGGATTTTGATCTTTGTGGATGAGAAAATAAGCTTGATGGCTCTATTCAAATAATTTGGAATTGTGTTTCCATTCTTTTATGCTAATATGTTAGGTTTAGACAAACATTATGGTACGAAGGCTACCATTAGCATTAAGAAGAAAAAAGCTTGATATACTGAACATGGTCAAGGAAGAAATGCAAAAGCAATGGGATATTGGTTTTTTTAAAAAGTGATCAAATACCTTAAATGGGTGTCAAGTATTGTAGCATTTCTTAAGAAAAGCAACACGATTATATTGTGTATTGATTTTTGAGATCTAAACAAAGCAGACTTAAAAGATATTTTTTCCCCACCTCATATAAATGATCTTGTTAACAGTGTTGCTAGGAGTTCACTTATTCTTTCATGAATAGATTATGTCCAAATACTAAGAAAGCTATTTGAAAGGTTAAGATAATATCAATTAAAACTAAATCCATCAAAACACATATTTAGGGTTAAATTCATTCAAAAAATTATTTGGATTTCTTATGAGTAATAAAGGCATAAAAATTAATTCAAAAAAAAGTCAAAGCATTACAAGTCATTCCCATGCTTGATACTAAAAAAGAAGGGTAAAGCTTTTGGGGCTGTTTAAAATACATAGATAATTTCATATCTAAATTGATAGCTACATATGAATTGATTTTTTTGTTAATAAGAAAGAACCCTGGGATATGGGACAAACACGATCAACCTTTTTTTTTAAATAAAACCTACTAAGATGTTTAATCCTTAAGGTGCCAAGTCTTTGGTTAAGTTAGAGTTTAAAGTGGTTGTTGTAAGAGTTGTTGCGAATGGTTCTTAACTAACTCTAAGAGAGTTTTTGTTTCTATTGCGGATAAGTATGTAAAGAGTTGGTAAATTATTGTTAAACAATCATTGGATCGAGGCACGTGTAATTTGAATTTAAGGAACAATTCTTTTTAACTTGGGATATTGATATGGGGGTTTTATTTAAATGTGAAATCTTATGTTAACACTAACATAACTTTGAATTTGATCATTAAAATAAGATGAAATTATTTTTAAAGTTTTTGGAGGCCCTATTTTCTTTAAAGGCTAAATGTTTATAGTTATATGAAGTTAAAAAGGCCTTTAAATAAGGCCTAAAAGTTACTATTTAGAATTATCTATATTTTCTTATTAATGTAAGATTTTGTTTTTCTACTTGGTATAGAATTCTTTTCTTATTTATGTAGCTTCATTATATAAGATTTTTTTTTGTGTTTGGTGTCAAACTAGGTCCCTAGAGTTTCAATTATTTTCAATAAATAAAAATGAAATATATTCTACTAATCGAGTATCAAATGTTAATTTAAGACTACAAGAATTCCGTGGTAAGTTAGTTGACTCAAATTATTAGCCTGTTTATCCTAGTTGATTATTATTTAAGAATAAAATTGAAAAAAATTATGATTAACCAAAAATTTCAATGACAAAAAAAAGCATCTAAGGAGTATTAGTTTTTTTTTAATTGGCAACCAATCATATGGTTGTAATGGGATAACATATTGTTTCAATGCTCTTGTGAATTAGTTGCAAACACTTTAAGTGTAAGTTACATTAAAATCATCACACCATACCATGTGTATTGTTGATTTTTTTTTATCAAGTTTTCTTATGTTTAGCTTTATTCATCAGCATATACCGGAATATTTTAAATTTTTCTAGAAGTTCTTCGACAAAAATCTATAGAAATTGATTTTCTTTTTCTTTATTTGTGTTTGCAATGGAGTAGTGACAAAAGTCCTGTCTTTATTTCACATCTCGTGCGAGGAAAGAATAAATATGCTATCGACAAGGATTGGATTAACTTTATGATTGGATTTTTGTGCAAAAAAATCTGCTGGGAATCTATTTCGATGGATTCGTGAATAACACCACTGAAATTTCTGATAGAAATGTGCCGTTAGGAATTCCATCGATAATCGAAGGGATTCTGACCATTTCAGACTGAAAATTGCGTAGAAAATAATCATCTTCTTTGGTTATTATACAATTTAGCTGCCCTTATTTTGGATTTTGTTGAACACATAGTTTTGTCTCTAATATAGTTTTAAGACATGTAAAGTATATGATATGTCTCAGTGGATGTTAAATGAAACCAGGTAAAACCCTTACACGCAATGTTCTGAAACAAGCAGATGCTGATAAGAGTTCATCCTCATCCATTAGTAAACATTAATGTTTTCTGGGAGTATCATTAGATGGGATGAATTCTCCATCTTCAACCAGACATCTTTGATATTATATTGGTTTTTATGATTTATTTACAAAAATTATAAATCAAAGATCTTTGTAATTAAGATTTTAAAAAAATCATCAAAATTTATATAAGATTATAATATATATTAATTAAACAAATATTCTTAAAACTATAAGCAACTCACTCCACCTGCTCATTCGAGTTTGGAATGAGGTGAGTGAGTGAAGAATCAAATTGTTGATGCACACCTGTAAAGATTGAACGTGATCGTGATGAAAGTTCATTTCAGATATTCTCAGTCGTTTTAATATACTAATATTAAAAGTATTTTTTAATTTTTTAAAAATAAAATAAAAAATATTTTAATATATTTTAAAATAAAAAAATAACCACTATCCTATTCTTAAATACTCCTATATCATATATAAAATTAAGAAGGGATGGGTGATGCGAAATTGGGTGCATTATCTTGGTGAATCGGCCGAGCTAGGGCCGCACCCAGGTGTCGGTCTCATAAAATACATGAAAGGTCGAAGCCAAACAAAATGAACAAGTTGAGTGAAATGACAACTCGTCAAATGCAGCCCCCCTGAGCACGCAACCTCTCTTATCGCAAAGTACACTACGAAGTCAACCCTATCCCTGCTCTCTTTGTCTCCCTCCCTCTGCCAGAACCCCAACATTCAAAGCTGTACTCCACAAGAACGTTTTTAAACAAATGTTTTTTCTATAAAAGGATAGAAATAAAAAGGGCATTTTACTCACCATAGATCCCAATGGGCCACCAGGTAGTTTGTTACAGTATGAGAAAAAAACAAAAAAAACTGACTAAGCTAGAAAAAAAAATCAACATAGAAAAACAGAATTGGGAAAAAAAAACTAAACCGGTTAAAATTAAAAAAATATACTATAATTTTTTTTATTCTTTCGATTCAATTTAAATTATTTTATTTAATCAGTTTGTTCTCTCCTAGTTTATTCTCTCTAGTTCATACATAAATACATATATGCACATGAGTTTTGGCATGATATGATAAATGCTTATGATATTAATAATCTTTCAAGATTCAATAGGATAAGGAATAGAGTATGAGCATTTGGATGGTGAATATTATTGAGGAAACATGCAAGAATCCTCCCTAAATTGGTGCAGCCCTTCAACAGCAACAAATCATACTCAGTCAAACGCTCACCTTCCAAATTTAAACATTTTGCCGACTTTACCATTACAGATCCTCCATATTTAGATTTGTAATCTCTCCATTCAATGTACAAAATTTCCTTCTTAAATTATAGCAAACTTGTAGGCATACATGTAGCTGCTCTCTGTATATATACACTGCAACATTCAATAATAAAAAGTGTGGAAGTATTCATTGAAATTGTGTGTTCTTAATTTTCTATATGGTATCAGTAGAGCCCCTCTCCACCGAGCAACACGATTCTCCTTCTCCCAACAGAATGACATCTTCTGAGAATCCATCTCCTACACAAAACCCCACAGCTCACCCCATCTTATCCACAAACAACACCCTCATTGCACTAAACACAAATCAATGAAAAACTGCAACCATCCACCTTTCCCCAATGGAGAGCACAATTTGAAGCACTCCTTCTCGAATACAATTTCCTTGACTATGTTCATGGAATTTCTCAGTGCCCATCTCCTGCTGGCACCTCTCCTACTGAGTTAAATAAAACTCATTGGGTACGATAAGACAAATTGATTTTGAGTGTTATTCTGGCTTCAACATCAACCACCATTACTCTCTCATAGCTACTGCCAAAACCTTTCATGAGGCTTGGACAAAACTTCATAATCTATACGCCAGCAAATCCAGAACCAGAGCAATGCAATTAAAGGAAGAACTTACCTTGATTCAAAGAGGAAATCGTTCTGTCCCTAACTACCTGTATACGGTGAAAGCCCTTGCTGATGAAATTGTTCTCATTGATCATCCAATAGCAGATAATGATCTTACCCTTTATATCCTAAATGGATTGGGTTCTGAATTTCGGGACATTGCAGCATCAATTAGAGCCCGAGCAACCTTCCTCACCTTTGAGGAGCTTCATGACCTTCTCGTAAGGCATGATAACTATTTGCGCTGGCTGGAATCCTCCACTAAGCAGATCATCGCCTCTGCCAACTACACCTATCGTCATCGGCAGCCAAACAACTCTTATAATGGATCTCATCGAAAGGGCACATATAAGCCCAATGGACCTTCTCAATCAACGGCCCAATATCCAAGCCCATTTAAGGATGCCCATAAGTTTCCTTCAAATAGACCCAATCAAAGGCGATATCAACCCAAATGTCAGTTATGTGATCAAGTGGGCCACATTGTGAAATCTTGTTCGCAACTCCGCACATCTGCCTCATAGCCAACTGTGTAACTGCATCCAGCTCAAAAGATCAAAAATGGCTTCTTTACTCTGTTGCCTCTTATAATATTACTGGTGACTTGGCAAATTTATCCATATATTCTGAATATGATGGCACCGATGAAGTGATTATTGGTGATGGGTCAGGTTTGTCGGTCTCCCATATTGGTTCTTTGACTTTAAAATCACCCACATGGACTTTTGTTCTTCATGATACTCTTTGTGTCCCTAATATCTGCAAGAGCTTAATTTTTGTTCATCACTTCACATCTCAAAATAATATTTTTATTGAACTTCATCCCTCTTATTTTTTTGTGAAAGATCCGACTTCGGGAGCGACCCTACTAAGAGGAACATGTGAAGACGGCGTCTATCATTTTCTAAATTCAATGGTGGGCCCCTCGTCTAAAATTGTGGCCAATATGCATGAATGGACCTCGGTTGATGGATGACACAAGTGTCTTGGACATCCATCTTTCAAAGTTGTTCACAGTCTTGTTAATCATTTTTTCCTTCCTATTGAAAAAAACAAAAAAAAAAATTAGTTCCTTGTGTTCATCTTGTTCCATAAATAAAGCCCATCAACTTCCTTTTCGGTCCACTAGTCTCCATAAATTAGCTCCCCTTGATATAATTTATACTGATGTGTGGGGACCTGCTCCTCCCTAAACTGGTGCATCCCTTCAACAGCAGCAAATCATGCTCAGTCAACAGCTCACCTTCCAAGTTTAAACATCCTGCCATTACAGACTTTACCGTTACAGATCCTCCACGTTTAGATTTGTAATCTCTCTATTCAATATACAAAATTTCCTTCTTAAATTATAGCAAACTTGCAGGCATACATGTAATTGCTCTCTGTATATATATACTGCAACATTCAATAATAAAAAGTGTGGAAGTATTCATTGAAATTGTGTGTTCTTAATTTTCTATAAATATCTACTGGTTTAATCAATTATTCCACCAAAGCATGTCTTCATTGAATTTCTTCAAGTATGTTCAAGTTGACTCCCCTCTTGTTAAGTAATGTCAAAGAGTTAATGAAACTTCTCTTAGTAGGTGTCATAACCCAATTTTTGGGTTACTCCCCAAAATAAAATAAAAATAACAAAAATAAAATAAAAGGGGTCGGCTTGGGTAGAAAAATTAATGTGGACATTTTGGTTGTTTTCGCGAGTCCAATCGTATCTCTTTGGTTCCAAAAATAGAGAAAAATACAGATTTAAGGCATAAAGCAAAAATAATTTATCGTTGGATGAATCTGTGTAAAAACTAAGTTAAATGACATAATTATATTTTTTATGGGTGGATTCGATTTAATCGTTGACAAATTTAAAGTTTAATTATGATCAGGAATTAATTTAATGTCCAATTGAAGGATTTAATTAAGTGCAAGGACTTAATTATACTTTAAATTGGTCAAATTAATTTTATTAAGGACTTAGTCAATGAGAAATCAATTTCTTAAATTTAATTCGGGCTCAATTGATGAGAATGGAATTTTCGGAGACCGATTTGAATTTTTAAGTCAATTATGCGAAATCAGGGACCGAATTGAACGAATTGAGAATCTAATGGTCAATTGAGGGTTAAATCGCGCAAATCGGAAACCAAAGACCAAAATAAAAAAGGCGCGCACATTTAAGGTTGCTGTTGAAATTTTGACGGGGATACAATTGCATAAAATTAAAAGTTTAAAACTAATCGGGGGTGCAATTGAACAAATTAAATATTGAGTGACCAAATTGTATTTTTCTCAAAATCAATTTTGCATGTCCCTGCACTGTGCAGGAACACGACGCTGCAACATTCCCTCCCTCTGCAAAAATGCAGAGGCCACAGTGCAGGAAACATTCCCTCAGCCCTCTGCATTTTTGCAGAGGCCACAATGCAGGAACAGCCCTGCATCGCCTCAGCCCTCTGCATATTTGCAGAGGCCACAGCACACACATACAAAATGCATGCCTCTTTGACTATAAATACACGTTCGCAGCATGCACAAGGGAGGGGGAAAAAACGGGGGAAGGAAAGAAAAAAAAAGGAAAGGAGCCTTACGCTTACGCAGAGAAGAAAGGGAGAAGAAAAGGAAAGAAAGGAGTAAAGAACAGAGAGGAATTATAAAAAAGGAGTTCTTCTTCTTCCCTCTCTTTCTCCAGTTTCACCGTCTCTCTCTCTCTCCAAAACAGCTCCGACGAGCTCTCTCTCTCTCCACCATTAAAGGCGATCCAGTCACCTAAAACCACCCTAATCACCTCCGTTAACCTCCCCTCGACGCCAGCAACTAGACCAAACTCTCAGGCGAAGCCACGGCGACAGTTGCAGCCACTGCAACATAAACCCCGGCACTTTGGAAGCTCACTCCGGCCACCACAGACAACCGTTGACGACGTCACCACGACAGGAATCATCACCTCGAGCTCCTCTACCCAACGGTGCTAGCAGGTACACATTTCATCACACTCGAAAAACACCCCCTATTCATCGTCTTCTTCCTCCAGCTCGCTGCATGCGCAGCGGGACGTGATTTGCGTCCCACTGTGCATGCGGGCTGGGCCTGAGGGAGACGGGCCGGGCTTTGTGCCCGGCCCAAACGCCACAGCCTTTTGGGCTTCCAGCCCATTAGGGCTGGAAGCCCAGCCCACTAAGACTGGGCTGTCAGCCCACTGTGGCTGACAGCCCAGCCACAGCCTTTTGGGCTTCCAGCCCTCACGGGCTGGAAGCCCAGCCCATTCAGGGTGGGCTGTCAGCCCACTGCGGCTGACAGCCCAGCCCAAAAAAAATAAAAAAATAAAAAATACAAATTGACAAAAAAAAAGTATTTTTTTTTTACCACTATTGTTATTACAAAAAAATTCAAAAATATAAAAACTGTATTTGTTTTTTTATGCATACGGCCGGATTCCAAAACTTTCCTCATTGTATTTCTCATAAAAAATATGTTGCATATTTTTCCATATTTTTAAAATGAAAATTTGGATATCGTAACCAGTTTGCGATTATTCATTGGAATTTGGCCAAAATGTCAAAAATAATTATAAATATTTTTGTTTCATCTATTAGGGTGTAAATTTACATTGTAAAGTACACCCGCGGATAAAAAAATAATTTTTACTACGGTGTAAATTTACATTGTAAAGTACACCCGTAGATAAAAAAAAAAAAGATTTTTACTACGGTGTAAAATTACATTGTAAAGTACACCCGTAGATAAAAAAAAAAGATTGTTACTACGGTGTAAAATTACATTATAAAGTACACCCGTAGATAAAAAAAAACTTGTATTTTTGAAAATACAGTGTAAAAATTTTAACTTAGAAAACACAATCAAACAACAATGCAGCTTACCTTAGGTAGGGTGCACTGGGGGTGATGCGTCTTCCCCTTGCACAACAAGTCCCCTTACCCAAGACTCTCGCAGACCAATAGGTTCCTAGTGACCTTAATACTAGGTGGCGACTCCTTATAATTATAGTCGTAAATTTTACGGCTATAAACACCCCCATTTCACCGCGCACCGTTGTTTCCCCCGAACCACAGGGGTGATGGCGGGGCGCGAAGCGCGTCAAAAAAATCGCCGTCGCGACAGATGGCGACTCCGCTGGGGAAAATTGCTGGACTGAGCTTTGCTTGTTTGATTGTTTATTTCTCAATTTGTTTTTGCACTCATTTTAACTGCTTTACCATGCATTTTTACTGCTTTAGCATGCATTTTACTTTCAATTCATGCATAACATTAAATTTAAATTAATGTCATCATGCATTTTAATTTTCTGAGTAAACCCAATTTTAAGTTAGGTGGGGATTAGCGGTCTGCCCCATGACTTTTGGTCGGGGTTCAGATTCGTGAAACATCCAACTATGAACTGAGTGTTTACTTGTTAATGGCGGTCACACTGTGCCCCAACCATTTCTTGTAAACCCCTATACTACCTTCACGTAAGGTGGTCACTGGGCAGTTCATAGACCTTTTGAAACCAGTTAGAAAACCTACCCCTCATGTAATGGCTTAGAACTTGCTTTTGGGTACACCATCCCTGATAACTCACTATTATGTATGTACATACATGCATCCACATGCATCCATCACTGTGCATAACATATCATCGGCAGATTGAAATATAGGTCCCCGAAGAGCTCCTACCACTCGACCCCATCAGAGAAATATGGAGGACGAAGAACGTGCACACCGCGATGCTCATTTTCAAGAAGAATTGGATTCTCTGAAAGCTAGCGTGGCTAGTCTTACCAGCTTACTCGAGCAAGCACTGAGAAATACCTCTGGCGAGGGTCCTTCTACTAGACCCGCAACGGCTGCTCAAACACAAGGAATGAACCACCATGAAGAGGTGACAGGAGAAAGAGTTCAGGATCCGCAACAAACTCCAGCTTTGGTACAATCAGCAGTGCCAACACCTACGACAACCCCAACAATTATAGAAGCATCAGAGGGTTTTGACCAAGATAAGATGGCAACACTGGAAGCCAGGATAAGGGTCATCGAAGGGGCAAATGTATATGACCCAGTACAACCTGCAGATATGTGTCTAGTCCCGAATATTGTAATACCGAAGAAGTTTCGTGTCCCTGAATTTATCATATACATTGGGACACAATGCCCTATCACTCACCTAAAATCATACTGTAACAAAATGGCAGAAGTAGTGCATGATGAAAAACTACTGATGCATTTTTTCCAAGACAGTTTGAGTGGGGCAGCCTTGAATTGGTACATGAGACTAGACAACACCAGGATTCGTAGCTGGAAAAATCTGGTAGATGCTTTCATCAAGCAATACAAGTACAACATGGACATTGCTCTTGACAGAACAAGTTTGTCCAACTTGGAGAAGAAGAATAGAGAAAGCATAAGGGAATATGCTCAAAGATGGAGAGATCTCGCTGCACAGGTACATCCTCCGCTTCTAGATAAAGAGATGGTGACATTATTCGCCAACACGTTAAGAGCGCCCTATTACGAACATGTGATGGGCAGTTCAGCACAGCAATTCATGGATGCTGTAGCCGTGGCAGAGCGAATAGAGCAAGGAATCAGAAGTGGTAGAATATCTGCACCTGCAGAGAAAAAAGGCTTTGAAGGCAAGACAAAAGATGTCGAGCATTTTGAAGACGACTATAAGGGTAGGAACAACCAGTTCCAAAACTACCATAACCCTTCATCTGAAATTGCCAACATCAATCTTCAAGCCAAAGATCCACCTAAAAACTTCCCAAAAAGAAATTACCAGAAAACCCAAGAACAGCTACCTCCGCTACCATTGCCTTTGAATGAGATGTATGAAAAATTGGTAAGCATTAAGCAAGTAGCTCCTGAACCTCAGGAACCTTTGCAACCACCTTACCTTGATTGGTACAAATCTGATCTCACCTGTGAATACCATGCTGGAGCTGCAGGGCATAGCATTCACACTTGTGGTGCTTTCAAGAAGAAGCTCATGCAATTGATTAAAGTGGGGTGGATAACATTCGAAGAAAATTCAAGTCCTGCATCCAATTAGGCTTCACGGAAATAGGATATCAAGTGTCCGCACCATTAAAGTGACATCGGCAAAAGCTTTTGAAAGGGAGTGTGCCGATATCAGGAGATGAAGTCTACTTCCATGATTTCCTTTTTGTTTTGGTCATGTCCGCGCATTATATTCCTGTTTTGACTTGTCGGCAATTTTGCTTGTAACGCCACAAGACTTTTGTTAAGCAAACATTTCTCTTCAGTGATCATGTATTTGCTTGTGTTTACGATGTGTTCTTGCTTATTGTTTAAATAACACAAACACACCTGATATCCCTTTCATCCAAATTATACATGATCTCATGATTTCATCAAGATTTTTGGCAAATCAAATTCTAGTACGAAAATAAATGTCAATTTGATTTTTGTTTAACAAATGTGTTCTGGGAATTCAAAGGATTTCTTTGAAAGGTGATCTCATACCACCAAAACCCACATAATAAAGATAATCTCTTAGCCAAACAAATAATCCAAAAAAATCAAAAACTTGTTTCGCATGGAAAAGCAAAGCTTATTGATTCAGATTGCATGTTTTTGAAATGAGGAAAGGCCATCTTTGATATGCCTTCACAAAGTCTCAAATATCCATTGCAGTCCTTATTTGAGCCTAACAATTATTTCTTGATAATTAACCCTGACTAGGATCACACCCTACACTGGGGGGAAAGTGCACAAAAAAAAAAAAAAAAAAAAAAAAAAAAAAAAAATCCTCAATGACAAGTGACGCTCGAACAAAGTTGGGGGGCATAAACATAAAAATGGTTTTAGTACACTATAGCAAATTAATTCAACATTTTGATAGTACTAAAAACCCAACATAGAAAGCCCAAACAAAATATTGGGGGGCATGTCGCGAAAAAAGCCCAAACAACATATTTTGAGGGACATGTCAAGTCAACATGATGTTAGTGCCAAATACCAATATAAAAACCCAAGCAAATACTGGGGGGCATGTCAACATAGAAAGCCCAAACAAAATACTTGTGGGGCATGTCAAGTCAACACGACGTTAGTGCCAAAAACCATGAAAAAACCCAAACAAAATACTTGGGGGGCATGTCAAGTCGGCATAATGTTATTGCCAAAAAACCCAATGAAAAAGCCCAAACAAAATACTTGGGGGCATGTCAAGTCAGCACAACGTTAGTGCCAAATACCAATGAAAAAGCCCAAACAAATATCGGGGGGCATGTCAAGGGGGCATGCTAGGTCACTATGAAAATCAATCATGAGGGCTAAATGAAGTTCTAAGAGTAAGCACTAAGTGATCCTTAGTCTAAAAAACCCTTAAACACTTTTTGAGCCTACAAATATCTTTTTTTTTTTAGCCAGTAACCTAAGCCTACGTTACAAGCCTAATAAAGCCCTTTCTAATCAAATACGAGTTATCTGGATCGATAAGCAATGCTTTTCCATTTGAAACAATCCTTACAAATGCTTTACACGAACTGATCGAAGCCTTCCCGACATACGAGACTTGCAAATATCATTTCACATTCTTGACAAAGTCAACATAAAACTTGACAATGAGATCACTTGAATTCTTTCGAGAACAAGTTTGTTAAACAAACATCAAAATGGTTTTTGTGCTTGGAATGACTTTGAAATTCCAAAAGTTTTGCATGAAAATATTTTTTGCAAATAGCCATCCCTTTCCTGCAAACACTCGTAGCCTAAAACACTGGTGTGACATGACCCAACTGCGGCAATCAAAATGATTTTTGTGCTTGGAATGACTTTGAAATTCCAAAAATCTCACATGAAAACACCATCTTTGCAAATAATCAACCCCTTCCTGCAAACACCTGAAGCCCAAAACACTTTTAGGGCATGACCAAACAGGGGGGCAATCTAAAATGCATTTGAAGTTGGCTCAATTGTTTCTTTTCAAAGAATTTGGATCAAACTCAGGGGGGCATATGATCTCCAGTGGTCAAAATCAACAAGTTGCGGATTGAGTACGCAAAAGCGAGAAGCTGTCAAATCACGAAGTTGACTCCATAATTCCTTTTCAAAGAATCTGGATCAAACTCGGGAGGGCATGTTGATATGGAAAACCTATCATCTGCAGTAAGTTGCGGCTTGAGTATGCAGAAGCGAGAAGCCGTCAAATCACGAAGTTGATTCCATAATTCCTTTTCAAAGAATCTGGATCAAACTCGGGGGGCATGTTGATATGGAAAATCTATCATCTCTAGTGGTCAAAATCACAAGTTGCGGCTTGAGTAAGCAGAAACGAGAAGCCATCAAATCCAAAGTTCCAAATCCCAGAAAGGAAGGCCTAGAGAAGGAAGGGGGACCTATATCTGAGGTAAGTATACATGCATTATCATGCATTGTACCCCATTGAAAAACTAAAAAATATTCTGGAGGGATCGTAATTTACGAACCTTCATTCATTTTATGTGCACGGTTTCAAGCTCTTACCTCTTTGAGAATGCTTTTCAGCTTTATCTTTTCCTTGATTTTGGGTGTCATCATGCATTGCATCTCCCTAGGAATCCAAGAAATGTTTTGGAGGAATTGTAATTTACAAACCTCTACTCATCATTTTGTGTGCGTCTTCGAGCCCTCACCACTTTCACTTCCCTAAGAGCGCTTGCGAGCCTTTCATTAGAACAGATAGAGTGTTTTTCAATCCTATCCCTTTCCTTATTTGAGTGAGCTTTCTAGTCATCAACCAACTCAGATAGCATGCTTCTTTTTAGCCCTATCTCTTTTCAGAATTTGAGTGAGTTTTCCAACCCTCAACCATCAATTAGGATCGTGCGCTTCTTAGCCATTCCTTTCCTCTCATTTGAGTGAGCTTTCCAACCCTCAACCATCAATTAGGATCGTGCGCTTCTTAGTCATTCCTTTCCTGTCTTGAGTGTGTTTTCCAACCCTCAACCATCAATTAGGATCGTGCGCTTCTTAGCCATTCCTTTCCTGTCTTGAGTGTGTTTTCCAACCCTCAACCATCAATTAGGATCGTGTGCTTCTTAGCCATTCATTTCCTCTCATTTGAGTGAGTTTTCCAACCCTCAACCATCAATTAGGATCGTGCGCTTCTTAGCCATTCCTTTCCTGTCTTGAGTGAGTTTTCCAACCCTCAACCACCAATTAGGATCGTGCGCTTCTTAGCCATTCCTCTCCTCTCATTTGAGTGAGTTTTCCAACCCTCAACTATACATTAGGATCGTGCGCTTTTTAGTCATTCCTTTCTTCTCGTTTGATTGCGTTTTCCAACCACCAATTAAGATAGTGCGTTTTTCATCCCTATCCTCCTTGTCGAGTGTATTTTCCAACCACCAATCAAGATAGTACATTTTCCATCCCAATCCTCCTTGTCGAGTGTGTTTTCCAACCTTCGACCATCAATTAAGATAGTGTTTTTCCAACACTATTTTTCTTCCTCTTTTGAGTGAGTTTTCTAACTCTCAACCATAGATCCTAGATAGCCTGCTTTCTAGCCCTATCTTCCATTCCATCATCTTCACCATTCTCATTTTTGGATGGATCAACCATTTCTTGGTCTGATAAATCCACTTTTATTTTCTTTACAACACTTACTATCTAAAGTCTTTTACAAGACTTTAGTCGTAAGCATTGTAAAGAGGGGGGCAACTGTCATAACCCAATTTTTGGGTTACTCCCCAAAATAAAATAAAAATAACAAAAATAAAATAAAAGGGGTCGGCTTGGGTAGAAAAATTAATGTGGACATTTTGGTTGTTTTCGCGAGTCCAATCGTATCTCTTTGGTTCTAAAAATAGAGAAAAATACAGATTTAAGGCATAAAGCAAAAATAATTTATCGTTGGATGAATCTGTGTAAAAACTAAGTTAAATGACATAATTATATTTTTTATGGGTGGATTCGATTTAATCGTTGACAAATTTAAAGTTTAATTATGATCAGGAATTAATTTAATGTCCAATTGAAGGATTTAATTAAGTGCAAGGACTTAATTATACTTTAAATTGGTCAAATTAATTTTATTAAGGACTTAGTCAATGAGAAATCAATTTCTTAAATTTAATTCGGGCTCAATTGATGAGAATGGAATTTTCGGAGACCGATTTGAATTTTTAAGTCAATTATGCGAAATCAGGGACCGAATTGAACGAATTGAGAATCTAATGGTCAATTGAGGGTTAAATCGCGCAAATCGGAAACCAAAGACCAAAATAAAAAAGGCGCGCACATTTAAGGTTGCTGTTGAAATTTTGACGGGGATACAATTGCATAAAATTAAAAGTTTAAAACTAATCGGGGGTGCAATTGAACAAATTAAATATTGAGGGACCAAATTGTATTTTTCTCAAAATCAATTTTGCATGTCCCTGCACTGTGCAGGAACACGACGCTGCAACATTCCCTCCCTCTGCAAAAATGCAGAGGCCACAGTGCAGGAAACATTCCCTCAGCCCTCTGCATTTTTGCAGAGGCCACAATTCAGGAACAGCCCTGCATCGCCTCAGCCCTCTGCATATTTGCAGAGGCCACAGCACACACATACAAAATGCATGCCTCTTTGACTATAAATACACGTTCGCAGCATGCACAAGGGAGGGGGAAAAAACGGGGGAAGGAAAGAAAAAAAAAGGAAAGGAGCCTTACGCTTACGCAGAGAAGAAAGGAAGAAGAAAAGGAAAGAAAGGAGTAAAGAACAGAGAGGAATTATAAAAAAGGAGTTCTTCTTCTTCCCTCTCTTTCTCCAGTTTCACCGTCTCTCTCTCTCTCCAAAACAGCTCCGACGAGCTCTCTCTCTCTCCACCATTAAAGGCGATCCAGTCACCTAAAACCACCCTAATCACCTCCGTTAACCTCCCCTCGACGCCAGCAACTAGACCAAACTCTCAGGCGAAGCCACGGCGACAGTTGCAGCCACTGCAACATAAACCCCGGCACTTTGGAAGCTCACTCCGGCCACCACAGACAACCGTTGACGACGTCACCACGACAGGAATCATCACCTCGAGCTCCTCTACCCAACGGTGCTAGCAGGTACACATTTCATCACACTCGAAAAACACCCCCTATTCATCGTCTTCTTCCTCCAGCTCGCTGCATGCGCAGCGGGACGTGATTTGCGTCCCACTGTGCATGCGGGCTGGGCCTGAGGGAGACGGGCCGGGCTTTGTGCCCGGCCCAAACGCCACAGCCTTTTGGGCTTCCAGCCCATTAGGGCTGGAAGCCCAGCCCACTAAGACTGGGCTGTCAGCCCACTGTGGCTGACAGCCCAGCCACAGCCTTTTGGGCTTCCAGCCCTCACGGGCTGGAAGCCCAGCCCATTCAGGGTGGGCTGTCAGCCCACTGCGGCTGACAGCCCAGCCCAAAAAAAATAAAAAATAAAAAATACAAATTGACAAAAAAAAAGTATTTTTTTTTTACCACTATTGTTATTACAAAAAAATTCAAAAATATAAAAACTGTATTTGTTTTTTTATGCATACGGCCGGATTCCAAAACTTTCCTCATTGTATTTCTCATAAAAAATATGTTGCATATTTTTCCATATTTTTAAAATGAAAATTTGGATATCGTAACCAGTTTGCGATTATTCATTGGAATTTGGCCAAAATGTCAAAAATAATTATAAATATTTTTGTTTCATCTATTAGGGTGTAAATTTACATTGTAAAGTACACCCGCGGATAAAAAAATAATTTTTACTACGGTGTAAATTTACATTGTAAAGTACACCCGTAGATAAAAAAAAAAAAAGATTTTTACTACGGTGTAAAATTACATTGTAAAGTACACCCGTAGATAAAAAAAAAAGATTTTTACTACGGTGTAAAATTACATTGTAAAGTACACCCGTAGATAAAAAAAAACTTGTATTTTTGAAAATACAGTGTAAAAATTTTAACTTAGAAAACACAATCAAACAACAATGCAGCTTACCTTAGGTAGGGTGCACTGGGGGTGATGCGTCTTCCCCTTGCACAACAAGTCCCCTTACCCAAGACTCTCGCAGACCAATAGGTTCCTAGTGACCTTAATACTAGGTGGCGACTCCTTATAATTATAGTCGTAAATTTTACGGCTATAAACACCCCCATTTCACCGCGCACCGTTGTTTCCCCCGAACCACAGGGGTGATGGCGGGGCGCGAAGCGCGTCAAAAAAATCGCCGTCGCGACAGTAGGTATGCTAATGTTGAACCATGGCACAAGTTTTGCATAAAGATTATTAAAACTCTTGATTAAGCTTGGTTTTATATTGTTATTCAATGCTTTACCTGGTCCCTTGAACGTCATATGTAGGATCTTACACATTGCATCGGTGTATTAGATAGATGACCACCAACTCAAGGTAACTACATACATTTTGGACATACTCTATAAGATATGTTAAGCCATCATAATTTTTCAAGGTCATATTTATGGAGATGGAGATGGATATGTATGACTTGTGTAGATAAAAAAAGATCTTTTTTTCTCATAACGACCATATATCTCTTCTTGTATCATCGATCAACCATACTTCTTTCAAACTTTTATTTGACAGGCTCTAGAAAGCTAGAGGATTATGGTGTAGAAAAACAAAGATTGATAATTGATTGTTTTCCCATAATGGCTATAGGGATCATTTTTGGAGTGATTGTTTGTTGAGAGTTTAATTTCGATGAGAACAACCCTACGGGGGTGACTAGATCATCCAAGTGGAAAGCTTTTTGTGTCCTTCTACCTTGCCTCTTCTAGTTAAGATAGTTATATATTGTAGAGAGGGCAACTTGTGGTTGAAAAACTAGTGATGGAGAAGCCACATCATGTGTTGGGGCATGCTTGGGTGGTAAGAAAAAAGATTCCTTGTATCAACATTAATGTTGATGGAAATTTCTTCTTACATAATATTAATATTGATGACAATTACCCTCCTATAGCACCAATGTTGATAAAAAAAAATAACAGAGCTATAAAAGACTTTTATACCCTATTGCTTACACAATATTAGTGTTGATAGGAATAACCCTTTTCAAGCATTAATTTTGAATAAAATATAACTAACTTTTAGATGACTTTTATACACATATAAATATAAAGAGTTCACTATCCAAAGCTCTTAACACTCGATATTAAAAGTTTTAAGGATATACTTATGACCCATATGAGGCCAATAAAGACCATTGACTATATGTTTGGATCTGGAATGATTTTAAACCTAACGATGTTGGGTAAAACATCTTTCAGCATGTAATCGAGCCCAAGAAAGTTGTATTTGATATCTTGTTAGACCTATATGTACTTGGACTTAATACATACCTGAGTCTAAGGGAGTTGAGTTTGATATCTTACTAGAGCTACATGCACTACGACTTAGCATATAGTCGAGCCATAAAGAGTTGAGCTTAGCTTTTTCCCAGACCTACAAGCTTTTGGGTGTAGCATATAGTCAAGCTCAAAGGTGTTAAGTTTGACATCTTGTTAGACCTCCATGCATTTGGTTTCATTATGTAAATGAACTCAAAGGTTTTATGCATAGAAAAACATATTAGACACACATCACCTAGGTTTGGCAGCCAAGGTTATGTATGTTGGGGTTATTACCTTTGCCTTTGATCTTTCTAATCATGAGTCGCTTAAGTAAATAAGTTGTGTATAAAATATGTGATCAATTAGACATAAAAATACAACATTATTTGTTGAATATTTACATATGAAAAGTGATAAAATGGAAATTATAGGTTATAATCGATGAGTATAGTTACAAAACAAGGTCAAAACTAAAAAAAAATCTCTCTTATATCACTAAGCATAAAAATGCTTTATGAGAAAGAAATAAACTAGGGCATGTTTTCATCATCAGAGCAATCTATTATGTTAACATATCAGATCAATCAGATATTATAATGACCTTGCGAGATTGATGATGGCATCCTCATAATATTATACATGCTCATAATTTTGTTCAGAAAAATCATTTTATTGTGTCTTTTTTGATTAAATTGCACAATTCTAAATAATTTTATTTTTGGATTTAAACTATTTTTTTAATTAATATATTTAATTATATATATACATAAACAATACAACCTTGAAACGGAGCGCCGACACACTTCGAAACCGAAACATTCTATTGTAATTGGAAAAAAAATCACCAACAAAAGTAGAATTGATAACCTTGGTTAAAATCCCTACTTTCCATTGGGCAAGATGACTGAACATTATAGAATAGCTAAAACTGATCGTGATTTTCAATAGTAATGAATAATGATTTTCATTGTTCATATAGACTTAGAGACATTGTGGATTAAAATAGTGAAATTGCTATTTTTCCCCTCAGTTTACTGCGTTTTTAGCCTTGGGTCCGGGTTTATTTTCAATTTTTTTCTTTCTTGTGCACAGTAAAATAACCATAATACCCATATATAAGACAAAAATGCACAGTTACCGTCGGGGGCATAAAGGTTATTGCATATTTTTTAAAATGTCTATATACAAAAATACCCTCAAATAAGACAAAATTGAATAGTAAATGCCAGGGTCAGTAGGGTCATTGCACTTTTTTTTAAAACAGCCAAATACATAAATACCCCCTATAAGACAAAATCCAAGAGTTAGTTGTAGGGGTGTGATGGTAATTTATCATTTTTTAATTATATTTTTTGCGTTGGTACTGTTGGCGCGTTGCTAGACGCACCGTCTGGTTCGCGCTCACGCGGTTTTCAGACGGCACGTGCGGTGGTTTTTGGCGTGTAAAAATGCCCAACCGACATCTAGCATTATTCTTCGCCATGTTCTCTTCCTCTTAGTGCGGCGCATGGGGTTCCAAGGTGGCCGGAGAAGTGTCGGTGGTCGGTTGAAGTTTCCCCCCCCTTTTCTCTATCCAGCGTCTGAAAGTGCACGTTAAGCCCTGTTGTTTATTGGATTTTCTTTGTAGTCCCTGATCTTTCAATTGTTTTGTATGGTCGTTATTTCTGTTATATAAGTTTTGATTTGGTTTAATTTTGTCCTTCAATTGAAATTGATTATATATTATAGTTTCATTTCGGGCCTCGGTCTTTTAATTTCCCGATTGATTTGAAATTCTTAATATTTTCGGTGTTAAAATTTTGATTTATTTCAATTTTATCCTTCAATTCAAATTGATTATAATTTTTTCGTTTCATTTCGGTCCTCAGTCTTTTAATTTCCAGTTTTGTGTTAAATTCTTTAATTTTTTCGGTATCAAAGTTTAGATTTGTTTCAAAATTGTCCTTTGAATAAAATTTATTGTATATGTGTTTTTCATTTCGACCCTTATACTATTAATCTTGGATTTTATTTTAATTCCTTTGTTTTTTTATACATATTTCTTAAATGGTTCTTATTTTTGTCTATGTTTATATGTATATGTTCTTAGTTTTTGTTTCCAATTTTTATTATTTTCACTGTTATTAAGGTTGTTTTTTTAATGTTTAAATTTTAATATGTATTGGTGATAATTTGAAAATTGATATTTATTATTTTTCCTCTTTGTTTTTCTTATTTTATATTTTTATTTATTCTTCAAGTCAAATAATTTTTTTAAATCTAATAAAATTTATTTTTGTTTTTTCATTTATTCTGTTTTTTAATTGTTTTTTTTTGTTAATATTGTTATGTATTGAAATTTCTAATTATTTTTAGATAAGCAAAATAATGATAATGATTATTTGTAATTTTGTTCTTATAAATATGTGATACTGATTATATATTTTGATATTTATTTAATATTAGCGCCTTAATATATATATATATATATATGTAAAAAAAAATGACCTGGGATTTGTTGGGGAAAAAAATACTATCAGTGTTCAGAAATACTTTTAATATAATAATATGAGGAATAAATCTTATAAAATTAAAAACTAATTTAATTTTTTTTCTAACAATAATTATGGTGTCATCGATAGTATGAACAATAATATTTAGAATATGAATTATTTATAATAATATTTATAATGATAGGTACAATAATTGTGACAATTTAACAATCATGATAATAACAATGACAATAATAATTAAAATAATTCATCAGTTAATGTTATTTTTCTTAAAAGTTGACTTTTTTGGATTTTTTATGTATGATATTTTAGATATAATATTACATGAATAAAAAATATACGAAGCTACACATAGAAAAAATAGGTGAGTTTTTTTTGTCAAATTATCTACAAATAAAAAATATATGAGTCACTTGCTCTACGCTTCGCCGCAGACAAAACCAAGTTTTATAACATGTCAAAAAATATTAATGGTTCATGATTTTTTTAATAATGCTATACATTAGAGCGAAATAATCAATCTACAAGACTTTCAATTATTTAATTCTTTAATATATTCATTTTATTATAAAGATTGCATTTAAATAATGAGAAATATTATTTTAAGATGTTTGTTCTCTTAAAAATAATTATATATTCTTATATTTGTTTAATAGTAACATTTTAAAAATATAATAAATAACTAACAACTAACGATTAACTACACATTCATAAGAGGGTTTTACTTTCTTTTCACACCACTAAAGGGTGAACTTACTCTATTTTTTAATCAAAGTTATATTTAATAGAAAGATAAATTCTAATAAAAAAATAAAAGTCAAAACTAAGAGTATTGATACATAAATACAAACAAATTATTTTGGATTATACTAAAATTACTAAAAAAATAAATGGATTGATCTAAATCAAAAAATAAAAGAATTATTTGTTTTTTCCTTGCAACACTTTTATTTTTTTAATTTAATCCTTCGATTAAAATTATTTACATGTTTTGATTTGATTTCGACCCATATACTTTTAATTCTTTATTTTAATTCTTTTATTTTTTAGATAGATTTCTAAATAGTCTCTATTTTTGTCCATGTTTATATATATACGCTCTTAATTTTGGTTTTTAGTTCTAATTATTTCCTCTTTTGTTTAGGTTGTATTTCTTAGAAAAATGTAATCCTTGGATTTTAGGTTGATTTGGTTAAAAAATTACTTTTACAATATTTTTATGTATAATATTTTCGATCTAATATTATGTAAAAAAAAGAAATACACGAGGCAACACTTAAACAAAATGGGTAGATAAATTTACCCAAGTTATCTACAATTAAAAAATATACTAAGCACTTCCCCTGCGTTTCAATTATAATGTTCCTTTTAGATTAAAAAAAACTCATTTCTAATAGATTTTATCTATTATAATTTTACTAATTAAATATTAAGATAATCAATTACTGCATGTAAAAAATCAATGAATTTTCTATATAGAAAAAAATTCAGCGCAACACGCGGACAAATTTGCTAATTTCTGTACTGTTTCATGTTCGTTTCCCATACAACATGGATGGGGATGAAAAGCCATGCACAGATCATAACCAAAATTACAAAAAAAAAAAAAAAAAAAAGAATTGTCGCTACCCGGGTGAATCATCATGACAACATGATACGTGTCGAGGACCCATGTTCTTCTTCTCGACTGAAACCATATATTTTTTCCACACGAATGTGTGCTCTTGATATGTGGTCCTGGCTGGTTCAAGCCCTGATAATGTTCTTATAACTTCGCCAAAGGAGCAAAATGAAGCATGAAAATGGCAAGAATAATCTCTTTCGTCATCATAATCTTCTCATTTTAACCAGCTTATATATCTTCAACAGAAGATCATCTCCAAAGTACAATTCTGATCATCACGTTGAATCGAGTCAACTAATCTAGGTCGTCTCTGACTTTTCATACTTGTATAGAAATCGACATCAAATAACACTCTTTGATTCCAAGTCTAGTGGACCGCCGACAATCATCTACACGGACAAAAAATGTTGGTGGATTCTTAGGTTCTAAAGCATATACGAATTATTTAATGACGAGCAAGAATGAATATATATATATATATATATATATATATATATATATGCAGTTTTCATTTCCATTCTCACTTTATTTTAATCCCAATAATTTCCATGAACCAAGTTTATATATTATGAAATATGCTTCCACAGTTTTGACCTTACGTAAATCTTTTGGATCGAAGACATAAGATATTGTCTTATTTCTTTTGTTTCGTTTTCATCGTTCGTTTTCTCTCGTTGGTATCGTACAACATCTCTAGTTTTATGTTATCATGATGATAGTTTAAATTTTCAAGGTTGTTTTGTTTTCAATCTCACCACCTATTAGACTGCGTTTCATTGCAACGAGAATTATTTTCTTTTGTCTCATTTAATATATATATATAATTTTGTATTTTGTTTTTTTTTAGTTTTGATCCCTTTATTTTTTTAGTCTTTCTAGGATAATTCTTAATTTTCTATTCGTATTTTTGTATATATACTCTTTATTTTGATTTTTAATTTTTATTGCTATATATCTTTGTAGTAAATGCAGTCTACGTTAAAAAACAAAGTAAATTTAGTTTTGGTGACGTGAAATGAAAATAAAACTCTCTCATATGCATGTATAGTGAATTTTCTGTTGTTGTCTATATGTTGCCTGATACACTTTAGTTTAAAATGATTTTTATTTAAAAAGAAATTAAAATATATTTTTATTCTTGATATTATTATATTAAAATATTTCAGACAGTTAGTTCATTTATATATATATATATATAAAACATTACTATTAAACAAATATCAAAATATACAATTAGCCTTACATATCTTTAAGAAATAAATACCTTAAAAATAATTGTTATCATTATTTTAAATGTCTTATCTATAATAAAATGTCTTATCCATAATAAAATGAATATATAAAAAACTAAGTAATTGAAAGTTTTGTCGGTTGATTATTTCACTCATATGTATAACATCATAAACAAAATTGACTATTAACATTTGTTTACATGTTAAAAAATCTGGTTCTGGCTTTTATTGTAGATAATTTGACCCAATTTTTTTACCCGTTTTGTTTACGTGTGGCTTCATATATTTTTTTGTTTAAGTGATATTAGATCTAAAATATCATACATAAAAAAGCCGTAAAAGTTAATTTTATTAATAAAAATAACATTGATTGGTGAATTATTTTGATTATTATTATCATTAGTGTTAAATTGTTACAATTATTATAACTGTCATTATAACTATTATTATAAATAATCAATATTCTAATTATTATTGACAATACTATCATTGCCACCATCATTATAGTTATAATTGATGTCATTATTACTACAATAATTATTATGATAATCAACACTGTTATTTTTATTAATATAATATAAATTATAATTAGTATTATTATTATTATTATATTTTTTTTTGTCATTATTGATATTTTTTATATTATTTTATGAGTTATTATTATTATTACAATCAAAGTCATAATTATTAACATCACAAGCACTATAACCATTATAATTAATTACAATTGCTATTTTCATTATGATTAATAATGTCATTATTATTATTATGATTATAACACCTAAAATTATTATTACTATTATAAAAATTAATAAATTATCCCGAGAAATAAAAAAACTCAAAAACTTTAACAAAAGAGCAAGCAAGAGAAAACTAAAATTATTATTATTATTGCATAAATAATTAAAAAACAAAATTATCTTGAAGAATAAAAAAACCTTAAAACTTTAACAAAAGAGCAAACAAAAAACAAATGACAAAACAATATTATTAGCTTAAAAATATCTTTTGACTTGAAGATTAAATAAAAAAAAGAATAATGGAAAAAAAAATAAGAAATATCAATTTTCAAATGATCACTTACACAAATTAAAATTTAAGAGCCAAATTAAAAAGAATACAACCTCAACAAAAGAGAAATGAATATAAATTAAAAACCAAAACTAAGAGCATATAAATATAAATATGGACAAAAATAGGGACTATTTTAGAAATAAAAAATAAAGGAATTAAAATAAAAAAAATAAAAGTATAAGGGCCAAAATGAAAACAAAATATATGATCAAATTGCATCAAAGGAAAAAAAATGAAAAATAAATCCAAACTTCAATACTATAAATATTAAGGGATTTAAAGCTAATTCCAAAATCAAAAGAATACGGACGGAAATGAAATATATAATCAGTTTCAATTGAAGGACAAAAT